>CM059191.1:39182589-39306621 GCA_030323885.1 Branchipolynoe longqiensis
GACTACGACTATGTCATAGCCTCGGGTAAGACGGATATAAAAGTAAAACCCAGCATGCAATAGTACAACTCGCAACAGTCAATTTAAAGCGAAACCATCACTCTGAGCACGAAGGTACACTGTAAATGAGAAGGGTCCACAGCGACGAAAGGATGAAAACCGAGTTCCTACTGGGTAGTATCGAGCATACCCTTGCAGGATGAGTTTCCCATTCATTAAGTAGTGATATTGTGTGATTTAAACAGAAATCAATGTAGATCAATTTCAAATATACTTCAAACAATTTAATCTGTGCAAAAGCTACATAAATCTGTGATAATGTCTGAAAAAAAAACTAGACAAATAATATTTGACTACACTGCTGGCTCTGTGGAGGTCTAGCTGGTCCCCTGGCATTCATTTGCATGGGAGTTTTCATCTATTATCACTCACTTTCCAACCTGGTCCCCTAGCCTTTGTACCGGAAACAAGTTTAAACGAGCTGAAACGAGTTCAACCGTGGCTGGTTGGATCGCACCGTGGCTCGTTGGGTCGCTCCGTTTTGCGCTGAATATGCTTATGCTGTAAATAGTGGTAATTACTATACCAGTATACCATATTGTGATGCACACCATATACAAGTAATATACACCAACCACTATACTATAGTGATATATACCATATCATGATACTCTACAGTGATATATACACTATCAGGGAACACTTTGTTCGGTATCCTGTCGCGAATCATAATACAAGTTATGGAGATCGCTAATCAAAAATTGATCAGCAATTGTTGTTAATCAAATTTCCAAAACAAAATGCTCCCTGTGTGTATATGTTACACAGGGTGAACAAATTGTTCGGTATCATGTCGTGAATCATGATACAAGTGATGTAGATCAATAATAAATTTTCAAATTGATTAGCAATTATTGCTAATCAAAATTTTCAAAACAAAATGCTCCCTGACTATACAATACAGTAATAAATAGCCATTCCAGGATACTATACAATGCCATCCAATTGTACAACTATGAGTATAATACAGTATTACAAACAAGTTAAGTCACTAGGAGTTCCATATTACAGGGATATATTCTACTACATTGGTGCTATTGTATTTCTATTAAAAAAAATAAACGCCATCTTGGTTTGTATTCTAGTTGACAATTAATATTAGCAAGACCCCTGATGAGTAATCAAGCCCGAATACATACCAGTCCAATGATAGCTCACCGTCTTTCGATAGTTCTTAATTTAAATATGGCTGGTTGGTTGTTGGACTTGTACAGCCTGGCAACATCTAAGGTCATATCAGGATGGGTACAGACTTGTGTCAGTGTGTACTCATGGCAACTATATAGTGCTGCCCCACTTGGAAATCAGGCTGCTGGCACTCTTAGCCGATATCCCACTCAGTCACATTATCTTGACACTGAGCTAACCAGTCCCTGCCCTAAACTATTAATGCCGAGCGCCAGGCTATGAAGCGACAGCATCAATTTTAAAGTCATTAGTTTGACTCGACCAGGAATTAACTCCTGACCATCCACACGCGAGGCCTGCGCTCTACCGATTAGGCCACCACGCACGGTTTAATTTAAAGAGAAAACAGAGAAGATATGAGGGAAATCCATCTAAAATGATATAACAAGAATGAAAGTGGTGTTGGAGGAAATAAGCGGAAATCAGTGAGAGGTCATTTCTTACTATGGTTGGAGAATATTGAGTGAAATGTAACTTCCAGGACGTATCCGCGATTACCTGACAGGGCTAAGCCTATGGGGGAATTTCCGCAGAAATCTTTTCCTGGCTTTTTGTTCAGTTGTTATTGGTTTTATGTCCTAGCAACACATATGGTTATATCAGGACAGTACAGGCTTTGCATAGGAGATTATGACCGACAAACTGCTATTAGGCATTATTTATTCCTGCCATTTTTATGGCAATAGACCCCACCCCGCCAGCTAATTTTCCCGCGTTTTATACAGTCAGGTCACTCCGCTGTAGTTGGCAGCACTGGGGCCAGACCTTGTGTGTGAAGGGTGGAATTTCTTACATATCATAACTTTGCTTCTACTTGACCTATTAAGTCCATCCATATGTCAAATTAACATTATAGACATTAAGACCGACTCATGGACGCAACTCTCACAGCAGAGAACTAAATGGAGAGAGGCAGTCAAGTAATGAAAGCAGTCTTTGTCGCATCACGACCGACAGCATGATGATGATGATGATGATGATGATGATGATGTCAAATTAAAGGGAGTATAGTTCTTTATCAGAATACATTGTTTTGAAAGCCAGACCCCAATATGACAACATAAAAAAACTCAAAATCTTCGTACAGAAAAAGTGAAATATCTCTAAAATCGCACCACATAGAAAGAGAATAGAAACAAACCGTTTGGCATACAAACAGATAACATGTTTAACAAACAGATTATCTTACATTTTTATTGGGGACATTTACCGATTAGCGCGGCAAAGCACTGAAAGTTGGGTGACTTTTGAGTTCTTTTCTCAGCTCAACTGAACATATTTCTTCCTGGGAAAAGACTTACTCAAATGTTGGTATTTCAAACATTCAAATTTCCCTTCAAGATTTGTGCTGTGCTTACATGAAATATAAGCAAAATAATTTGTTATATCAGTTGTTTGCGCGCTGTGATGCTCCGCGCGGTCAAAGTACCCGAATAGTGGTTCCAGATTCTGCCAATAGATGTCACTAGCTTAACTGGTGGTCTGTATATTGGCCATTGTCAGAAATCGCACAGAAATCTGCGAAATCGCGGAGGTCTTTTATCCCTGTAGATAGTATACATGCCGATATCTTCTCCATTGACCAAAACAGAGCCCTTGGTGAAGCATGTTGATGCCCGTTACCCCAGTGGAAATTTTAACGCTGCTCAATTATTTATGGGAGTTGGAGAGTGAGCTGTCTTGTCTAGTCAGGGTCCTCCACCTTCTCTCCCTCCTCCCTCCCCCTAACCAACACACACACTCCCCCCCCCCCCCCAACCGTACCCCTCCGCTACTGGCAATGTATGCAAGCTTATATGTACTAACAATTCGCCAACACAATCCCAAGTCCCTACTGGGTTTTACCAACACTTCACATTGACTTGAATGTTGATCTGTGCCACAGTTGCATTTGAAAACAGTGGTCAATGAGTCGAAGAAGGGGGGGGGGGGGGAGAGGTTGACCTCATCTCCCCGTCCCCTTCACCCCAAAAAGAAAAGAAAACGGTGCTACTTAGTGATTTTCTGGGGTTTAAAATTACATATTTGGTGGAAAATCGCAGGAAAATCACTTCTGAGCAAAAGCGTCATAACTTATTTCTTAGTATTTTCCCAGTTCAACCTTGAACTTTCAAGGTGGTTGTGTTTTAAGCAGGCACCGACAGGGGGCGGCACTTAGGGGTAGACACGTAAAGTATGCACCTTTGGAAGGCTGTTTTAGCTTTACGCCCGCCCCACTTGGCCAATTTTCTCAGACACTTCTACCGTGTTTACTCAAGTCGAGCGGCTTTCCAGCTACCACCATGAGGTTGATGTTGTTTCCCTTCTACTTTTATTATTTTTATTTATCTTCAAAATGAGGAAGCCACTTCCCGAAGACAATCCTGGGGAATATCCTGAGTTAGGAACCAATTTCAGCTGCAGGCCTTGCAAAGTTTTCGGCGGGATAATGCAATTGATTTTGTCGTCTGCTCGTTCCTTCCATTTGACTCCAATGGTTTACATGGATGTTTGGTAGGAGACAATTGTCGTCTACTAGTGGCGACCATTTTGTAGAATGAAACGAAAGCTAAGATTTGTTTGAATTTAAAATGAATATTCCATGAGATATTTTCCAAGTTCAGTCACCTCTCTAGAACTTATCGCTTGGTGGCACACAATTGTCGTTGCCAAGTGGCGACCATTGCTAGTGGCAACCATTTTTAGAATGAAACAAAAGCAAAGATTTGTTTGAATTTAAACTGAATAATCCAATGAGATATTTTCCAAGTTCAGCCACCTCTACTGAACTTATCGTTTGGTAGAAGACAATTGCCATCTGCTAGTGGCGACCATTTTGCACAATGAAATAAAAGGTCAGATGTGTTTGAATTTAAACAGAAATAATCCGATGAGAAATTTGACGAGTTCAGTCACCTCTACTGAACTTATCCCTGCACCATAATGTCTCAATGTTGGACAAAAATAGCCAACTTTGAAGTGGCTTCAGTGTCGGTCAATAGCTAAACATATCTCATTAGTGGCTGACTTTGAAGTGGCTTCTACAGTGGCTTCAGTCATAGCCATTACTTTATAATGTCGCAATGTTGGACAATAATAGCCAACTTTGAAGTGCCTTCAGTGTCAGTCAATATCTAAACATATCTCATTAGTGGCTAACATTGAAATGGCTTCTACAGTGGCTTCAGTCATAGCCATCACTTTATAATGTCGCAATGTTGGACAATAACAGCCAACTTTGAAGTGCCTTCAGTGTCGGTCAATATCTAAACATCTCATTAGTGGCAGACATTGAAATGGCTTCTACAGTGGCTTCAGTCAGTCATTGTAAAGTTGGGTCAACAATGTTTTAATGTAAATAGCATGCCAGACCTCTTTACCAACATGAAGCACAAACAAATTTTAGAATTTCTTAGAACCATCTGCACTGCCTACTGTAATTTTAGGTATGTTTGGTGAGTTAAATTTTGCTGTCAATTGACAACAATTTAACTGCTTCAAAATTGCATCAGAAATCATTTTTGTTGTCATTTCCATAGATCTGACCTTATTGGTTGATTGATTGATTGGTGGTTTCTTTACGCCGTGTCGACAGCACAGGCCATATTCACGACTTTTATTGGAGTTTTGCGTAAATTTCAATGTAGGCACGTGAATGTGATTAACAAAACTGACAGAATAGATACCACTAGCTTTTCGCTTTGAATAACGCCTCTGTCACTAATACAGTATTAAACCATCAGCCATCAATCAAGTAAAATTGAATCCATGTATTACTATTTATTGTTCCAACTCGATAGCTATATATTGTGGAGCATAAGACTAGTCTAGTTGGAACTTGGAATTTGTACTAGGCAAGTGGCACTAGTACTTCTAGTAGAGAAAGATATCACAGAAAACAGCACCATCGGTGGTGTGATAAATATTAAAGGTCTCATTTTCTGGAGCAATAACTTCCGACATTTATGTAGCCTCTGCAGTACCTTCAGTCAGGACTAATATTTAAACATAAATTAGTTTAAAAGAGTTATAGCTTTGATGATGAAATAGTGTCTATAGTGCCCACACAGTAAATCCCAACATGAAAGAAAATTTAAAGTGTTTATGCTTCTGAAGTGTCTTCACTGTCAGAGCTAATATTTAAGCATTGATTATTTATTTTTAGGGAGCAATGGTTTTGAAAATGAAGTAGTTGATATAATATTTTCAGTCAGTCCCAACATGAAAGCATTATCTCATTTGTTTGTGAAATGACTTTGACAAAAAACACACACAAATCTGGTTTCTCTAATTGCTTCCCAGTCAGAACCTATCCTAAGTACACTTATCTTTTTTTTCGGGGGTGGGGGGATGGGGAGTGTTGGCTCCTACAGCACTAATGCTCCTGAAGCTTTCTCTATGTGCTACGAGTGCTTAATTTAAAACATGTGAGAGATCTTTGAGTGAGCAAGATGAGTAAGGATGACTGAGAAGTATATTATTGATATCCAAGCAATTGACTGCCAATAGCCGATGTTTACTTTTTGTTCTGGGGGTCATTAAACAAACAAACAAACAAACAAACAAATGTTCGCAGACAATCCTGATTACCTTCTGTACATAGAATCTTAGCCTGGTGTTAGGTGCGTTGCCAAGAAAAGCGAGTACTGCCATTGTCGGAACAGGTGTTTTTGGAGGATGTCCTTCTTTGTTCAAAATGATTGTCTTTTCTAAGGTCCTCAATCATCTGCCGAACATGCAGAAAAAGATCCTTGTCTGTATATAAAGAAGCACTGGGAAGTCCATTATGAGTCACATTGCGTACCAGTTGGTTGTTGGAGTCTTACGTCCTGGCAACATCTAAGGACATATCAGGACAGGTACTGACTTGTGACAGTGTGCACTCATGGCAAATTTATAGCACTGTCCCACTGGAAAATCAGGCTGCCAGCACTATAACCCAATATCCCACTCAGTCACATTATCCTGACACTGAGCTAACCAGTCCTTGCCCTATCCTATTAATGCTGAGCACCAAGCAAGGAAGCGCCAAGCATCAATTTTGTAAGTCATTGGTTTGACTCAACCAGGAATTGAATTCCCGATCTCCTGAATGGGAGGCCTGCGCTCTACCGACTCAGCCACCGCGCCCAGTTTTTGTATACCATTTCAAACCACAAGAAAAGGCGGAGTGTGTTTCATAAATGATATGCCTGGTATGATAATGGAACAGCCGCTGTGTGTTGAGAGGAAGGTTACTCATTCTCCTTAGCAATCTGTCTACTAAAACCCTTCACTGCTGAATCTGTAAGCCTAAACCACTGAATGAAAAAAAAAACATGGTTATAAAAGGGTCATTAAATAGAAATAAAATAAAATATTAAATTGTGAAAAGCAGCTTAACAGTATGGACAGTATTACGCCCATTACATTTTTATTGTCATGTGTCGGATTTAAAGAATTATTATACTTCATTAGTAAAGAGGCATATTCTGATGGCTTTGAGTTTTCGGCCATATTTTGAAAATAAATATATTAGCTGCTTCACTCTGGTTTGGGAAAACTTCTGATTATAAATTGCGAACTTTGTAGATATTTACCGTGAAAATATGCTAAATTACAGTAAACTGCATTCACCGATTAGATGGGTATTGTCGTGGAGGTGATGAAAATGGGAAATATTGCGCTTAGAAGTAGAACCCACACCTCCTGCATGCCAAGCCAATGTGCTAACCATTACACCACTTGGGCTCCCTGTTGTCAATACCCTATCCACTTCCACCTGTCTAACCATTAAACCACATAGGCTCCCTGTTGTCATCACCCTATCCACATCCACCTGTCTATGTGGTTTCTTGCCTGAGAGGTCAGTGCAGAATACCACACTCGTCCCCTTGGAATTGTTAGTCTTTCAAATGCTTTACATCCAAACTTTGCTTTAATGCTTCCAATTACATACATACATACATACATACATACATACATACATACATACATACATACATACATACATACATACATACAGGCAATTCACTTTATAAAATCCTCTGGTGCGACTGACACTGGTCATTATCCTTTTTTTTCTTCTTGAAGATTTATACTGCCTATCATGGATAAGTCTGAATAGACTTGTTTTCACCATTAGACAGTTTGTCGATAGAAAGCCCGGGCCTACACTTTTACTGACGGAAGGGATGTTTAAGCTCCCACACCACATAGACATGGTATGAGAGCAACTGGCCTTTTCTGACACTGTAAGTTATACACAGTGGTGGAACTCCAAATTAGCTGAGGTGGGGGCATGGGGAATTGAACCACCAACCTTCAGATTAGGAATCCGACCTAGAAATAAGTCAGACACTCTAACCACTCCACCACAGGAAAGGTGGGCCGAGATGACACCACCGGTACAGTGTTGCATCTTACGGACTATAACAATAATCATAATGATAAGTAATATTCCCTTCTGTATCTTTATACTTGCATAATACATTATACATCACATATACATAGAGTAGGTTCAATAACCATACACCACACATCTTGGACCAGATCCTGGTCATGGAACCCAGTGTCGTGCGGGTGATGAAAATGGGAAATGTTGCGCACAGAGCAGGATTTGAGCCCACCCCTCTTGCATTCCAGGCTAATGTGCTAACCACTATACCACCTAGGCTCCCTGATGTCATCACCCTATCCACTCACACCTGATTATTTGGCACCTTGCCTGAGAGGTCAGTGCAGACTACAACAGTGTAGGCTTATTTGACTTGCAGCAGTGACAGATTCTATTAAAGTCACTTAATTAACCAGATAAGATGGCCGAATGAGTTAGAGCGTCCGTCTCCCGTGTTGGTAGATCATCGGATCGTGGGTTCGAATCCTGGTCGAGTCAAACCAATGACTTAAAAATTGATACTTGTCACTTCCTAGCCAGGCGCTCGGCATTATTAGGATCGGGCAAGGAGCAGTGGAATGAGGAAGACCAGTCATCTGCGACTGAAATTTCCCCTGCTTAAACAACTAATGTACCCAAAAAAAAACACAAAAAAACTTGAATTATTCCTTCTGTGTAGCAATAAATATTTAATAAGTGTACCAGTTAGATATGTAGGCAAATGCTATTGTTTTGAAAAGGTTATGCGTTCATCGACTTAATCAACTTTAAAGCTGTATAGTCCGATGAAAACATCAACATTTAAAAAACAAGGCAGTTATCTAAATTTCATTCTACATATCTAACTTAGATACTGATGCACTTAATAAACATTTTTCGCTAGACAGAACGGAATACTGAGGCACTTGAATAGAACCTGTTACTGCAGAAGCCTATGGATGGTGTCAGAATTTTAGCATGCATGCCAAAACTAATTTTCCATGGTTGCACTTCAAATATCTCAAAAGTTAGCCATTTAAAATAAAAGTTACTTCAAGTTAAAGTAAGGTACATTTTAACAATCAACCAAATGTATTTATCTCAGAAAATGTCAGAAATTCAAAACGATCGGACTATGCAACCTTAAGATCCTTTACGATGTTTAATACATTACCATTAAGCCTTCATTATTGAGTCATTATAATTGATGTTTTGCAACATCTTTAAAAAATAATAATTGGGGGGGGTACATTAGTTGTTTAGGATGGGGAAATTTCAATCTCTGACAATTGGTCTTCCTCATTCCACTGCTCCTTGCCCGATCCTAATAATGCTGAGCGCCTGGCTAGGAAGTGACAAGTATACATTTTTAAGTCATTGGTTTGACTTGACCAGGGTTAGAACCCATGATCTACCAACACGGGAGACAGACGTTCTAACTCATTTGGTCATTCCGTCCAGCATCATTATCAGCAGCAGCAGCAGCAGCAGCAGCAGGATTTAAAAGTTCGGAGACTGAAGCACAAATTTCCAGTTTTAGAAGTGTGAAGGGTGGGGAAAAAAACCACTATCAATATATTTATATTATAATCATCGACTATTAATTAATACAACGTGGACACGACAGCAGAGCACCGTGCTGATTTAATTTGAGGCAGCTGCGTACGCATAGAGCAGCCAATGTTGCTAGGATGGCAGCGGCCATACTGAATCAATATGACACCGCCATGCCGCTTCTCACCACCAGTGCCTAGTCATTTGAATGATCGGATCCCGTCCACAATTTGCGCAAAACCGATGTTTGCCCCCCTCACCCTCCCCCCCCCCCTCGCCCAAACGTGGGTGTTTTTTTTTTTTACTGGCAGATTATAGGGCCAAGGCACCCGGGCCCTAGTGACCGGGTAGCGGCGGTCAGACCCATGGACAGCACACAAGGCCACATCCTGTTTGTTTGTTGTTTTACGTCCTAGCAACATCTAAGGTCATATCAGGACGGGTCCCGACTTGTGACAGTGCGCACTCATTGCGACTTTATAGTGCTGCCCCATTAGGAAACCAGGCCGCCAGCACCATGACCTGACATCCCATTCAGTCACATTATCCTGACACTGAGCTAACCAGTCCTTGCCCTATTCTATTAATGCCGAGCACCAGGCTAGGAAGCAACAAGTATCAATTTCAAAAGTCAGTGGTTTGACTCGACGGGGAACCGAACTCCTGATCTCCCGCACGCGACGCCTGTGCCCATCCTCTGACCACGCCGCAATGAATCATGTGGGATAGCACCAGACTGGCTGGCTGGAATTTACTTCCTCCCCACTCCCCTCTCAGCAGTAAATGTTTTTTGTTTTTGTTTGTTGTGGGGTTCGACATCCTAGAAACAGCTAAGATGATAGTGTGCACTCTTGACCACAAAAATAGCTGACCTATTTATACAACAACAAACACTTTTATTTTCTTAATTTAAATGGGATTGGTTTTTTAAAAAAACGTTAAAGAGGGAGGTGGGAGGTCAATTTAGTTGAGCACTGTTTGGCTATTGCCATGAAAGGACCTATCATGTAAGGTGGTGAAAATGAGAAATATTGCCTAGAGCAAGATTGGAACCCACACCTCTCGCCAATCCGGAACTAGCGTGCTAACTATTACTCTACCTAGGGTGCCTGATGCAATGCCTGTCTATGTGGCTCCTTGCCTGAGAGATCAGTGCAGACTACTAAGCCTTGCACCAACAATTCTACACTGCAGACAGTATGCATGACCTTTTTACTAAAGTAAAACAAGAAAACATTTTAGCCTTTTTGAGGGAAGCTGGACTGTACCACCTCATATAGTTTACTAAATAAATTCTATCAATTATTAATAAAACTTTTCTTTTTCTATGGGAATTTGTTTCCCTTGACCACAAATATATGATTGTGAGCTTTCTAATTTAATGAGTGTCTATTGGCACATAATTGATTGTCTGCTTTTACATGTAAAAGCGATGGTTTGAACAAAAAACAAACATTTCTTGCCGTGAATATGGCCTATGCTGCCGACACGGCATAAAGCAACCACCAATCAATCAATAACTAAGTACTACAGACTTTTTCTGCGGCATATGTTGCACAGCAGCAATCCTCACCACAACAAACATTAGTTTTGTGCCACTGCCATCAGTTTGTTTGTTTGTTTGTTTGTTGTTTTACGTCCTAGCAACATCTAAGGTCATATCAGGACGGGTACCGACTTGTGACAGTGCACACTCATGGTGACTTTATAGTGCTGTCCCACTGGGAAACCAGGCCGCCGGCACAATGACCTGGTATCCCACTCAGTCGTATTATCCTGACACTGAGCACACCAGTCCTTGCCCTGTCCTAATAATGCCGAATGCCTGGCTAGGAAGCAACAAGTATCAATTTTTAAGTAATTGGTTTGAATCGTCCAGGGTTCGAACCCACGACCCCACGATCTACCAGCACGGGAGACGGACGCTCTAACTCATTCGGCCATCCCGTCTGGTCACTGATATCAGAGAATGGGTTGGTGGTGGAATCCTTCTATAATGTAAAGGCCTTTCCCACAGAGTCTGTTGAACAGTCATCTGCAAAATGCCAATGCCATCAGAGGGCTGGTAAGGGGTGAACATTATACAGTACAACTCCGTTAAAACAAGCTCGGTTAAACCAAACGATTGGTTAATCCAAACTTTTTTCGGTGGCCCGGCAAAATACTACCATTTATCATATAAAAAAGTTGGTTAAACCAAAGTCGGTTAATCCAAATTATTGGTTAATCCAAACAAAATTGTCAGACCGCAGGCCACTCCGGTATGGTTAAACCAAACTTCCATGTGGTTATAAGGTCATCTGAGACCCCACTGACTTTTTTATATGATAAATGGTAGTATTTTGTGCCGAAAAAAAGTTTGGATTAACTGATCGTTTGGTTTAACCGAGCTTGGTTTAATGGGGTTACACTGTATATACATAAAAAAACAATAATCAAAGTGTCCACATACTTTGTATATTACATGTGCAATACACGCTTATTCAAAGTCAAAGTCAAAGCCGGAGCTCGGTTAAACCAATGATCGGTTAATCCAAACAAATTTCTAGGGTCCCTTCAAGTTTGGTTTAACGAGGTTATAGTGTATCGTGTAACTAAGATGACATCCGGGTATTTCCACCCTTCATTGGAACCTGACACGGTGGCCGAATCGGTAGAGTGCAGGCTTCCTGTGCAGAAGGTCGAGAGTTCGAATTCCAGCCGACTCAAACCAACGACTTACAAAATTGATACTTGTCACTTTCTAGCCTGGCACTCGGCATTATTAGGATAGGGCAAGATTGATTAGTTCAGTCAGAATAATGTGACTGACTGGGATATCTGGTGTCAGTGGCCTGGTCTCCCATTGGGACTGCACTACATAGTCGCCATGACTGCGCACTGTCACAAGTCGGAACCTGTCCTGATATGACCATAGATGTTGTTAGGAGATAAAACCCCAACAAAAAAAACCACAAAATAACCTTTCATTGGCAACCCATACAGCAGATGCAATTCAGCGAGATTCACTGCAGATGCTGACACTTGCATTTTCCTTTGAAGGTGTTTTTTTTCAAGCAGATTCATCTTTTCTGTTGTTTTGAAACAAGACAGCTCTGCTACGTACAACACTGCTCCTTTGAAGGTGGGGGTTTTCTTCAAGAAGATGAATTTTTAAAAAGAAGAAGTTTTTATATACTTTGAAACAAGACAGCTCTGCATTGTACAACACTGTCCATAACGGTTAAGTCTAATGACTTGTTTTCACCACTAGACAGTAGTAGTCTTGTGACTCCCCTTCTTTTTTATCACTTTCAATTTTGTTTGTTTGTTTGTGTGTTGTTTTACATCCTAGCAACATCTAAGGTCATATCAGGATGGGTACCGACTTGTGACAGTGCGCACTCATGACGACTTTATAGTGCTGTCCCACTGGGAAACCAGGCCGCCGGCACCATGACCTGGTATCCGACTCAGTCACATTATCCTGACACTGAGCACACCAGTCCTTGCCCTGTCCTAATAATGCTGAGCGCCTGGCTAGGAAGCGACAAGTATCAATTTTTAAGTCATTGATTTGACTCGACCAGTGTTCGAACCCATGACCCCACGATCTACCAGGGAGACGGATGCTCTAACTCACTTTCAGTTGTTGTGTAGCTATCTACTGCATGCATTCTTTCTCTGTTTGTAAGCATTCTCCTACATCCCCCAAACCTCTGTGAGTTTGTTCGTTCTACAATCGGATAGTTGTTTGGTTACCAATAGTTACTTTCTCTGACTGTCTTCACCTTGCTGTGTTAGTTAGTAGTCATTAGTTTTTTATTTTAAGTTTAAAGTCCTATGTTGTAATTTTGGTGCTATGACAAGTATGCTATACAACTTACAAGCTACAATGTTCTTTCCATGACCAGTATGCTCAACATGTTGCAACTTTGGTGCCATGACCAGTATGATATACATGACGTAATATGCATGGTTGGGGCGCCCAATCTTTCAATCATGTCTAATGTGCTCATCATATGTAATGCAAAAATAACGCCATAGGTGTGATGAAAATGGGAAACATTGCGCCTATTGCAAGAACAGCGTAAAGAAACCACCAATCAATCAATCAATCAATCAGCAATAATCAAACCCACATCTTTTGCGTTCTGGGCTAGTGTGCTAACCATTACACCACCTACACTCCCTGATGTCATCATCCTATCCACGGCTACCTGTCTATGTGGCTCCTTACCTGAGGTTAGTTCAGACTACTACAATAATAAACAAATAAAAATATAAAAATCTCTACAAAAAATAATAAATTATCAAATTTCACAACTGTAAACTTTTACCCTTAAGCCCCAGTCAGACCTCACCGGATTGAGGAAATGGACAGAAACCGGACACTGTCCGGTGAAATACGTCTAAGTATAGTTTATATACGGTACCCATCCGGCTTGTCCGTTCTATCTCCGGTGGTGTCCGGTACAAGTTTTGAATATGCACAAAACTTGTACCGGACACCACCGGACTGACGTGTATGGTTGGTGCCCTGTTTAAGTCTGTGTAATCCGTTTCATGTCCGGTTCCCATTCGTTACGTCTCCGGTTTGCTTCCTGCCAAGTCCGTTGACAGTGGGTTTAAAAAAAAAAAAAATTGTGTTGGGGGAATTCCGTCAGTATATGTTTTCTGTGCGTCCGTGAATAATCCGTTACGTCTGTTTGACATTCGGTTTTCGTCCGGTTATCGACCGGTGGCTATTCGTTAATGTACATTCCTTGTCCGCTTAGCATTCGTTTCATCCGGTACATTTCGGTACATTTTGACACCGAACACCAACAGATTGGACAATTCTTTGTCCAGTGGTGTCCGGTACTCAGTCCGGTAAGGTCTGCCTGGGCCTTTACGCACATCTTGTCGTCACATAGGGCAACACATTATCAGCCAAGAAGGCTACGTGGATGGAGCTCGGCAAACTGACAATGAGATCTGCGTGGGTTGATTGGTTGTTAGGAGTTTTACGTCCTGGCAACATCTAAGGTCTTATCAGGACGGGTACTGACTTTTGACAGTGTGCACTCATGGTGACTTTATAGTGCTGACCCACTGGAAGACCAGGCTGCTGACACCATGACCTGATATCCCACTCAGCCACATTATTCTGACACTGATCCAACCGGCCCTTGCCCTATCCGAATAATGCCAAGCGCCTGGCTAGGAAGCGACAAGGATAAATTGTGCAAGTCATTGGTTTGACTCAACCGGGAATCAAACTCCCACATGGGAAGCCTGTGCTCTACCGATTCGGCCACCGCGTCTAGTATCAGTGTGAGTGAAGGTGTGCATGGCTGGTACAGTGGTAGGCGGAGAGTCCTGTCTGCTATTACTAGATGTAGCAGACAGACCTGGTGGTATACACACGTCGTGCCACTACTAGTACGAGTACTAACAGCAAGTCCCTGTGAAGCAGCTCCATGGATTGCCTCAGCCCAAGCCTCCATCCCCTGTGCGTCAGACCTGGTGGTACTCACCTCAGCCCTGCATTGATGCCTTTTATTAATTTTTGCTTTGCTTTTCTTTCTTTTTTTCCCACCCAGGCCTTATGTGGCCTTTCCAATTACCTTCGGTGCTTCAGCTTTACACAGCTGGTGTCCTGCAGGTCACAGTGAGTACTCGCCACATTACAGCGGTGTAGAATAGATGATTTTCACCACGGCTACAACTGCCACCTCCATCGCCATCACCACCACCACTGCCACTGCTACCGCCACCACCACCACCACCACCACCACCACCACCACCGCAACTGCCACCACCACCACCACCACCGCCACCACCACCACCACCCTAACCACCACTCCCACTACCACAACCAACACCACTGTCAGCACCACCACCACTGCCACCACCACTGCTACCACCACCACCACCACCACCGCAACTGCTACTGCCACCACCATCACTACCCCCCTAACCACAACTCCCACTACCCACCGCCACAATCAACACCACTGTCACCACCACCACCATCGCCACCACCACCAATGTCATCACCACCGCCACCACCACCAACATCACCACCACAACCACCACTGCCACTACCACCACCACCACCACCATCACTACCCCCCTAACCACAACTCCCACTACCGCCCGCCACAACCAACACCACTGTCACCACCACCACCATCGCCACCACCACTGCCACCACCACCACCACCACCACCACTGCCACCACTACCAATGTCACCACCACCACCACAACCACCGCGACCACGATCACCACCACTGCCATCACCACCACTGCCATCACCACCACAACCACCGCCACCGCCACCATCACCGCCGCCACCATTAAACCGGATATGAACTATTTAAAATACTTATGAAAGTAGTGGGCATACTTAAGTGAAGTGAAGTCAATCATTATTCATTGTTGTTCCACATATATAATATATATCCTGGAGAATTCCGCGAAACTGAAACATTTAAAGCTGCATAGACCGAAAGAGCGCTGGCTGGCTTCTGGTGTAGGTGGCCATGGGTTCAAACAATGGCTGAGTCAAACCAATGAGTGGGATGAAAACATTAATAAACTTAAACAAATTGAACCATCTGTGGGAAAAACACCACAGACTCATGCGGGAGGTCAGTGGGACCAAGTGGTCCTTAGCCGCTGCCGTATTGACCACTTGTGGCTTACACATGCTTTTCTGCTCAAGGGGGAACCTCCCCCTGAATGAATTGGGTGTCAGTCCCCGCTGACACTCAAACACATTTTACTAAGTTGCGTTGATTTTTTGGCCCTGCGGCAACAATTCTACACTGCAGACAGTATGCATGACATTTTACTAAAGTAAAACAAGAAAACATTTTAGCCTTTTTGAGGGCAGCTGGACTGTACCACCTCATATAGTTTACTAAATAAATTCTATCAATTATTAATAAAACCTTTCCTTTTCTATGGGAATTTGTTTCCCTTGACCACAAATATATGATTGTGAGCTTTCTAATTTAATGAGTGTCTATTGGCACATAATTGATTGTCTGCTTTTACATGTAAAAGCAATGGTTTGAACAAAAAACAAACATTTCTCACCGTGAATACGGCCTATGCTGCCGACATGGCATAAAGCAACCACCAATCAATCAATCAATCAATCAAACCAATGACGTATGATACTATTTGTTACCTAACCTGGCACTCAACATTAATAGCATCGAGCAGGACTGGTTTACTCACAATCATAATATGACTGAGTGGGATATCAGGTCATGGTACCAGCGGTGTGGATCTTCCAGTAGGGCAGCAATATAAAGTCATCATGAGTGCGCACTGTCACAAGTCGCTACCCATCCTGGTATGACCTATGTAAGGCTAAGAAGTTGGCAAGATATAAAACCCCCTAACGCAAAAGATTTTTTTTCTTGAAGATTTATACTACCTATCATGGATAAGTCTGAATAGTCAGTCTTGTTTTGACCATTAGACTGTTGGTTGATACTTGATAGAAAGCCCGAGCCTACAATTTTACTGACACAAGGGATTTTTTAACCTCCCACACCACATACACATGGTATGAGGGAAACTGGCCTTTGGTGACGCTGAAAATTATACACAGCAATGGAAATCCAAATTGGCAGAGGCGATGGCATGGGTAATCAAACCACCAATCTTCAGATTAGGAGTCTCACCTAGAAAAAAGTCAAGACACTCTAACCACTCTGCCACAGAGAACCCGACATGATGATTAAGTTTTTCTTAGCAGAGTATCGGACAGTTACACCTCGGGCACTGAGAATGACGTAATGAGCCGACACACATACCAGACCCACCCACCACTTTATGTCAACGTTGATATGGGCGATCTTTCCTGATTAGGGAGTGTCCATCATTTGCATGAACCAGAGGTGACATTGATTATTCAGAAGGCGACGGTGGCGCCATGCGGCGGGCGGATAGAACATATCGCACTTCACTCGGCGCCGAGACGAAGCGAGGCTCATGAGAGGTGAGCGGACGCTGGGCGAGTGTTACTAACAATAGGCTATTTCCAGCACCAACCCGCCCTCTGACGGCAGTGGGAAGAACTAATGTGGTGAATAGCACTAGCAGCATCTCAATTAGATAAAAGATTCACCCGGTACTTGTAGTACACGGGTAAACGACAACGTAGTGTAAATACGGGTGAAAATAGCTTTAGTATGGAACCTGAAGTAGAAACTGTGGTTCCATGATCAAATGGCTACATATATTGGCATAGATTTGGTGAAATGGGAGAGAATGCAAAAATCCAAGATGGCGGCCATAGAACGCCGTCGATTTCAATTTTAAATCGTATTAAACTAGCTATTTTATTATATTTTTCAACTCAAAGGTAGCGGGTAAATATGAAGACATCTATAAAGAATAAATGTTTCTTCTTAGATTGTGAAATTAGGCTATCCTTTCATTAACCCGCCTTTTCAACCGTTTTTATATGGGGTTGGTTTTCACCTGTGTACTGTGAGTACCGGGTGAATCCTTTATCTACATCTCAATGTGCAGCATGCTTTGTGGAAAATGTTTTATAGTCAATTACCACCACCAACCTGCCCTCTGACGACAGTAGCAGAACTAATATTGTGGGTAGCAGCTCACTGTGCAGCATGTCCTGTGGAAGCGTCTTAACTCTTATAGAGGATTTCCACAACCAACCTGCCATCTGAGGGCAATGGAAAGAACTAATGTTGTGAGTAGCAGCTCATTGTGAAGGATGTTTGGTGAAAAATGTCTCATAGTGGATTTCCACCACCAGCCTGCCCTCTGATGACAGTGGCAAGAACTAATGTTGCTAGCAGCTCACTGTGCAGCATGCTCGGTGGAAATGGTGTATTCCCAAATTAAGTTCTTAAAAAGAAACTACAAATTTGACACGTCCTGATATGACCTAAGAAGTTGCTAGGACGTAAAACAACAACAAACAAACAAACAAACAAACAAATTTGACAACAAACCCGACCCAATTTGCAAAGCTTTTATACAACATAAAAAGGGGGGGGGGGGTAGTTAGTCTTTGTACATGCAAATTTCTTTAATAAGTTAAAGTTGCATAGTCCGATGGTTTTGAATTTCAGAATTTTTTCTGAGATAAATATATTACATCGATCACTAGTATCTACTTTAAATTAGTTCAAAGTTACTTTTATTTTAAATGGTAAACTTTTTAGATATTTTGAGTGCAAACATGGAAAATTAGTTTTGGCATGCTTGCCAAAACTCTGATACCATAGACTTCTGCAGTAACAGGTTCTTTTAAATTGACTCAGTATTGCCTTCTACGCAGAAATAAATTCTTAATAAGTACATCAGTATTTAAGTTAGATATGTCAAATCAAATCTAGATAATTGGTTTGGTTTTGAAATTTTTATATTTCATCAGACTATGCAGCTTAACCCGTGTATCTTATTTTTCTGTTTAAAAAAACGACCACTTCTACTGTTTCCATTAGTTGAGCTGATTGTTGAAATATTAGTACGAAGACTACGGAACCCATACTAACTGAATGAGGATTAATATATGCACTTCAACGCTCAACAGTAGGCGGTAGCTAAGGATGAACAGTCTGATGAAGGCATAAACTTTTCGAAATCAAGACGCGTACCTTGAGTTGATCTTACATATACAATTTAGATACGGGTGCACTTATTAAGGATGTGTTGCTCCATAGAAGGGACAAGTAAGTTCATTTGATAGAACCTGTTATTGATGAAATTTATGGGTTCTGACATTTTGCCATGTAAACCAACATAATTTCTATATAAATATCTATATACAAAATTGTAATTATTTTTTTTTAAATTTAAACTTTTTTTAAATAGTCATTTTTAATAAGTTACTACAAACTAAAGTAATGTGGATGATAAGGACCAACCTAATATATTTATCTTTACTACTGCTGCAGTTATTACATGTTTGTTGCTAGATAGAAAGGCATACTACGTCAATTCAATAGAACCTGTTACTGCTTAAATATATGGAGTTTCGACGTGCACATCAAAATTAATTGTGCATCTTTTCACTTCAAATATCTCCAAAGTTAACCAGTCATAATAAAATTGAATTCAAACTTAAAGCTGCCTAATTCGATGAAATCATCAGATTTTCAAAACCAAAACAATTACCTAGATTTGATTCCATATATCTAACATAAATACTGATGTACTTAGTAAACATTTGTGGCCACATCGAAGGAAATAAATACCAAGTCAATTTAATAGGATATGTTAGTTCTGGCATGCTTGCCAAAATTAATTTGGCATGCTTGCACTTCAAATATCTCAAAGGTGAGCGATGGAAAATAAAAGGTACTTCAAACTAAAGTAAGACAGACTGCTGGAGTCTACAGATATAGTGTCAAGAGTTCTGGCATGTTTGCCAAAATGCTTGCTTGCACTTCAAATATCTAAAAGATGAGCGATGTCAAATAAAAGGTACTTCAAACTAAAGTAAGATAGATTAAAACAATGAATCTTAAGCCGTGTTCACACGGGCAAAATCTGAAGCGAATTAGACAAATCGAATCATATGATTTGATTTAGTTTGAAAGTGTTTCGCGTTCACACGGGCAGTGCTTTGAATCGGTTTAAGGCGGAAGTGGATATCTGCGCATGAGCAAGTCCAGGCTAACCCGCGCCAGTTTGGGTTCGTCGACGTCGGCCGAGAGAGTGTGGGTTCGACCTAGATATGTATGGATTGAATTGTATTGGTTTCGAACGGTCAAAACTTCTGCTGGGCAGTGAAACCCTAAAAATAAATGATGAAAAGAATATCTGTGCATAGATAGCGGTTTCATTAATTAAATTATATAATATGCGCTTTTGATCGACCTGAAAGTCAACAAACTAAGGTCCTGACTGCGCATGCGCGCTACGTCCTTAAATAAGTCAGTTGCGTTCACAAGGGCGATATAAGTCGAATCATATAATTCGCTTCATATAAATCACCTACAGAGGTGGTATAGATGAAGCGAACAAGTTGATTCGAATCAGCCCTAAACCGACTCAGACGCGCGTTCACACGCCAAATCTGAGCCGAACTAGGCAAGTCGATTCATATGATTCGAATTAACTGCCCCGTGTGAACACGGCTTAATAGATCTATCTCAGAAAATGACAAAATCTTTAAATTAGGTAGATTATATCAATTACCTCATATTTTCATCGACAACGAAAAAGCAACAACAGAAACTCAAAACCATCGGACTATGCAATTTTAACTGCTGGTGGTGACCAACCCAACTCTACAAGAACCCGAGAGGAGGAGATCATGGTTGACGGAAACAAGCTGAACTCTGTTCCGGAATTCACCTATCTCGGATGCACAATATCAAGTGATGGACGCATTGATGCTGAGATACAGAGGAGGATGGCCAAGGCTAGCGCATCTTTCGGCCGACTACGCCAGAGACTCTGGAACAACCACCATGTGTCCATTCGGGTCAAAGGTAAGTCACATGTATCGTGTGCTATCCACCCTACTATACGGAGCCGAGGCCTGGACAGCGTACAGACAGCAGGTGAAAAAGCTGCATGCCTTCATGATGCGACATCTGCGTTCAATCATGAGGCTAACCTGGAAGGACAAAGTGACGAATAAGGAAATACTCGAACGGATGGGGCTGCCCTCTATGGAAGATCTTCTGATCAAAAAGAATCTCCGGTGGACTGGACACCTCATGAGGATGTCATCAGACAGGCTACCAAAGCAGATCCTCTATTCTCAACTGTCTTTTGGCTACAGAAAGAGAGGGCGCCCCCGTCTCCGGTTCAAAGATACCATCAAGAGAAACCTGAAGCTGAGAGACATTAAGACCGACTCATGGACACAACTCTCACAGCAGAGAGCTAAATGGAGAGCGGCAGTCAAGTAATGAAAGCAGTCTTTGTCGCATCGTGACCGACAGCATGATGATGATGGTGATCACAAACACACACACCAAAGGAAACAAAACATTATCAGGTGGCGACAGCCAACTGACTAAAGCTAAGATTCCACATATGCGTATGTGGTATGCAAATGCGGCAACAAATTGAGAAGCATATAAACGTACAGTAGTGCTTCCATATGTCCGAATGCGATTGCGATTGCGAATGCGATTGCGAATGCGAATGCAGCAAATGAATCGACCAATGGACCGATCAGTGCAAATGCATATGCGAATGTGAATGCGAATGAGAATGCAAATACTGCCCAATTTGCCATAGGAAACAGCAGAAACGTTGACTTCACTTCACAAATTTGGAGCGAGAAAGACTGAAAATTGCTGCATTCGCATGCCACGTAAATGGAATCTTAGCTTAATGGTGGGCGCTACGTCACCAGACGACAGGTCCTCCACAGCATACACACCAAACTAGTGCATTATTGGTTAGAGTCATGCATGGTGGGAAAACTGAACAAACCACCTTATTAGCCACGGGTAACTAACAATTAATCAATGATTTATCCCCAAAATATGTGTTTGGATTTTAAAGTGAATTCATACTACTATTGTTGGGCTACAAATACAATGTACTTTGTCAGCTGTACTTGTTTGTTATATTTGATATATATATATAACTGTGATTTGATTCCGACATTAATTTTTTTCTTTCTTTTTCTTCTTTTCGATAACGAGGGAGTGGGACGTAGCTCAGGCGGTAGCGGGTTCACCTGTGAAGATGTCGGTCAATGGAAGTAGACATTTTGGGCTGTCTGATAAACTTCCTGCCATGGTCTGATAGCAACTCTCTATGCACGGTTCGGTTACACAAGGGCAAATTCTAGATACGCATCATTTGGACTGGACGTGTGGCCGAATCGGCAGAGCGCAGGGCTCCCATGCAGAAGATTGGGAGGTCGATTCCCAGTCGAGTCGAACCAATGACTTACAAAATTGATACTCGTCACTTCCTAGCCTGGCACTCGGCATTAATAAGATAGGGTAAGGACTGGTTAGTACAGTGTCAGGATAATGTGACTCTGTTGGATATCGGGTCATGGTACTGGCAGCCTGTTTTCCCAGTGGGGCAGCACTATAAAGTCACCATGAGTGTACACTGTTACAAGTCAGCACCCATCTTGGTATAACCTTGGATGTTGCTAGGACGTTAAACTCAAACAACCAACCAAATCATATGAAGATTGATTAGAATCTACTGCAGTCACTGACACAGAAATTAAGAGCACGGATCCTTCACATGTTGTAAATTTGTGCATAATTACTGGGAATTATTGGTGATCCTGAGAGGACATGGTAACTATCCTGTGCCCCCCCCGCCCTCCGCTCTTTTCCTCCCATTCACTCTTACCGCCTCCACCGTTTACACCTCTCATATATATTTGATGTAGAAGTATCATACAAGTATAATTAATCGGAAGCTTTCACTCATTATTATTATTCTAAGTCATCCACTGTACTGCTTTTACTATTGATTGTTAGTCGACTATGCAACCGGGCCGATTGTGGTGCCCCTGTCTGCAAACGCGGCAACTTGTCTCTCTACGCTCAGTCACTCTACCCGTGATTTTTACAAATATATACTCACACATATATAATATATACGTATATATATATAAGTATGTATATATATATATATATCTATATATATATATATATTTATATATTTATATATCTATATATATATATATATATATATAACTGAAAATCCGTTCAATGTAAAGGAGACTCTTGAGTTGACCACTTGCAGGGGCGCCAGTGGCGGATTTAGTGACCATCACGACAATGCAGGCATATATATATATATATATATATATATATGTATGTGATTTTGTCACTAAATCCGCCACTGGCGCCACCTGCAAGTGGTCAACTCAAGAGTCTCCTTTCACAGTTGAACGGATTTTCAAGTTATATATATATATATATAGATATATATAAATATATATATATATATATATATAGTATAGTTATACGAATCTTACCTGGGTATAGATGATGGATAACTGTTGTTTTCGCGTAGGTAGAAGCTTAGAAGCCTCGGGTAGACGTGGGCTAGGGAGAAGGAAGCACGTGAGGTACCAGCAATTTTAACCTACTTATTCAGGATAAAAATGAACTTTCAATACAATGGATACTATGATTTTCCCGTAACGGTACACCAACGGGATAGACGTGGCAGGGCGTGGTGGGTGGGCCCTAGCCCACGTCTAACCGAGGCTTCTACCTCGGGAAAACAACAGTTATCCATCATCTATACCCAGGTAAGATTCGTATAACTATACTATTTTACCTCGGTATACAGCCTCAGGCTAGCCTCAGGCTAGGGAGACCTTTACATAATTCATTTTTATCCTTAATATCATCCATTCTTATATAATTTTCAACGTTTTTGTTCTCACCTATTCTTGTTAGTTGGCGAGCAGGCGCTTTGCAATGCCGGTAGGCTTTTCTAGTCGCTTGTTGTAATGTTTTGCAAACGACTTAGCCGTCTTCCAGCCTGCATGCGCTAGTATTCTTTTCACAGAAACACCTAGCAACCGTGCCTTGGAAACCATGGCACCTCTAGTTGAGTGGGATGAGTATTTGCTCGTATCCACTCCAGCCAATTTCAACACCGTAATTGTCCATCTGGCAAGGGTGTCTCATGAAATTGCTTTATGTGGCCTTATAAAGCTCACTAATAGTTGTTGTGATGCACTACGTAAAACCTTTGTCTTAGATATAAGCCCGTATGGCTTGACACAACACATAATAATTTCCGCGATCATCGGATAACAGGTCTAAGTGAATCCGTAGATTTAATAAGGGTCACCATAACGTGTTCGATTTAAGCAATTGTGCTAAAGCAAGCGTAGCTTGTTTCTGGTCTATTTCTATCCAGTTATATGACAAAGCAAACAATCGTATGTCGCTGTGTTCCGGTTACTATTAATAACTGGACACGCGACCTTAATAACCTATTGTTTAAATCTAATCACGAGTTGTGAGGCCAAGCCGTAAACAACTTAAATACTACGACAGGACACATCCCAAAACCGACTATACTTTGGTTTTGGAGGATTCCTTTGATAAATTGAACGAAGTAGATATCCAAGAACATAATGTTTCCCAACTGTTTCACCATCAATTCTCGGTAATATGATTGATAACGCACATCTTGCCGCATTAATCGACCCAAAGGATAGTCCCTCATCCTCTAGAGAACGGAAGGAAAACACGCTACTTGTGTAATCGTGAGGATTTGTTGGCTAACATTTCATTAAACAAAACAATGGACACCACAATTTCTTTAAATTGGAATGTGTTACAATTTTGACTGTTTCCTGGCCTCCAGGCATGGCTACTATCCTATTCTCAGTAGTTTTGTCACAATCTAAATGGCGCCAGCTGCTTCCTTAGAAAAAGGAATGCCAATAGGGGGGCGTCGTTGACACGTCGCCGTGAACCACTAACGGTCCGTGGTGTGTCAGATTCCCGAGTTTTCTTGGGAATCGTATATGTTCTTTTGCCAGTTGTGAAACTGCTGGCAGCCAAGGTTGCGTGTCCCAATCGGGCACCAGCAGTATCGCATGTGTCCTTTCCAGACCGATTTTCCTGACAACTCGGCTGATAATGCTAAACGGTGGGAAAATATAAAAATAATTATTTTCCCAGGTAATAGCAAATGCATCTACCTTCTAAGCCTCCGGTTCAGGATGCCAAGAAACATAGCAAGGTAATTTGTTATTATTTCGTGATGCAAATAAGTCAACTTCAGGTGTACCCCATTTTTCACAAATGAAATTAAACAAAGGTGTAGAGAGAGACCATTCTAAATGGTCATGGAAATTTCTACTTTTATAGTCTGCAAGTGTATTTTGTGACCCTGGAATATGCGCTACAGTCAGCCAGACTTGTTGAGCCTGTGCCCAGTTCCAAATCAGTTTAGACAACTGATTGCAAGGCTTTGATTTGGTTCCTCCCATGTTACGAATATATGCCATGGCAGTAGTATTATCAGTTAGTATTCTAACTTGTGATTTATGTATCTTTACTAAACTACATAAGCCCAGATAAATAGCACGCAGTTCTAGTGCATTAATATGGTCTGATTTTTCATCATCAAGCCATCTACCTCCTGTTGTGACTCCATCTCGATGAGCTCCCCAACCTTCTAACGAAGCATCAGTTGTAATTACCGTATTAGGTTCCGCCATGCGGATTGGATTTGGTGAACTTGCTATGTGTTGCATCCACCATCCAATATCCTGTAGCCCTTCTTGCGAAATAAACATCTTTCGCTCAAAATTCCCTTTAGTTTGTGTTAATGCTAAATTTTTATCTATTTCTAGAGATTTAATATGGGCCTTCCCGTATAGAATAGCGGGTGCATACGATATCATTATCCCAATAAGGACTGCGACCTGTCTAATTTTTAATTTTTGGTAACTTAATAAGCTGGGTGCGCTGAGTATTATGAAACTTAATTAAGTTTTTGTTCTTGTTATTCTCGACACTGGAAGAGACTGTGTATCCAGAATAAACCTAAAATACATTTGAGTTGTTTTGTTGGTTTAACACTGACTTTTTTTGTATGAGTAAATAAAAACCCCAATTTAATGATAATGTAATGCAAGAAATCGCACACTGCATTTTCTCACAATCAATTTGTGTTGATGCAATAATAAAGGAATCATCTATGTATGGAAACATTATATGACCCTTCCGCGTCATTACTGAAAAAACAGGTTTAAGCAGTTTAGTGAATAAACGAGGGGCACAAGCCAAACCATTCGGCATGCAAGTAAACTCATAGAGTTGGTTATCCCAAATAAATCGAAGAAATTTTCGGTCTTTTCCTCTTATGGGAAGCGTATAATATGCATCTTGTAAATCAACACTAGCCATCCACGCATCTGGCGTAATCAGATCGCGTGCTGTATCTAGCGAGAACATTTTAAAATGTCGATATTCAACCATTTTATTAAGGATTGTTAAATCCAGGATCATTCGAACCTCACCATTAGGCTTTGGTCTCGAGAAGATGTTTGAAATAAACTCTCCTGAACAGTATGTCAATTTTTGTATAATTCCTTTCTCAAAGAATTTTTGTACCTGTTTAGTTAGTGCCTCTCGTTCAACCGGTTCAATGTTATAAGGAAAAGGTATCCTGCCTTGTACCGGAAGATGTAGTGAAGGGAATATTGAACAACTAGATACATTATTAACCTACCATAAAAAATATATAATTAAACCACTAACGAGTTCTGTTGGATAAGGTATCTGGTCACTTGTTTGTGGTGTGCCACTCAGAAATATGATGTTTTAATATTACCAGCCACAAAGTTGCTTACAGTTTGTGTGGTTTTAGAGGCTGGAAGGACTTGTAACGTTTGTGTTTCAACCTCTACTTGGACCCGCACCTGGGGAAGGGTCTCGGCGAGTTGACACCTCGGCCTAGTGGCCGTGCGGTGTTGTCGGTCCAGCCTGAGCGAGCGCCCCGGCCCGAAAACCTTGACCGAAGTTTGAACCCGATCTGGTTCCCCTGGTGAACCGCCGTGGACGAAAATCCCCTCGTGACCTTTTGAAACGAGGAGTTTCCTGTTTCTTCTTACCATCCATGTTTTTGCCACTCTTGGCTGCAGTTTCTACCTCTTTATAGAGGGATTGTAGTTGACCGCCAAACATTTTCGTGTTATCTAAAGGTTTCCCTTTAATCGGCTCTGGAGCAAGAAAGAGCGTAAACTCTTTCCCATCATTAGTCTGCTAAACCTTCTTTGAGCGGAGACACTTCTTCTGCCTGCATCTGTGCAAACTCGACTTGAAAACATTTTCATATCTTCGATACGACCTGCCGCCGCCAACAATGCAATACCTTTGTCCATCGTCTTAGCCAAAGACGAGAACTTGTTTTCTTGTTGCATTCTGTTTGGTACAGGAGCAATAGCTGTTAAGGTACCAAGCACCGCCTTATGCACTATGTGCAACACACCCTCAAATCTCTTACGGTCCTCCGTCATATTGACATCTCGATCCATCTCCTTAATGATGGAGTTGGGAACACCTTTAATGCCTGTTAACTAATCTGATAATTTAGAAATAATCTCCGCCGGCTTAAACGTGCGGAAATGGCCATTAATGTTCTCACGCATAAGCGTAGTGGTTTTCACCCACTTAGCCCTTGGCTTCTCGACTTTCTTAGCCACTTTGCCTCCAATGGCAGCATAGACACCTTCATATTGCGTGTCTGAGTCCGATTCCGTAGACGTGGAATCCGTGGACGAGTCAGAAGAAGAAGAAACTTTCCTCTTCTTCTTCTTGGACTTGGTCTTGCGCTTTTTGCGAAGCCCAGTCTTCCCCCTCTCCTTGTTGAACTCATCACCCGAAGAAACAATGTGTTTCTTCTTCTTTCTTCGTTTAGGAGAAGGAGGAGGAGCCCTAAGCTCCATCTCTGAGTCTGTGTCGGAGAAATCCTCCACAGAAGACTCTTCTTGCACACTCCGTTTACGAGACACCGGTGGTTTGAGAGCCATTATGTGACTCTCCATCGCCGCAAACCGCGTCTCCCAATTTTGAGGTACGGCGCCGCCAGGCACTATGTCCTCCTCGGAGAGAATATGCGCCCCGGGCTGCGTCGCAGGCCCTGCCGACAACACGGGTGAGGAGTCGTACTCCTC
Source organism: Branchipolynoe longqiensis (assembly GCA_030323885.1). Classification (NCBI taxonomy): domain Eukaryota; kingdom Metazoa; phylum Annelida; class Polychaeta; order Phyllodocida; family Polynoidae; genus Branchipolynoe; species Branchipolynoe longqiensis. The sequence goes on from CM059191.1 coordinate 39,210,334, forward strand.
GTCCTCGCCACTCGGAACACGCCCCTTGGCTGCTGCTGCACCGCGCTTACTCCGCTTCATGGCCATCGAGAGCTGAAATAAAAAATTTTGATCAGTCCCGGTATATATATATATGTCACAACATGGTTGTTTAAAACTCATTTGGACATCTATTGGTGTTAGAGAACGTGTTTATACCGTTATAACACAGGCGTAATAAGCTAAATTTGTGCGTGGGTTGTGGGTCAAGCCCAAACCTTATGCGGGGTCGGGACCAGTGTATCGGCCCGCCCATCCCTCTGTTCCGCACACTTCTCCCACCTGTGACTACTACGTCAACAAGTTGGAGAAAATGCTACGAAACTCGGAGAAACGCCTGAAAAAGTTTTGTCTAGGGGAGTCTATAAAAGAAACCCAGGAGCATCTCCAACATTACTCTCTATTAGTGTACGAGAGAATTTCCACATGAGATAGGGCGAAACCCACATCTCTACCCATAGTCACACGGTGACCCGGGTGTTGACATAACCGCTAATGACCGGTTTCAATCCTTCGAGAAGGAATTCTATCCTTGGTTTTTTTAAACCAAATAACTCGTCCAAAATGGACCAAAGAAAGTCTAAACTTTCCATAATGATGCTCTAATGCATCATAATTAAGCTAACCACAGTTTTTATGATACTTACTGCATATTAGCTTGTATGTAGACTAAATTTGCCGGAGCAACACAACGACACGTAATCCAGTCGTGAGTTGTATATGCTAATTGCTGGTACCTCACGTGCTTCCTTCTCCCTAGCCTGAGGCTAGCCTGAGGCTGTATACCGAGGTAAACTATATATATATATATAGATCGGTGAGGATTTAACAGGGAGGTGGCATGTCCTTTCTTTGTACTCCCATAATTCATTACAGAAAACATACATATATATATAGATACGTACATACACAACTGAGTTCAGCCACATGTTGTTGTTGGTTGTTGTTTTACGTCCTAGCAACATATAAAGTCATATCAGGATGGATACCGAGTTGTGACAGTGCACACTCATGGCAACTTTATAGTGCTGCCCCACTAGGAAATCAAGCCGCCAGCACCATAACCCGATATCCCACTCAGTCACATTATCCTTGCACTGAGCTAACCAGTCCTTGCGCTATCCTTTTAATGCCGAATGCCAGACGAGGAAGCGAAAAGTATCAATTTCAAAGTCATCGGTTTGACTCAACTGGGAACCAAACTCCCGACCTTCTACACGTGAGGCCCGCGCCCTACCGATTCGGCCACCGCGCCCGGTCAGCCACCTCGAGTCAGTGCATTTGGCAAAGTTATAATGAACATCTGCGTGAGTGAGCCCGGCCATGGTCCAAATCACTTTGGTGAATTTAGCGAGGCGGTAAGTGGCTGCCCAACAGGGAGGGTGGTCGAGTAATGGCGATTTGTGACAGGAACTGCTGTTGTTTAGCGGGATGGCAATAATCAACTGATCAATACCGCCTCTGGAACTAAGCAAGTCGCCATGCTGCACTCCGCAAAATTACCATCATTCCATAGTCACACACCACGTTTGAAGTATACAGTAAAACCTCTGTAACCGACCACCTCCACAGACTGACCACTCCTCTATATTGATTCGCTTTATTTGGGTCCCAAACGATCGCCCCTACAATATCATTGTAATGATTTTTTTTTAACTCACTAAACCGAACACTTCACTAAATGGACCATTTAAACTTGATCCCACGGTCGGTCGATTTAGAGAGATTTTACATATATATAAATGTGAGATATGGGGTGTTTTAACTGCTTTCGAATGTAGCAGCGTAGCACAGGAGCACCAAACTGCAATAAATGTTTTTTGAGTGCACCTGTATCTAACTTGATCCTAGTCTAAGTTTTTTAGTTGCTTTCACCAAATTTTGCACCACCAGAGGGGATGGCCGAATGAGTTGAGCGTCCGTCTCCCTTTTTGGTAGATCGTGGGAATCCTGGTTGAGTCAAACCGATAACTTAAAAATGTGTATTTATCGGTTCCTAGCCAGGTGCTCGGCATTATTAGAATAAGGCAAAGAATGATTGGCTCAGTGTCAGGATAATGTGACTGCGTGGGATATCAAGCCATGTTGCTGCTGGCCTGGTCTCCCAGTGGGGCAGCACTATAAAGTTGCCATGAGTGCTGCCCATCCTGATATGACCTTACAATAAGTTACATGTTGCCAGGACATAAAACTCCAACAACCAACCAACCAAATTTTGTGTTCTTTAAAACATTCGTCTTCACTATGCTGCCTCCAGGGCTCCACGGCCCCAATGACCTTTTTCTAACAGGCTGCAGATGCAGCGCATCTGAGTCATGGAGGAGCAGCTGCAGTGTGAATAGTGACCGCCTGTTATAATTATTCATGAATCATCGGGTTTAGATGTGGATGACGAATTTGTCAGAAATATTTGACCTACTCCAACTTTAGCAGTGGCCTTCCTGAAAATAGGGAATTATTTTTTTTTTAAAGTTGTAATTAGATTTTTAAATATCAAACCCGCTTATTTTTTCATTAGAGGTGTGAAATAAAAGGGGTCGGGTTTAAGATTGACCTGTGACTTCTAATTTATCGCTGAGTATGGCGTTTGTTGCTGATATGGCATAAAACCAGCATCATCGTCAACACTCATTCACTCATTCATTCCCTCACTCATCCCCTCACTCATCCCCTCACTTATCCACTCACCCACTCAATCACTCACCCACTCACTCAACCATTCACTCACCAATTCGCCAATCAGACTCACCCACTCACTGAGTCACTAACCTACTCACCAGACCAACTCATTTACTCACATATTCACCCACCCACTCATTCATTCACGCATTCATTCATTCAATCAATCATTCACTCGCCAACCCACCCACCAGATTAATTCACTCACTCGCTCACTTACCCACCCATCCAACCACCTCGCCCACAACTCGCTCACTCAACCAACCACCCATCCAACCACTCATTCATCCACTGACCCATTTACTTGACCCACTGACTTCATCCACTCACTCATACATTTACTCACCAACCCACGCACTCACCAACGCACTCACTCACCCACACAATCACGACCAGATCTGATGGCCGAATGAGTTGAGCATCCACCTCCCGTTTTGATAAATAGTGGGATTCGAACCCACGGGTTCGAACCCTGGTTGAGTCAAACCAATGATGTAAAAATTGATACTTGTCGCTTCCTAACCATGCGCTTGGCATTATTAGGATAGGGCAAGGACTGGCTCAGTGTCAGGATAATGTGACTGAGTGGGATATCAGGTCATGGTGCTGGTGGCCTGGTCTCCCAAAGTGGGGCAGGACTGTAAAGTCGCCATGAGTGTGCACTGTCACAAATCCGTACCCGTCCTGATATGACCTTAGATGTTGACAGGATGTAAAACTCCAACAACCAACCCACTCAGTCACTCACTCACCCACCCAATTCCCCCCCTCCCATTACCATACATATACGGAATATACAGGCGGCGGCTTCATACTCATACTATGTCATAGCATAGATAACATTGTGAGTAGTTGAATCGATTCTGCTGCAAGTTTCCAGTCCCGTCAGATAGGCATCGTCTGTCAGTCAGCATACCCGCATCACTACAGTATCTAAACTTCTTATCGGCTCTGCCATACATAGATCTGCCCATATCTGCGTCTGGTTCAATGCCCTCTTATCGCCGACACAAGTATTCCCAGTCAATGCATGAAGGCGACCTATCTAGTCACCCTCATTATTGCCCCTCACCTGCCTATCCCCGTCTCGTTCATTATCAGTATAGAGGCATTCCCCGAGGACCATTCAGCGGTTAAGACCTATCATTACGCAGCCATTCCTCGAAGACGATTCTACGGTTAAGACCCTTCACTCCCGTAGTTAAAGTGGCATCGTCCGATGGCTTTTTGAGTTTTTGCCAGTTTAAAAAAAACGAAGCTAAAATATATTAGTTTGATCTTTGCAGTTTTAATTTATTGAGCCAGGGGGATATTCTAAGGCTGACATCCATGTGCTTTACTTATTACATATATCAATACGTTATATATATATATATATATATATATATATATATATATATAGACAGAGAGAGAGAGAAAGAAAGAGAGAAGAGAGGGAGGGAGGGAGGGCAAGAGAGAAAACAATTAGGTGTAAAGATGCATATTATATATATACATATATAGAGAGAGAGATAGAGGGAGAGAGATAGATAGATAGAGAGGGAGATAGATAGATAGATAGATAGATAGAAAGATAGATAGATAGAAAGAGAGAAGAGATAGAGGGAGGGAGAGAGAAAACAATTAGGTGTAAAGATGCATATTATATATACACAAACATATATATATATAGAGAGAAAGAGAGCGAGAGAAAGAGAGAGAGAAGAGATAGATAGATAGAAAGAGAGAGAAGATATAGATAGATAGAAAGAGAGAAGAGGTAGAGGGAGGGAGAGAGAGAAAACAATTAGGTGTAAAGATGCATATTATATATACACACACATATATATATAGAGAGAGAAAGAGAGCGAGAGAGAGAAAGAGAAGATATACATAGATAGAAAGAGAGAAGAGATAGAGGGAGGGAGAGAGAGAAAACAATTAGTTGTAAAGATGCATATTATATATACACACACATATATATATAGAGAGAGAAAGAGAGCGAGAGAGAGAAAGAGAAGATATACATAGATAGAAAGAGAGAAGAGATAGAGGGAGGGAGAGAGAGAAAACAATTAGTTGTAAAGATGCATATTATATATACACACACATATATATATAGAGAGAGAAAGAGAGCGAGAGAGAGAAAGAGAAGATATACATAGATAGAAAGAGAGAAGAGATAGAGGGAGGGAGAGAGAGAAAACAATTAGGTGTAAAGATGCATATTTTCTTCTAAAGGGGGTGGATTTGTCTCCTGATCCCCTTCCAGCAATTTCCCTGTGCGAATCTATAGCTGACAAGAGTGATTGTCGATGTGGTCTAAGGAGACATATATTCCTGGAATTTTCACTGCGGTCGTCGACTCGACTAAAGCCGTGTTTACATGGGCGAGTTAATTCGCTTCATATAAATCGCCTTGCCTAGTTCGCCTCACATTCGCTGTGTAAACGCGACTCTGAGGCGGATTAGGGCTGATTTGCTTCATATGATTCACTTTATGTAAACCACCTTGTGAGGTGGTTTATATGAAGTGAACTAGATTTCCACCTTCAAACTTGGTGCGTGTAAACGCACCGCTACTTCGCTTCATATAAATTGCTTTGTCTAATTCGCTTCACAATTGCCCGTGTAAACACGGCTAATGACACACTATAGAAAGAGGTGCAATATCTGAAGTCATAGCAGGATGGGGTCATACTGATAGTGAGCACTCATGGTTGCTTTATAGTGCTGCCCATCCAAACCAATATTGTCCTCACATAGTACTAGTAGGTGTCCTGTCATCGGAGGGACAATCACTTTTTTTCTTTCTTGAAAATTGATACTGCCTATCATGGATAAGTCTGAATAGACTTGTTTTCACCATTAGACTGTTTGTCGATAGAAAGCCTGAGTCTACACTTTTACCGACCCAATGGATTTTTAACCTCCCACACCACATAGACATGGTATGAGAGCAACTGGCCTTTGATGTCGCTGTAAGTTATACACAGTGGTGGAAATCCAAATTGGCAGAGGTGGGGGCACGGAGAATTGAACCACTGACCTTCAGATTAGGAGTCCGACCTAGAAAAAAGTCAGACACTCTAACCACTCCGCCACAGAGAACACCGAAGCAAAGACTGTGAAAAGTGTTCTCACATGGCAGGGATTTGCCGATCACAGCCGTTCTCGAAGACAGGTACTACTGTAAATTAAACAAATATATTAAACACACAAAAATAAATTACAAAAAATGAAAAAAATAAATTTTAAGAAGAAGGGAAAAGAAAAATCACGTGATATTGCCAGCAGTGTGTGGTAGTGATGCAGGGGTGGTTCCTTGCAGGATACTTGCTGATATGGGGGGGGGGGCGGGCAGGGGGGCTTGTCAGTGCTGCACACGGCCCGCCAGCTTCTTGGCTGTGATTACAGCTGGTGCCTATTAGCACCGCTGCATATGTCACGTATTATGACCGTCATCAGTCACCGGTTTAATATGGCCACGTGTTTCCGGGGTTGAGGGGAGGGGGGGGGGGGCTTAACAAATGACGCACCGATTTTGTTTTTCTTTAAAAAGAATTATATTCAATTGACTTCTTTTTATTCGTCTTCGTCACCGTCACCATTACTATTATTATTGCTATTGTTATTATTATTAGTATCATCATCATTGTTATCATCATCATCTCATCATCATTTCATATAATTACCATCTCCATCACCATTATTATTAGGACTTTAAGAACTTATACTTATCAGCTTATCGTTTCCTAGCTTGGGCGCTCGGCATTAATAGGATAGGGCAAGGACTGGTTAGCTCAGTATCAGGATAATTTGACTGAGTGGGATATCGAGTCATGGTGCTGGTGGCCTTATGTCCCAGTGGGGTATCACTATGAAGTCACCATGAGTGCGCACTGTCACCAGTCAGTACCTGTCCTGGTATGACCTTAGATGTTGCCAAGACGTAAAACTCCAACAACCAACCATTATTATTATTGTTTTTTTTAGTTTTTTTTAAAGTAACATATATTTTTATTCAGTGAACAACATTTGTCAGTGCCGAGGAACTGCTCTTCTGGTCATAGAATATTGCATTTTGTGTTTGTACATTTTTGGGTTTTCTGTGTGAAATAGCAAGTATTTAGCTTACATGCGTTGATAATAAGGTAGGATTACTCAATGCTGGTATGCAGGTATTGCAGGTATTGCAATACCTCAGGGAGTTTGATGCCCCTGCCCTGCAGAGTTGTAAACCACTGCCTTGTGGTACAGGTTCTTGACAGAACCGAAGGCTAAGGGAGCAAACCCTAAACAGAAAACCATGTCACTGTGGCAGCATTAAGGGCGGTTGATGTATGGAACTCCCAACATCTCCCGACCAGCCACTGCAGGGACAAATAGTTTTGCGCCTGTCTTGACATGTTCTTGCCGATGTGAAACCTCTATTTGCTCCCCGAGAGAGTGCCGCTTGTAACTTGCAAAAGCCAGCAGCACTTCAACACTTTTGCAGGCAGCTTTCATGAAATTGCTAAATGGAGAGCTGTAGTCAAGTAATGAAAGCAGTCTTTGTCGCATCGCGATCGACAGCATGATGATGAATATATATATATATATATAAATTAATATATATAAATATATATATAAATATATAAATATATAAATATATATAAATATATAAATAAATATATATATATATAAATATATATAAATAGATTAGTTAGACGAATCTTACCTTGGTATAGATGATGGATAACTGTTGTTTTCCCGAGGTATAAGCCTCGGCTAGACGTGGGTGAGGGAGAGGTAAGCACATCTGGGTACAGCAATCTTTACCTACTAATTCAGGATAAAATGATCTATAATAAATTCTAAATACTAATGTTTCCTTGGTATAAGCAAGGAACTAGACGTGGTAGGGTGTGGAGGGTGGGCCCTCACCCACGTCTAGCCGAGGCTTATACCTCGGGAAAACAATAGTTATCCATCATCTATACCAAGGTAAGATTCGTCTAACTAATCTATTTTACCTCGGTATATAGCCTCAGGCTAGGGAGACTTTACGTAATATCATTTTATCCTGATATTTAATTGTTATTGTTATGTTATTTTCTGGTTATTTTTGTGGTATGGAACATTGTTAAAATCACTGTTTTTGTGACTAGGCTTATGTTCTCACCTTTCTGACCTTTTAATGCTGTAGCAGTCGTTGTGCGACACCACTGGGCTTCTCCAAACGCTTGTTATAATGTCGTTCGGTCTTCCATCCTGCATGCGCTAGTATGCGCTTGACCGAAATTCCTAGAAGGTGTGCCTTTGACACCATGGCTCCTCTTGTTGAGTGTGACGCATATTTGTCCGTATTCACTCTTGCCATCTTTAACACATTAATTGTCCAACGGGCAAGTGTGTCCCTTGAAATACCCTTGTGTGGCTTAATAAAGCTTATTAATAATTGTCTTGAGTTTCTAACTCCTTGTGTCTTGGATATATATGTTCTAATCGCCGATACTACACACAATTTTGGATTGTCCTTGAATTGCGTTACATCAATTGATGACAAAGGGTCGCCTATGCGATTAGATTTCAATAATGTTGTTAAATCGAAAGTCGCTTGCCTTCTGTCTATTTCCAGTCCATCGAGTGAAAGTGCCACTATAGTTTGGCCTCGATGACCTGTGACTAAAAGTAATAGAAGTGCTAACTTAAACCCTAATTGTTTTATATCTAGAAATCTATTATGTGGCCAATCCTTAAACATTTTGAACACCAGTGACACATCCCAAAATCGGTCATATTTTGGTTTAGGTGGGTTTCGTTCATAAATCCCCCTTAGTACCCAGTGTATTACGTGATGTTTACCCATTGTTTCTCCCCCTAATCTGGGGAGAATGATCGAGAGAGCACACCTGGCAGCATTAATTGCGCCGTAACCTAGCCCATCTTGTTCTAACATCCTGAAAAATCTGCACACTTGGGCAATAGTTGGGTTCATAGGTTTAACCTTTTTAATAAGACAGTGAACGCCCCATTTCTTCAAATATGTGGTATACATCTTTACTGTTCCTTTTCTCCACGCATGCGACACCAACCGTTCTTGTGTAATTTTGTCTAAACCAAATTGTTCTAGGTATTTATTCAGAAAAGGAATGCAAGCAATGGTGTTGTTGCTACGTTGCCGTGATGTTCCAGAGGGCCTTGGTGAGTTATATTTCCTCGGGATTTTGGGAATCTGAGGCAGTCTCTGGCTGTCGAGACTAGTCCCGCTAGCCACGGTTGTGTGTCCCATTCGGGGACGATCAGGATGGCGTGGGACCGGTCCATCTTTATCTTTCGTGCCACTCTGGTAATGATGTTAAAGGGGGGAAAATGTAATAAAATTCATTTTCCCAAATCAGTGAGAAAGCATCTATGTGCCAAGCATATGGTTCTGGGTGCCATGACACATATTTGTTAATTTTGAAATTATTTCTTGATGCAAATAAGTCTACCGTAGGTGACCCCCATTGTTGACAAATTTTGTTGAAAATTTTTGTGTTTAATTTCCATTCTAGGTGATTGTGAAAGACTCTGCTCTTTTTGTCAGCCAGGACGTTTTGCGACCCTGGGATATGAGATATGGTTAACCATATTTGATGTTGTTGCGCCCAGTTCCAAATACTCTGTGCCAAGTTATTGCATTCTTTTGACCTTGTACCTCCCATATTCCTGACATATGCCATAGCTGTAGTGTTATCTGTCAGAAGTTGAACCCTATTTTTAGGTATTTTAATTAGACTCAAAAGGCCCAAGTAAATCGCTCTTAATTCAAGAACATTAATATGGTCTGATTTTTCGTTTTCTAACCATCTACCCCCTGTTGCTACATCATTTCGATGAGCTCCCCAACCTTGTAATGAAGCATCGGTAGTAACTACCGTGTTGGGTTGACCCATTCGAATGGGATTGGGAGAGTTATTAATATCCTCGATCCACCAAAAAATGTCTTTACACCCGTCTTGGGAAATGTTCATTGGTCTTTCGAAGTTAGCTTTTGTGCGTGCTAACGCTCTATTCTTGTCTATTTCTAGAGACTTGATATGTGCCGCTCCATAAAGAACAGCCGGTGCATACGAGACCATAATACCGATAAGGACGGCGACCTGTCTAAATCTTTGTCCTGGATATGTCAAGTAGCTGGGAGGCCGTGTCATCAAACGTCTGTAGTTTCTGTTCCGTTAGAGATACGGTCATGGCTTTGGTGTTAATCAGAAAACCTAAGCATTTTAATTCCCTATTCGGGACGAAAACAGATTTCTTGTCATGAATGCAGAAACCTAAATTTGTTAATAAATCACACAAATCATTAACTGCTGTTTGGCATTTGTCAAAGGATTCTGCCATAATAAATGAATCATCTATGTATGGGAACATTGTGTGTCCTATTCTACCCATGACTGCAAACACAGGTTTTAATAACTTTGTAAAAAGTCGAGGTGCGCAAGCTAGACCATTAGGCATGCATGTAAATTGGAAGAGGGTACCGTTCCAAATAAATCTAAAAAAAATTCTGTGTTCTTTGCAAATGGAGACTGTGTAATACGCATCTCTTAAGTCTACACTGGCGAGCCATGCTTCCGGCGTAATTAAATCTCTCGCCGTTTCTAATGAGAACATTTAAAAATGTTTGTATGTAACCGATTCATTCAATTTTGTTAAATCCAAAATCATGCGAATTTCGCCATTTGGTTTCGGCCTAGAAAAAACATTAGAAATAAACTGTCCTTCTGTGTTTTGTACTCGTTCAATAATTCTCTTTGTTTCAAAAAGAGAAACCTGAAAATCAATTTGTAGTTTTTCTTCTGTGTTGAATTTATATGGGAACGGAACTCTTTTCTGTTTTGGTATATCTGTGAACGGTATTTGAACCCCTTTAACAATGTCCAAAATTTCGCTATCAGTTGTGATTTTACACCAGTTTTGTAAACAGTTCAGGATATTGCCTGCCTTAAACTTGCTTACATATGTTTGTGTCTCTTCAGACACCATGTTGAGGGTAGATGTCTGTGTCGTCGACTCTACTTGGCTCCTGGCCGTGGGAACTGGGGTCTGGGTGTAAACTCCCTTTTGTACCCGCGGTTGTCGTTCCACCCCATGGTCTGTCGTTCTCCTCTGCCTCGTCCTCTGGGACTGAACCCGAAGGATGGACCTCCTCGTCCCGGCCTGCCTCCTCGGCGGAAGCGAAAATCCGAGCGGGGGCGTCGGAATTTGCTGGGGTTGTCAAACTTTTTACTCCTGTCAGTGTTCTTAGCGCTTTTAGTGTCTACTTCCACTGCTTTGAACAGGTGCGCTAGCTGTCCCCCAAACATTTTGGTTTTGTCCAGCGGCTTGCCTAGCACTGGCTTTGGTGGGAGGTAAAGTGTATATTCTTTACCGTCATTGTCTGTTACTTTTTTAGACCTGGCTACTTCTTTGCCAGCATCTGTGGTCACTGACTTATAGACGTTCTCGAAATGTCGAAAAGTCATAAAGTTCGACGCTGCGTAAGCAGCGCAATGCCTTTATCCATGACTCGTGCAAGCGACGAGAATTTATTCTCGGCTTGCATTCTATTTGCTACCGGAGTTATAGATGTCAGAGCTCCGAGCACTGCTTATTGGATCGTACACAACGCGTTCTCGTAACGCCGTCTTTCATCCGAGAGATGGATACCTGCATCCATTTCTTTGCTGATGGACCTTTGATTCCCGAGATTTGTTCTGTTAACTTGTTGATCACCTCAGCGGGTTTGAACGTGTGGAAATGTCCTTTTAACGTTTCCCTCATCATGGTTGTGGTACGCAACCTCTTTGCTTTTGCCAATGGGCATTTCTTTTTAATTTTCGCCCCTATTCTTGCATAAACACCCGCTCTTTCGGTCTCTGAGTCGGACTCAGTTGAGGACGAGTCATCTGAATCATCAGATGATGAGTCCTTCTTCTTCTTTTTGTTTTTCTTGGTCTTTTTAACCCGCTTCTTGTTGACTTTGGTGAATTCATCACCTGAGCTACTCGTGAGTCTTTTGCGCTTTTTGACTTTCAGTTTCGGAACCTCAAATGCTGATTCTGTTTCATCATCCGAAAAGTCTTCCCAATCGTCGTCTGGGATGGGAGGAGAGGAAGCCCGTGTAATGGGCTGAGTGTTTTTGTATTTCTCCATAATTCTGACGATCTTTTCTTCTAGCTCCTCTCCGCTATCCTTATCTGAAGGACCAGCTCCTGGCTGTGGTGACGGTGGTCCCGTCTGTGGAGGCGACGAATCATACCCTGAGGGCACGCGGCCTTCTGCCGCTGCCGGCGGAACCTTGTTTCGCTTGGTGGCCATCGGTTTCTGTAACAAAAAAGTTACTTAATACCGCTATCATCTCAACATGGTCACAACGTGAGCCCCAGAACTGGGTTGAGGTATTATTATTCTTATGGTATAGAGTAACGCGCTTACACCGTTCTGTATACAGGCATTAAGCTAATGGCATGCCGTAGGTTTTATCGGTAGTGAAACCAACCATACGGAGGGGCGGCCATTGGCCCGCCCGCTCTCTCTGTTTCGTACACTTCTCCCACCCGCGGCATTCTGCGCCAGCAAGTTGAAGAAAATATTACGAAACTCGGAGGCTCGCCTCAAAAACCGGTCTGGGGAGTCTATAAAAGAAACCCAGGATCATCCCCAACAAAACCCTCTTTAGGGTTCGGAGGAATTTCCTTAGGAGATGCAACTCGGGTTAACATCTCTGCCTGTCTGTATACAGGTTTCGCTATATCAAGCGGTATCGGTTTCGGTTCTCAACATGAGCGTTCTATCCTTGTGTTTTTTATAACACCAAAGCATGTCCAAAATGGACCTGAGAAAGTTCTAAGCTTTCATAATGGGATGCTATAAACCATCCTTAAGAAGTTTATCGCAATTTCTCAATACTTACAGTTAGTTAAAGTGTTGTAGTAGTTAAATCCTGCCGGAGCAGCTCAGCGAACGTCCTCCCGCTGTGAGCTGCTTATGCTAATTGCTGGACCCGGATGTGCTTACCTCTCCCTAGCCTGCGGCTAGCCTGAGGCTATATACCGGGGTAAAAAATATATATATATATATATATATATATGTGTGTATGACTGAATGTGGTGGCCAAATCGATAGAATGCAGGCCTCCCATGTGGAAGGTCGGCGTTCGATTCCCAGTCGAGTCTAACCAATGACTTATCAAATTGATTCTTATCGCTACCTAGCCATATTTATAGATTTGGGAATTCCCTCTGCGTTTGTACCCATATATTAGGCTCAAATATATTAAATGCTATCATATTTAACAGAATTACAATCGCAATAAGTGAAATTTTATCAATTTAACCCTAAATTCGAAGCGTTATTAAGGCTACCGCCGCATTGGCGGCGATATTAATATTTATATTTTCGAATCGACGAACGTAAAGTAAACAAATCGCCGGCGCCGCCGCACCGATTATGACCAAATCTATTGAATGCGATCATATTTAACAGAATTACATACTCAAATCGTGAAATTTCATTAAATTAACCCTAAATTCGAAGCAATATTAACGTAGCAGCTACATCGGCGGCGTTATTCATATTGTCCAATCGACGAACGTAAAGTAAATAAATCGCCGCCGCCGCCGCATTGACGTCGCTTTCCATACTGGTGGCAGCGGCGGTTTGTTTACTGTACGTTCGTCGATTCGAGAATATAATTATTAATATCGCCGCCAATGCGGCAGTAGCCTTAATAACGCTTCGAATTTAGGGTTAAATTGATAAAATTTCACTTATTGCGTATGTAATTCTGTTAAATATGATCGCATTCAATAGATTGAGAGCCACACACGCACACTAACCGCACCGGCTAGCAGTTAAACCTGACTTGAAGTCAGGGTAGCTTAGCCGAGGCTACAGTCGGCGGTTAGGGCTAACTCCGATTGGTGCATACCGATTTGACACATTTAGTCGTGCGGGGATACCAATTCGGCCACAGTGTCCGGTGCCGGATAGTCATACTCATAGGACTTATATTTTTAAAGGTCGGTAAAATGTTATGGAACCGGCCCCGGCACGTCACGTGGTGCGTTCCACCAGAGAGGCACGACAACCACCGCTTAATGAATGAGCCAGGCAGCGTGACAAGAATACACTTTTTGATCACAACTGATTGCCCATGGTCTAAATCATACTTAACGCATAGATGCGCCGCCAGGGTTTGATATTGTTAACGTTATGGGGTTCTTCCTATCGCAGTTTCTTATGTAGGTCGGTTTAAAAAAAAATTGAAATCTGTTTTTATTTAATTAACGCCTGATTGTGACTTAATGCTGGGTGAGCACCTCACCATTAGTATCATCGGCTAAGACGTATATTTATTATTATGCATGTCGTTCGGTTGGTTGGCTGGTTGTTGGAGGCTTACATCCTGGCAACGTCTAATGTCATATCAGGATGGGTATCTACTTGTGACAGTACACACTCATGGCGATGTTATAGTGCTGCCCCATTGGGAAATCAGACCACCAGCACCATGACCCAATAACCCACTCAGTCACATTATCCTGACACTGAGCTAACCAGTCGTTGCCATATCCTATTAACGCCGAGTGCCAGGCTAGGAAAAGACAAGTATTAATTTTATATTTGACTCGACTGGGAACCAAACTCCCGATCTCCTGCACGTGTGGCCCGCGCTCTACCGATTCGGCCACCGCACCTGGTATATTATGCATGCCATCCCTACATCCACTCACATATGCCGCCATACCCACCATCATCCCCACATGTCACCACACATACACCCAGACCCACTTGTCGCCACACCCATATTTCACATGTCACCATACACATACGCACCACACAAGTTGCCACCCCGTACACACATCCCATACACCCACACCCTATACATACACACACCCATGCCATACACACACCACATACACACACCATGCATACACACACCCATGACATACACACCCAACACACACCATATACACACACCATACATACACACCCAAGCCATACACAGCCAACACACACCACATACACACATACCATACATACACACCCATGCCATACACACATGCCATACACCCACCCCATACACCCACCCCACACACCATACATACACACACACCCATGCCATACACCGCATAAATACACACACCCACGCCATACACCCACCACACACCACATACACACACCCACACCATACACACACCACATATGCCAACCATACATACACACCCATGCCATACACACCACATACACACACCCAACACACACACATACACACATACACGCCACATACACCACACAAACATACACCATACACCCACCACACACACCACATACACACCATACATACACACCCATGCCATGCACACCACACACACCACAAACACGCGCACACCCCCATACACCCACCACATACACACCATACATACACCCACCCATGCCATACACACACCACAGACTCCATAGACACCCACCCATATACACCATACACACCCATACACACCACATAACATACATACACACCCATACCACACACACCATATACACACCATACATACACCCCATACATACACACACTCCATACAAAGCCAAACACCCATTTGTCGCCATACACTCAACGCCTTCACGTATCATCACATCTAAACACCCCTCCTCCAAAAACCCAGTCATTCCCACTCCCCGCCCTACACATATACATCCTGTCGCCAGACCCACCCACCGTCACTCCTACCTGTTCCCACACCCACCCAAACATCCACTCCCACATCCACACAGCCTGTCGCCAGGCCCACCCACCGTCACTCCGACCTGTCCACACACCCACCCAAACACCCACACCTCCTCCTACACGCACACAGACTGTCGCCAGACCCACCCCCACCCACTGTCACTCCTACCTGCCCCCACACCCACCCAAACACCCACACCCACACCCACACAGCCTGTCGCCAGACCCACCCACCGTCTCTCCTACCTGTCCCCACAGCCACCCAAACACCCACGCCCACCCCCACTCCCACACAGCCTGTCACCACCCCCACCCCCACCCACCGTCACTCCTCTCTTGCTCCCACAACGCCACTCCACCCCCACAGATCCGTCGCCAGACCCACCCCCACCCACCATCACTCCTACCTGCTCCCACACCCACGCCCACTCCCACATCCACACCCACACAGCCTGTCACCAGACCCACCCACCGTCACTCTAACCTGCCCCCCACCCTAACACCCACACCCACACCCACACATCCTGTCAAACACCCACTCCACCTTCAGTGTGAGTGCTGCTAACAACTTGTTCATTGGCATGCCAAACTCTTTCATGCAAATCACAAATTAGTATATAAAACAAAGAATTCTTTAATATATATAAAAAGAATTGGAGGATATGGTTTGTGGGTGTTATTTTTTTTAAGTGATCGACAAATTGGAAATTAAAAAAATGATTTGGAACATATTTAGGAACAGCCCCTTTGTGGAGAACTGCGAGCATTCGCTCAAAAAGTTAAATTTAAATTCCCTCGAAATTAAAATCAATATAACGTATATTGCTGTAGGACACATCCATATAAACACACATGTTTAAAAACACACATGGATAAAAAAATAAAATTAATAAACCCACTTGATCACGGTTTGTCAATCACGCTTATTAACATTTATAGCCCAATGTAAAAAGTAATCACAACTAATGAATCGATTTTATCAAACACAATATTGCCTACAATTCATTTACCACACATCGCTGTGTATCAAGCTATACAAGCATTGAGTCATCATCATCATGCTGTCGATCGCGATGCGACAAAGACTGCTTTCATTACTTGACTGCCGCTCTCCATTTAGCAATTTCATGAAAGCTGCCTGCAAAAGTGTTGAAGTGCTGCTGGCTTTTGCAAATAGAGGTTTCACACCGGCAAGAACATGTCAAGACAGGCGCAAAACTATTTGTCCCTGCAGTGGCTGGTCGGGAGATGTTGGGAGTTCCATACATCAACCGCCCTTAATGCTGCCACAGTGACATGGTTTTCTGTTTAAGGTTTGCTCCCTTAGCCTTCGGTTCTGTCAAGACCCTGTACCACAAGGCAGTGGTTTACAACTCTGCAAGGCAGGAGCGTCAAACTCCCTGAGGTATTGCAATACCTGCAATACCTGCATACCAGCATTGAGTAATCCTACCTTATTATCAACGCATGTAGCTAAATACTTGCTATTTCACACAGAAAACCCAAAAATGTACAAACACAAAATGCAATATTCCATGACCAGAAGAGCACTTCCTCGGCACTGACAAATGTTGTTTACTGAATAAACATATATGTTACTTTAAAAAAACAACAACAAAAAACAATAATAATAATGGTTGGTTGTTGGAGTTTTACGTCCTGGCATCATCTAAGGTTATATCAGGACAGGTACTGACTGGTGACAGTGTGCACTCATGGTGACTTTATAGTGCTACCCCACTGTGAAATAAGGCCACCAGCACCATGACTCGATATCCCACTCAGTCACATTATCCTGATACTGAGCTAACCAGTCCTTGCCCTATCCTATTAATGCCGAGCGCCCAAGCTAGGAAATGATAAGCTGATAAGTATAAGTTCTTAAAGTCCTAATAATAATGGTGATGGAGATGGTAATTATATGAAATGATGATGATGAGATGATGATGATGATAACAATGATGATGATACTAATAATAATAACAATAATAATAGTAATGGTGACGGTGACGGTGACGAAGACGAATAAAAAGAAGTCAATTGAATATAATTCTTTGTAAAGAAAAACAAAATCGGTGCGTCATTTGTTAAGTCCCCCCCCCCCCTCCCCTCAACCCCGGAAACACGTGGCCATATTAAACCGGTGACTGATGACGGTCATAATACGTGGCATATGCAGCGGTGCTAATAGGCACCAGCTGTAATCACAGCCAAGAAGCTGGCGGGCCGTGTGCAGCACTGACAAGCCCCCCCTGCCCGCCCCCCCATATCAGCAAGTATCCTGCAAGGAACCACCCCTGCATCACTACCACACACTGCTAGCAATGTCACGTGATTTTTCTTTTCCCTTCTTCTTAAATTTTTTTTTCCCATTTTTTAAATTTTATTTTTTGTTGTTTAATATATTTGTTTAATTTACAGTAGTACCTGTCTTCGACAACGGCTGTGATCGGCAAATCCCTGCCATGTGAGAACACTTTTCACAGTCTTTGCTTCGGTGTTCTCTGTGGCGGAGTGGTTAGAGTGTCTGACTTTTTTCTAGGTCGGACTCCTAATCTGAAGGTCAGTGGTTCAATTCTCCGTGCCCCCACTTCTGCCAATTTGGATTTCCACCACTGTGTATCACTTACAGCGACATCAAAGGCCAGTTGCTCTCATACCATCTCTATGTGGTGTGGGAGGTTAAAAATCCATTGGGTCGGTAAAAGTGTAGACTCAGGCTTTCTATCGACAAACGGTCTAATGGTGAAAACAAGTCTATTCAGACTTATCCATGATAGGCAGTATCAATTTTCAAGAAAGAAAAAAAGTGATTGTCCCTCCGATGACAGGACACCTACTAGTACTATGTGAGGACAATATTGGTTTGGATGGGCAGCACTATAAAGCAACCATGAGTGCTCACTATCAGTATCACCCCATCCTGCTATGACTTCAGATATTGCACCTCTTTCTATAGTGTGTCATTAGCCATGTTTACACGGGCAATTGTGAAGCGAATTAGACAAAGCGATTTATATGAAGCGATGTAGCGGTGCGTTTACACGCACCAAGTTTGAAGGTGGAAATCTAGTTCGCTTCATATAAACCACCTCACAAGGTGGTTTACATAAAGTGAATCATATGAAGCGAATCAGCCCGAATCCGCCTCAGAGTCGCGTTTACACAGCGAATGTGAGGCGAACTAGGCAAGGCGATTTATATGAAGCGAATTAACTCGCCCATGTAAACACGGCTTTAGTCGAGTCGACGACCGCAGTGAAAATTCCAGGAATATCTGTCTCCTTAGACCACATCGACAATCACTCTTGTCAGCTATAGATTCGCACAGGGAAATTGCTGGAAGGGGATCAGGAGACAAATCCACCCCCTTTAGAAGATAATATGCATCTTTACACCTAATTGTTTTCTCTCTCTCCCTCCCTCTATCTCTTCTCTCTTTCTATCTATCTATATCTTCTCTCTCTTTCTATCTATCTATCTCTTCTCTCTCTCTTTCTCTCTCTCTTTCTCTCTATATATATATATGTTTGTGTATATATAATATGCATCTTTACACCTAATTGTTTTCTCTCTCCCTCCCTCTATCTCTTCTCTCTTTCTATCTATGATTTCTATCTATCTTCTCTGCTCTCTATTTTCCTCTCTCATATATATATGTGTGTGATATATAATATGCATCTTTACACCTAATTGTTTTCTCTCTCTCCCTCTATCTCTTCTCTCTCTTTCTATCTATCTATCTATCTATCTATCTATCTATCTATCTATCTATCTATCTATCTCTCTCTCTCTCTCTCTCTCTATATATATGTATATATATAATATGCATCTTTACACGTAATGGTTTTCTCTCTCGCCCTCCCTCCCTCCCTCCCTCCCTTCTTTCTCTTTCTTTCTCTCTCTCTCTGTCTATATATATAACGTATTGATATATGTAATAAGTAAAGCACATGGATGTCAGCCTTAGAATATCCCCCTGGCTCAATAAATTAAAACTGCAAAGATCAAACTAATATATTTTAGCTTCGTTTTTTCTAAACTGGCAAAAACTCAAAAAGCCATCGGACGATGCCACTTTAACTACGGGAGTGAAGGGTCTTAACCGTAGAATCGTCTTCGAGGAATGGCTGCGTAATGATAGGTCTTAACCGCTGAATGGTCCTCGGGGAATGCCTCTATACTGATAATGAACGAGACGGGGATAGGCAGGTGAGGGGCAATAATGAGGGTGACTAGATAGGTCGCCTTCATGCATTGACTGGGAATACTTGTGTCGGCGATAAGAGGGCATTGAACCAGACGCAGATATGGGCAGATCTATGTATGGCAGAGCCGATAAGAAGTTTAGATACTGTAGTGATGCGGGTATGCTGACTGACAGACGATGCCTATCTGACGGGACTGGAAACTTGCAGCAGAATCGATTCAACTACTCACAATGTTATCTATGCTATGACATAGTATGAGTATGAAGCCGCCGCCTGTATATTCCGTATATGTATGGTAATGGGAGGGGGGGAATTGGGTGGGTGAGTGAGTGACTGAGTGGGTTGGTTGTTGGAGTTTTACATCCTGTCAACATCTAAGGTCATATCAGGACGGGTACGGATTTGTGACAGTGCACACTCATGGCGACTTTACAGTCCTGCCCCACTTTGGGAGACCAGGCCACCAGCACCATGACCTGATATCCCACTCAGTCACATTATCCTGACACTGAGCCAGTCCTTGCCCTATCCTAATAATGCCAAGCGCATGGTTAGGAAGCGACAAGTATCAATTTTTACATCATTGGTTTGACTCAACCAGGGTTCGAACCCGTGGGTTCGAATCCCACTATTTATCAAAACGGGAGGTGGATGCTCAACTCATTCGGCCATCAGATCTGGTCGTGATTGTGTGGGTGAGTGAGTGCGTTGGTGAGTGCGTGGGTTGGTGAGTAAATGTATGAGTGAGTGGATGAAGTCAGTGGGTCAAGTAAATGGGTCAGTGGATGAATGAGTGGTTGGATGGGTGGTTGGTTGAGTGAGCGAGTTGTGGGCGAGGTGGTTGGATGGGTGGGTAAGTGAGCGAGTGAGTGAATTAATCTGGTGGGTGGGTTGGCGAGTGAATGATTGATTGAATGAATGAATGCGTGAATGAATGAGTGGGTGGGTGAATATGTGAGTAAATGAGTTGGTCTGGTGAGTAGGTTAGTGACTCAGTGAGTGGGTGAGTCTGATTGGCGAATTGGTGAGTGAATGGTTGAGTGAGTGGGTGAGTGATTGAGTGGGTGAGTGGATAAGTGAGGGGATGAGTGAGGGGATGAGTGAGGGAATGAATGAGTGAATGAGTGTTGACGATGATGCTGGTTTTATGCCATATCAGCAACAAACGCCATACTCAGCGATAAATTAGAAGTCACAGGTCAATCTTAAACCCGACCCCTTTTATTTCACACCTCTAATGAAAAAATAAGCGGGTTTGATATTTAAAAATCTAATTACAACTTTAAAAAAAAAATAATTCCCTATTTTCAGGAAGGCCACTGCTAAAGTTGGAGTAGGTCAAATATTTCTGACAAATTCGTCATCCACATCTAAACCCGATGATTCATGAATAATTATAACAGGCGGTCACTATTCACACTGCAGCTGCTCCTCCATGACTCAGATGCGCTGCATCTGCAGCCTGTTAGAAAAAGGTCATTGGGGCCGTGGAGCCCTGGAGGCAGCATAGTGAAGACGAATGTTTTAAAGAACACAAAATTTGGTTGGTTGGTTGTTGGAGTTTTATGTCCTGGCAACATGTAACTTATTGTAAGGTCATATCAGGATGGGCAGCACTCATGGCAACTTTATAGTGCTGCCCCACTGGGAGACCAGGCCAGCAGCAACATGGCTTGATATCCCACGCAGTCACATTATCCTGACACTGAGCCAATCATTCTTTGCCTTATTCTAATAATGCCGAGCACCTGGCTAGGAACCGATAAATACACATTTTTAAGTTATCGGTTTGACTCAACCAGGATTCCCACGATCTACCAAAAAGGGAGACGGACGCTCAACTCATTCGGCCATCCCCTCTGGTGGTGCAAAATTTGGTGAAAGCAACTAAAAAACTTAGACTAGGATCAAGTTAGATACAGGTGCACTCAAAAAACATTTATTGCAGTTTGGTGCTCCTGTGCTACGCTGCTACATTCGAAAGCAGTTAAAACACCCCATATCTCACATTTTGGTGTGCACATCAAAATTTATTTGGTATCTTTCCCCTTCAAATATCTCCAAAATTAACCCTTAAAAATAGCAGTTGCTTCCAAGTTAAAAGTAAAGTAGATTATGTTAATCAAAATCAATCTTGAAAACATATGCCAGAAACCCACAACCATCACATTCTGCAACTTTAATATTCGTAAACCTAACTTAGTACTTTAGGGTTTTACGTCCTGGCAACATCTAAGGTCATATCAGGATAACTACTGAGTTGTGATAACGCGCACTTGTAACGAACGACCTCATAATACTTGCTGCCACTATTGGTGGCACCACACTGATAACACAAGGATCTGATATCCCACTCAGTCACAATATCCTGACATTGAGTTAACCAGTCCCGGTGTAAAGATTTCAAATTCCCCCCTGATTCAAGTTCCCTCTGGGAACTTGAAAACGTTTTCAGATTCATCCCAGTGGAATTTGAAAACGTTTTCAAGTTCCCTCCCTGGTTTTAACTTTCACTCCCCCCATTTTTGGGGAATTTTCTTTATTTTTGTTATTTTTTGTTATTTTACATGACAATAATACACAGAGAATAGCATAATGGAAAGTATTACTAGTACATCAAAACATATTTCACCCCAAATGACACGAAAAAGTCTCCAAGATGGCTAAGAAAATAATATTATAGGTCTGAAATTAAAAACGTTTTCATATTCCCCGGGGGAACATGAAAAGGGGGGACATTGAAATCATTACACCGGTGCTATCCTAGTAATGCCGAGTGTCAGGCAAGGTAACGACAACCATTAATTCATCAAGTAATTAGCTTGAGTCGGTCATGAATTGATCCCACAACCTCCCGCACCAGTTGCAAAGGCTCTACCCACTTAGCCACCCCATCCCATCCGACCGTACACAGGTACACGTGGTATATGAATAAAATATTATTGCAGTAATAGATTTTGTTCGTCTGACATCTATTTACGTCCACTCTACATGGCATGACGCACACAAAAAACGACTGTTCTTGATGTGGGTACAATGTATCGACATATACAGCATATATTCTACATGTTCTACATGAACATCGGTATTTAAAAAAAAAAAAAAATCTTTGAGAATGCTGACACACAGCAATAAACCCATATACAGGGATGAAAGTGGTCTCTGGTAAAAATCGCAGAAATATAGCTGTGATTATTACACCGACGGGAAATTTCCTTGAAAATGCGCCCCCCCCCCCCAACCCGCCTCCCCCTTAGGATTGTTCGTTTATTTGTCGTTGTTTTATATCCTAGCTAGCAACATCTAAGGTCATATCAGAATGGGTACCGACTTGTGACAGTGCACACTCATGACGACTTTATAGTGCTGTCCCACTGGGAAACCACGCCGCCGGCACCGTGACCTGGTATCCCACTCAGTCACATTATCCTGACACTGAACACACCAGTCCTTGCCCTGACCTAATAATGCCGAGCGCCTGGCTAGGAAGCGACAAGTATCAATCTTTAAGTCATTGGTTTGACTCGACATGGGTTCGAACCCACAGCCCCATGATCTACCAGCACGGTAGACGGATACTCTAACTCATTCGGTCATCCCGTCTGGTTCCCCTTAGGATTAACACTGTCAAGGATTGGCAGGGAAAATGTCAGAAGTCAGGTTTCAACTGTCCTTCCTGTGACTGTATTATCGCCCATACCTAACCCTTTGTTTGGGTTTCATGTTCTTACAACATCTCAGGCCATATACGAACAGGATTCGACCTATCCAATTGTTGTCATATATATCCTGATTCCTTTGCATTTTGTTTAACATTAATCGGTGAACAAAATATATTAAACAAATCTCGGAAATCTCTGCATATGGGATGCGCGGCAAAATTAAAAGCGATACAATTTCAGTTTCACGTGATTCATATTGTTTGCTGACCGACTACACGTCATCGGAACCAGATGGGATGGCCGAATGAGTTAGAGCATCCGTCTCTCGTCTTGGTAGACCATGGGATCGTGGGTTCGAACCCTGGTCGAGTCAAACCAATGACTTAAAAAATCGATACTTGTCACTTCCTAGCCAGGCGCTCGGCATTATTAGTATAGGGCAAGGACTGGTTGGTTCAGTGTCAGGATAATGTGACTGAGTGGGATACCAGGTCATGGTGCTGGTGGCCTGGTCTCCCAGTGGGGCAGCATTACAAAGTTGCCATGAGTGCGCACTGTCACAAGTTGGTACCCATCCTGATATTACCTTAGATGTTGCTAGGACGTAAACCAACAACAAACAAACAACAAACATGATCGGCATATTTTAACAACCGATAAACAGTGAGGGCTACGCTTTGGTGGGGACGCTACCGGCGCGCAGTGGCGCCATCTAGTGGACTAGACGTGAAACACCGTGAGTAGTAGTGTGCTGTTATGGCGCCAGGGGGACACTGAGCGCTGCGCTGAGCTCGATGTCTGGGCGTCGAGGAAGAAGTCATTTCAGGGATGACCTTTCAGTGGCGTAAGTGCGTGTATAAATCATGTGAATGGGGCAGACGTGTAAAGAGTAGCAAAGTGCCACCTGATACAACATTGCGTCACAAAAAATGGGGCAGATGTGTAAAGAGTAGCAAAGTGCCACTTGATACAACATTGCGGCGTAGAAAAAAATGGGGCAGACGTGTAAAGAGTAGCAAAAGTGCCACTTGATACAACATTGCGCCATAGAAAAAATGGGACCTATCAAAGACCCTATAATACTAAGACGGCTCACTCAGCCTGTACTGGGTAATCAAAATGATCAAACTCACCACTTGGTGCGCTGGCTGTGTTCTCTTGGTTAAATAGTTGCTATATTATATGTATAAATGCATATATGAATGTGAAAGATGTGTGATGATGGCGATGATGATGATGATGATGCTGATGATGATGTGTATTTGTTCATAGCAATTTCATATTGATGTGTATTCATACTTACCTATCTCATGTATAATATAATGGTATGTGTTTACATGGGAAACACCAAACAGCAGCCGGGCTGATCAAACCCACCACAAGGTGGCACTGCAAAATTTACATTACCATGGGAGAGATAGGGAGGGAGTGAGCCGTCTTAGTATTATAGGGTCTTTGGACCTATGAAAAGGCCCTACGCTTTATTTGAAATCAAAATTTGAACGACGGGTGGTAAGCAGCAGCGCAAAAGTGATGTGTGCATGTTGCTGCACTCCCGGGGGCCGAGTGGCTGCACACAGGCAGCGGACCGTGGCTAGTTATGCAATATAGCTATTCCACCACACCGAGTATGAAGGAGCAATGAGCGACAGCAGAAGCAACATAACATAGATATGAACAAGGTACATTGAGTCGTACAGTTTGATATTTTTGTGTCCATAACATAGATAAGAGCAATGTGCTGATACGTTTTATACAACACATTATTTACAAGGGAGTTTCCTTGCTGCATTACTTCTGTAGATCATTCCAGTATTATTTATGATGGAGTTTTCCTGTTGTATTACTTCTGTAGGTTGGGGTATCTATTACCTGCTTCTGCTACTGCTACTCTAACCTCCCAAGCCGCTTGGGGAATTTCTAGTTTGCAAATAAGTATGATAACGCTGTCTGTAGGTGTACAAATGGAACCGTGAGAACTGGGCCCTCATTCCATTCGGGAGAGCATATTAACTTTAAAATTGAATAAGCAGTAGGTCTCTTTCGAGGACCAGAGAGGCGTATATTCTAAACTAACTTTTTTTAAAGCTTTAAAAAAACACCTAAATACTAATTATATTAACAATCATTTTAATAATGTCGTGGGGGTGATGAAAATGGGAAATACTGCACCTAGAGCGGGACTCGAACCCACATCTCTTTGCATTCCGGGCCAGTGTGCTAACCATTACACCACCTAGGCTCCCTGATATCAACACACTCCCCACGCCTACCTGTCTATGTGGTTACTTGCCTGAGAGGTCAGTGCAGACCACTACACTCGTCCCCCTGGAATTGTAAGTCTTGTAATGCTTACAATTACATACATACAGGCAATGCACTAACACATACATACACAGGGTAGGTTCAACAACCATACAGCGCAAAGCTTGTACAGGATCACTGATCACGGCAACCGTGTGTGGTGGGGTGATGAAAATGGGAAATAACTGCACCTAGACGGGACTCGAACCCACATCTCTTTGCATTCCGGGCCAGTGTGCTAACCATTACACCACCTAGGCTCCCTGATATCAATACACTCCCCACGCCTACCTGTCTATGTGGTTACTTGCCTGAGAGGTCAGTGCAGACCACTACAATAATAAAGATAATTCTAAGAATAATAATTGTAATGCTAATTTTAATCATCATAATTTCAATAATAATAATTTCAATAACAATAATTTCAATAATAATTGTAATAATACTATTCTAATAATAATGGTCTTAATAAAATAACGTTATTAATAATAACTTTAATATTTTTAATAATAATAAATACTTCTCAAGTAGATTACCATACTTGCTACTCATTATAGACACAAAGTTGACAAAGGGAGCTTTAATTTCGTATTTACAGATTTAAATTAAAGACATAGTTTAGTTCTATGGAACAGCTTTGACAACACCATTACACAAAGAGTTTTAAAAAGGAAGATTAGGGAATAAAAATTCTCTAAATAGTTCAAAGGAATTTGGAAAAGGAAAAAGCGCTAGTTTCCTTCACAAAAGAAGTGTTTTATTTCCTCTACATGTGCACTCACCTCAAAGACACCAGGAGCCACAGGCGCAGCGAAGATCTCGGCAATGGGCAGGGCAGCACCCATGGTGACCAGAACGAGGGCGTACAGACCACTGACTATGTTGAAGAGGCTCTCCCTGGTGGGCACAATAAGAACAACATGGATACATTAGTCACACATCACATACAGGCACAGCGAAGATCTCGGCTATGGGCAGGGCAGCACCCATGGTGACCAGAACGAGGGCGTACAGACCACTGACTATGTTGAAGAGGCTCTCCCTGGTGGGCACAATAAGAACAACATGGACACATTAGTCACACATCACATACAGGCACACCGAATATCTCGGCTATGGGCAGGGCAGCACCCATGGTGACCAGAACGAGGGCGTACAGACCACTGACTATGTTGAAGAGGCTCTCCCTGGTGGGCACAATAAGAACAACATGGATACATTAGTCACACATCACAGACAGGCACACCGAAGATCTCGGCTATGGGCAGGGCAGCACCCATGGTGACCAGAACGAGGGTGTACAGACCACTGACTATGTTGAAGAGGCTCTCCCTGGTGGGCACAATAACAACATGGATACATTAGTCACACATCACATATAGGCACACCAAAGATCTCGGCTATGGGCAGGGCAGCACCCATGGTGACCAGAACGAGGGCGTACAGGCCACTGACTATGTTGAAGAGGCTCTCCCTGGTGGGCACAATGATAACAATGTGGATGCATTAGTCACACATCACATACAGGCACAGCGAAGATCTCGGATATGGGCAGGGCAGCACCCATGGTGACCAGAACGAGGGCATACAGGCCACTGACTATGTTGAAGAGGCTCTATGTTGAAGAGGCTCTCCCTGGTGGGCACAATGAGAACAATGTGGATACATTAGTCACACATCACATACAGGCACAGCAAAGAACTCGCCTATGGCTGGGTAATGTAAAAGGAAAAAAAAGTTTGTTTTATTTAATGACGCCTCTAGAGCACATTGATTTTTATCATCGGCTATTGAACGTCAACCCCATGGTCATTCTGACATATTTCTTTGTGGAGGAAACCCACTGCCGCCACATAGGCTAGTCTTTCCGAGAAGCAGCAAGGGATCTTTGATATGCACTTTCCCACAGACAGGACAGCACAAACCCCAGCATTTGATGAACCAGTTGTGGACCACTGGTTGGAACAGAAAATAGCCCAGACTGCAAATGGGTGCACTGAACATGATTCGATCGGATGACCCAAACCTTCACAGGTGGACACGCTACTGCCTGAGCTACGTCCCACTCCTCTGGGTAATGTAAAAGAAGACCAAAATGAGGTAAACATTGGATGGTGGCATACTTACTAAGTTAGTGACCTGTCTTTTTTGTTTTTTGACACTAGTTGATTAAGCCATGGAAATTTCAATCGCAGACAAGAAGTCTTCCTCTTTCTACTGCTCCTTGCCCTACCCTAGTAATGCCGAATGCCTGGCTAGGTAGCAACAAGTATAATCTTTGTCATTAGTTTGACTCGACCAGAGCTTAAAATCCCACGACCTACCAAAACGGGAGGCAGGCGCTCAACTCATTCGGCCATCCCGTCTGGCTTACTCATCGTAGTATTGAAAATGCTGAGTTTGACCTATGTCAAGCAGCACCAGTGCGACACCTGTTGGTCTACGGCCACATATAACCTCTGACCTCTTGACATTTCAACCTGGTCCCCTGTGCTGTGGTAATAACCCTACTGGCTCATCCTTATCAGCACCCCCTCCCTTCCCCACGGCGCAATTCCCGCTTCCCCTCCAATCCCACAAACATTCTTTGGTAGAAGTGCCAAATAGCCTACCTACATTGCCTCTCTATAGAAGCCAGATATGAGTTGGATTTAAATTAGAAATTAATTTCCTAAATTGAGCATGTAAAAAGAGGTTCCCTGAATCAGAGCAGTTTTGTCCGATGTTTATGATTATATATTTAGATATCAGAATAATTATGAAATACATGGTAAAAAAAAAAACTCATTCCAATTTATTTTGGTTACAAATAGAGAGTGTTTAAAAGAAAAGAAGTTTAAAGGGATAAAGGCATCAAGTTCTCTAAACCAAAACACTAGATTTGGTTTTTGTATTTCCTATTTACTTTGGAATGCACACCGAAATGCTGGATATCATTGGCTTCAAAAGTGACACAGACAGATTCTATTATATTGGCTTCCTATTCACTCTACATACATCAACCAATGCTTAATGGGAGACATCAGTTGGATATGTACGAGGGAATGTATGGAAGTGTTTTGGTTTAGAAAATGTGATGCTTTCATCGGATTATGCAGCTTTAACCGCGTTACAATACAGACAGTTTATTTCATGCACGTCTAGAGATTTTCCCCCACAAGATTCATATGGCTTCTGTGTGTGTGCATGCATATTTGTGAGATTTACTCTCTCCCTATATATATGTGTGTGTGTGTGTGTGTGTGTGTGTGTGTGTGTGTGTGTGTGTGTGTGGCTGTGTGTGTGTGTGTGGCACAGTGTGTGGCACAGTGTGTAAAGAATCCTAGGTGTGTGTTTGATATGTAAGATTCAGAACAATAATAAATAAATATACAAATATATAAATATATACATAACTCATAAAAAACATGATATCAATAGACACATACATAAAACAACTACATAAAGATGATAATTAAATCTAACATCCCGTCTCATTTTAATTCTTACAAAATATACACACAGTTTAATTACCGTACACTTCTTGCATAAAGGAGAAACAATAGCAATTCATCAAAATGTACCAACAAATGACAGTTCGTCGTGAGGGGATAATATATATATTACACATTTGCTGTCTGTCTGTCTCTGTCTGTCTCTCTGTCTGTCTGTCTCTATCGCTCTATCTGTCTGTCACTCTGTCTGTCTTTCTCTCTGTCTGTCTCTATCTGTTTCTGTCTCTCTGTCTGTCCGTCTCTCCGTCTGTCTGTCTCTCTCTCCTATTATATATATGAGACTGTCTCAAAAGGTGCTAAGCAATATGGGACAAAATTTTGTCCATTGTAATGATCAACATACTATCTGCTTATGCATTTGCTCAGGATAAACTGCTTTGTTTTTTACATGGTGTTTCATAATCCCAATAGAATATATATTGATTTGAAGCAAATTTCCTTGTGTTTTCAGTGTAACTGTTTCTGTACTGTTTTGTGTCAATCGTTACAATGGACCAACAAAAAAAAGAGTTAGTACCGTTTGAGACAGGCTCATATATATATAATAGAGTATCGTCTGTGCTAACGCTCGTGATTTACGCCTTCTCCGGTGGTGGCGCTAGTGTCGCGACACAACCCGAACGCCCTCTGTTGGGACGGTGGTGAACTACATCCAGGCGCAGAGTGAACCGCCGAGAATGTCAGGTGCCGGTGGACAGGAGCAGAGTAGGGTGGCTTGCTGGTCACGGTGTGAACACAGTCGCCGCCAAACACTATTATAGTTCATAAACCACTTAGTTATAGCCCTGTCACACTACGACGTTTCTCTCCAGCGCGCATCAATGCGTGCCGACGTGTCGCCCTTTTTGTCGAAACGTCAGGACGCGTTACCGGCGCGTTATGAACGCGTTACCGGTGTGTCGGTACTCGTCGGTACACTTTGAGTGACAGCGGCGTTCTGGGCGGAATGCCGGCGCGCATCGGCTTGCGTCGATCGTTTTGTGCTTGCGCAAAACTTTCGACGCACCACAACATGCGTCAACGTGTTGATTGGCGCATTACTGGCACGTTACCAGCACGTCGATACCCGTTTCAGCGCGTTGTTGTAACGCTGGTATAACGTTGATCAACGCCACCGCCACGCCGACAGCGCGCCGATAAGACGCTGATAACCCACTGGTGGAACGTCGAGATATCAAATAATGGTCTCCGACGCTCACTAACGCGCTGTCGACACGCTGATAACCCACTGATAACCCGCTGGCGGAACGTTGAGATGCGCCGACAGACGCGGGAGGAATTCGGTCAAGCGAAAAAAATTTTTTGTTTGTTCCGCCGCGTGTCGAAACCCGTTGGCCGCGCGCTACTAACACGCTACGCTCCGTCGAATTTTCTCCCAAAACGCTGAAAAGTTGGACGTGTCTCAACACGTTGAAAATATTTTGCGTGTTGGTGGCACGTCGGTAAGAAATGTCGTAATGTGACAGCACCATTAGAAATCGTGGAGAATACGGATATAGGACTATAACAGTAAATGCCATTTTAATGGACCCTGGCCTCCCCCCGTCTTTGTTGGGTTCACCGTGAGTGTTGGTTGTAGGAGTTTTACGTCCTGGCAACATCTAATGTCATATTAAGATGGGTACCGACTTGTGACAGTGTGCACTCATGGCGATTCTATAGTGTCGCCCCAACTGGGAGACCCGGCCGCCAGCACCATGACTCACTCACATTATCCCGACACTGAGCCAACCAGTCCTTGCCCTATCCTAGTAATACTAAGCCCCTGGTTAGGAAGTGAGAAGTATAAATCTTTAAGTCATTGGTTTGACTCGACCAGGGTTCGAACCGTGGGTTCGAATGCCACGATCTACCAACATGGGAGACGGGACACTCAACTAATTCGGCCATCCCGTCTGATCACGTCAGGTTTGGTGTTTTATGTAGTTTCCACGGTACAGTCATCGCGTTGAGCTTCGCCTTGGCAATATTTCTTCATTCTGTCCAACTTGTAGAATTAAACATGAGCAAACTGCCGGCGAGAGGCGAGGGTCGCTCATTCTAGTTCACATTACGAACACCAAGGGACGCCAGCGCCCCCTGCTGAGATAATTAAGAAGCCGCCGCCGCTATCTTACCGCAATGTGCCGTTAGGGGGCAGCACCGCGGCCGAACCGTGGGGCGATACAGACCGAGTTTCAAATACGAAGAGATCGCCAGTCTAGAAACATTTTTTTTGGTTTTATTTTGTTATTGGTACCTAAGTTGATTAAGCAGGGGGAATTTCAATCACGGACAATAGGTCTTCCTCATTCCACTGCTCATTGCCCTCTCCTAATAATGCTGAGCGCTTGGCTAGGAAGCGACAAGTATAAATCTTTAAGTCATTGGTCTGACTCGACCAGGGTTTGAACCATGACCTGTCAAAGGGGGAGACGGACGCTCAACTCATTCTGCCATCCCGTCTGGTAACTAAACTTTTCTTATTTATCCTTTAGGTATGGCCAACCGTGGTGAGACTGGGAACTATAAAGCTCGTTATGGTTCATGCATGGTGTCCAGTACACTGCTTCTACATTAATTTGTTTATTACACATTTTCTAACTTGATTTATTCCAAGTCTGGTTAATTGCACCCCATATGTACTTGGACTATATACGCACACACTATCTATATACAGTAAAACCTCTCTAACCGACCACCTCAACAGATCGATCACTCCCCTATATCGATCGCATTATTTGGGTCCCAAATGATTTCCCATTGTAATGATTTAAAAACACCCCCCTAAACCGACCACCTCCCTAAATATACCATTTAAAATCGGTCCCATTGTCTGTCGATTTAGAGAGGTTTTACTGTATATGGCACACACACACAGTGATATATATATAGCTGATATGTAATATATATAATAAATGTGTATATTACACATACAATCCGAAAGGCGACAGTTGGAATTTCCTCCGATTCCGATATTTTCAACTCTGTAATCGATTTGCATATTCTCGCTCATACAATATAAATAAATATTGGCGTTTTCGCACTGAAATATGATATAAGGTCACACTACTTTAGCCTATTAGTACGAAGTTTTCTCGTTGCCATGGAGACACAGAGGATGACCTCTGTTCAGAGACCAGACACCCCGCCCCCCCTACCACACATACCCTCAACAATATTGCTTCTTTTAGGTTGGTTCTTGGAGTTTTTCGTCCTGGCAACATTTAAGGTTATGTCAGGACGGTTGCTTCTTTTAAGACATAGTCAAGAGGTTGCACAACACCTCATAATTTGACGTTTGGCATTACTGTAATTCTTAGAATTTACTTCTGAATGTATGTTTCTTCCTAGCAAGGCATTTCTGAAGACGTAACAATGCCTTGCATATTAGGCAACTCACGGGCAATTGTACTAATAGTAGTACTAGTAGTGTTAATAATAGTAGTAATAGTAGTGTTAATAATAGTAGTACTAGTAGTGTTAATAATAGTAGTACTAGTAGTGTTAATAATAGTACTACTAGTAGTAAAACTAGTAGTCCGAATAGTAGTAGTACGAATAGTAGTATTACCAGTACTAGCTAGCAGTAGTACTACTAGTAGTACTACAGACTGCAGTAGTAGTACTAGTAGTACTACAGACTGCAGTAATAGTACTAGTAGTACTACAGACTGCAGTAATAGTACTAGTAGTACTACAGACTGCAGTAGTAGTACTAGTAGTAGTACTATAGACTGCAGTAGTAGTACTAGTAGTACTACAGACTGAAGTAATAGTACTAGTAGTACTGCAGACTGCAATAGTAGTACTAGTAGTACTACAGACTGCAGTAGTAGTACTAGTAGTACTGTAGACTGCAGTATTAATATTAGTAGTACTACAGACTGCAGTAGTAGTACTAGTAGTATTACAGACTGCAGTAGTAGTACTACAGACTGCAGTAGTAGTACTACATACTGCAGTAGTAGTACTAGTAGTAATACAGACTGCAGTAGTAGTACTACAGACTGCAGTAATAGTACTAGTAGTACTGCAGATTGCAATAGTAGTACTAGTAGTACTACAGACTGCAGTAGTAGTACTAGTAGTACTGTAGACTGCGGTATTAATACTAGTAGTACTACAGACTGCAGTAGTAGTACTAGTAGGACTACAGACTGCAGTAGCAGTACTAGTAGTACTACAGACTGCAGTAGTAGTACTAGTAGTATTACAGACTGCAGTAGTAGTACTAGTAGTAATACAGACTGCAGTAGTAGTACTAGTAGTACTACAGACTGCAGTAGTAGTACTAGTAGTACTACAGACTGCAGTAGTAGTACTAGTAGTAGTACTATAGACTGCAGTAGTAGTACTACAGACTGCAGTAGTAGTACTAGTAGTACTACAGACTGCAGTAGTAGTACTAGTAGTAGTACTATAGACTGCAGTAGTAGTACTAGTAGTACTACAGACTGCAGTAGTAGTACTAGTAGTATTACAGACTGCAGTAGTAGTACTAGTAGTACTACATACTGCAGTAGTAGTACCACATACTGCAGTAGTAGTACTACAGACTGCAGTAGTTGTACTAGTAGTACTACAGACTGCAGTAGTAGTACTAGTAGCACTGCAGACTGCAGTAGTTGTACTAGTAGTAGTACTAGTAGTAGTACTAGTAGTACTACTGCCACTAGTTGCACTACATGATGATTTTGTTTTGCTTCATATGAAACTTAATTTTTACAAACATCGAATGGCAAACTGTTTAAATGGGCCGTGCATATTTAAATACATGTAGTACACTCCCAGAGAATCCCTACTGTGTACATGCTGTTGCATTTGCTTTGGTGCTGTGTTTTGTGCTTTTTCTGTTTTAGTTTTTATTTGCTGTTCAGGTTTTAACCCATCATGAATGTTTTGATCGGTGAGCTGTCAAAACTGATCTAGATTAATTAATTTGAGGGTGTTCTTTAAAAAAAATTATTTCAACGGAAGCTTCTTGTGAAAAGTCCTTCCTGTGGCGGCGTCATGTTTACCAATACCACGTGATTAATCTCAGCGTTCCTTCCGGTGCCAGGCGACCTGTGACGCACGCCCCAGTTCTGTGAGAGCACCCGCCAATATTAAAGTTTAAAAGTTGCATAATTCGATGATTTTGTAGTTCCAATCCTAGTTTGTAGATACAGATATTAAATGGATCGATATAATTTACTCCTCTTTAGTTAAAAGTGTCTTTTAATTTAAAAGGGTTCAATTTGGGGGTGTTTGAATTGAAAACATACACAATTAATTTTAGTGTGCACACTGAAATGCCAGGCATGGGCTTTCTTTACCCGTTTTCGAATGCAGGGAGGCACTAAACTGCAATAAATGTTTGATGAGTGCACTAGTATCTAAGTTAGATATGTTGGATCAAATGTACATAATTTTTTCTAGTTTTGAAACTTTGATGCTTTCATGAGATCATGCGGCTTTAAATGAATCCGGCCCAATATTTCATTACACATCACCGTCAGACGCTCACCTGGCTAAACAAGAAATGTGTAACAGGTTGGACAAAAAGTCCACAATATGTTACTCCTCGGATACCAAATCCGGTGGAGTCAAACAGTAGACTTCCAAATTTGATACTTGTCACTGTCTTTTCTGGCATTCAACATTTCTAAGGTAGGGCAAGAACTCATAGACCTATTTCAATGTTTGTAAACATCGTGTATGCACACGCAGCTCGGCTGCAGAACGAATGCACACTGCCACTGAGTTTGCCAGTACGCGCAGTGCAAAACGTTTATTTTATTCAAAATTAATAGAAATCCAGAACCCTAACCATATAAATTTAATATAATCTATTCATTGAATATGTATTCCAAGCAGTTTGTTTCTAGGTGGTGTGGTTTTAGAGATATTTCACTTTTTCTGTATGAAGATTGCTCACGGCCATTGACAATGCACTGAATTTGCCGGTACGCTTTTTGCGCTCACAACCCGCTGTCATAGGCATAGAGACAACATTAAAACCACCCTAACTATCACAGTAATATGTGATTTTTGGTGCTTTGAAAGCAAATTTATCTTGTTTCTATTAAATAGTTCAGATCTTTCTCTACAATTTCACATTCAGGTTTTTTTTTATCAGCCAATTGGAAGTTCTCGAATTTATTTTGCGAAAATAGTTTTTGAGGCCATGATCTGGTAAGGCTAACACTGGCACTGACACTCAGAATATCCCAACTTTCACTATTATCTCTGTTTTTAATAATTTCAGCGTAAATTGCTCTTAGGTTATATAAAATACTTCAGATCTTCCTCTTCAATCGCACATTAAGATATTTTTAATCGATCCAATGAAAGCTTTTAAATTTATTTTACAAAAATAAATGCTCCGCATAGATATAGCATTGCTGCAGCACACATCACTGCCGTGTTTTACCCTTCGCGGGCAGTTTGCCGGTACGCGCAGTGGAAAACGTAAGTTTTATTCAAAATTAATATAAATCCACAACCCTAACCGTATCAATTTAATATAATCCTTATGGTAAACATGTTTTCTATGTGTATTCCAATCAGCTGGTTTCCAGGTGGTGGGGTTTTAGAGATATTTAACTTTTTCTCTATGAAGATTGCTCATAGCCATTGAGTTTGCAGTGTGACCGGATGTTGTCCTGCAGCCAAGAGACGCGCGCACTGACCTAGATACACGTGCTGACGTCATATGAAATTGGTCAATTGGCTCAGCATCAGAATAGTGTGACTGAGTGGGATATCAGGGGAGCGGGACGTAGCTAAGAATATAGAGTGTCCACCTGTGATGGTGTCACTCATCTTATCGATCCTGCTCAGTGGCCCCATTTGCAGTTTGGGCTATTTTTCGTTCCAACCAGTGGTCCACAACTGGTTCATCAAATGCTGTGGTATGTGCTGTCCTGTCTGTGGGAAACTGCATATAAAAGACCCCTTGCTGCTTATCGGAAAAAGTAGCCTATGTGGCAGCAGCGGGTTTCTTCCAAAGAAATATGTCATAATGACCATATGTTTGATGTCCAATAGCCACCCTACTGCTATAAGACCTACTGCTGTGTACAATAAGTATGATAAATAATTAAATAAATAAATAACATAAATAAATAAATAGATATACATAAATATCATAATAGATCATATAAATAACATAAATACATAAAATAATATAAATAAATATAAAAAACATAAATAAATAACAAATAAATAATATAAATAAATAACATTAATTATTAAACAACATAATTTTTTTAAATAACATAAGTAAATAATTAAATAACAAACATAAATAATGTACACTTGTGAGTGCGCCCTTACCAGCAGGAACCATTCTAAGGCGTTATACTAAAACAAATAAGCCAAGAATGACCTATTTACAACCTGATTCAAGAAGTTGACATACACGTACATTTAACTTACTGTCACTGTATCAGAGCTTTTCACAAATGATGTCATGCACTGGCATCGATATTCAAATGATCAGTCGGTTGGACAAGCAGCCTCAAAATTTATATTCAACAAACACTTTAGCGCAATTGCTACAAACTTGTCGCAAATGAAGTACAACGCTGGCATGAATATTATTAAACCAGGCAGTTTGGTCAGACAGACTCAACAGGATAAATGTCACTTTGAGCGCGACAATCCCTATTGTGATTGAATGAATTATTTTTGGGGGTCAACATATTTATTCAGCTGAATATAGTCTTTCTTCAGCAGCGAGGCACTGGTCTTTTGGCCATGCTTAACATTGTTCATTTAAACACTTTAAATTTAATTACAAGAACAATTTTAAGATAATAAAATATAGTTATTATATTACGTGTTTCTGGTATATCTGGCCAGGACCATGAATTGCTGATATTATAATGGACTCCGTAAGAGACAATGTTACACATATGTTGGTTGAGATCGATACCTCTGGCTGGCCAACAATCTAGTTTACCGTTTATTTTATGGTAAAAATTTCTGACGAGAGTGACGGTGATAGTAAAGTGCTCATGCCAGCTTGGCGGCGACTCGCTGTGGGTTTGCCTACCTGAGTGCAAACCCAAGTCACTGCATTTCCAGCGGCCGGGGCAACAGTAATATTTTCGGGTCAAAATCTACAGGCCCCTCCATTAAATAATATTATATAATGTATATATATAGCACAATAGCATCGCTAAATATTACTAAAGCAAATGTGCATGTATTTTCAAGCATGGAAATACAAAATCAGAAAACTAAGGCCCCCCCCTCCCAAAATACAAACAAAAATTAAATGGTGCATTTATGAAATAAAATGAAGTTGGACTGCGGAGAGGTCCATTAGCGTGTTGGGTTCGCAAAGGCATTTTCACCACCCGGGGGGGGGGGGGGGGGGGGGGGGGCTCGCCAACCAGGACTCAGAAAACACCGGACGCGGGGAGGCCCTGAGACCGCCGCAGCTTCACAGCCCAGTGTAAAGTGAATACAAGGAATAATATTTCACCCGGAATAGCCCCCGCCCCCCCCCCCCCTCCATGGCAATATTGGTTAGACTCCCACGATCTACCAACACGGGAGACGGACGCTCAACTCATTCGGCCATCCCGTCTGGTGCCTGGGGGTGGAGATGGGGGGTGAGGGGTGAGGGGGGGGGGGGGGGCAGATATCAGAGAGGGTTGTTTTTTACCGCTAAACCAAGACTGGCTCAATGATCTACGACACAACGCCAGGTATAGGCGACGATTTGTTAATGACGCCAACCCAGTACAGACCTGCACTTGTTAGTGACGTGGAACCATGCAGACACATGTACTTTACGGAAGGCGTAAAGCTGTCCTAGCTGTCATGCCAGTTCGGGAGGCACCTAATCAGCACCTCTTAATGGGTGGGGTGTGTGTGGTAAAGAGGGTGATGATGGGTGGTTGTCGTGGGGGGGGGGGCGTGTATGGGGGTGTGTGGATCTGTGGTCGTGATCTAGGGAGAGAGAGAGTGTGTGTGTGTGTGTGGGTGAGTGGTGTGGGTGTGGGGAATCTGTGGTCGTGGAGAATGGAGGGGTGGGTGTGAGTGTGGTTGTGGTTGTGGGTGTGGGGGTGTGTGGAGTGGGGGTTAATACAGCGAGTGTTGCTGGGGTGAACGGAGGGAACCAACCAACCAACCAACCAACCAACCAACCAACCAACCAACCAAAGAACCAACCAATCAACCAAAGAACCAACCAACCAAAGAACCAACCAACCAACCAAAGAACCAACCAACCAACCAACCAAAGAACCAACCAACCAGCCAACCAAAGAACCAACCAACCAAAGAACCAACCAACCAACCAACCAAAGAACCAACCAACCAAAGAACCTACCAACCAAAGAACCAACCAACCAACCAACCAACCAAATAACCAACCAAATAACCAACCAAATAACCAACCAAATAACCAACCAAATAACCAACCAACCAACCAACCAACCAAAAAACCAACCAAAAAACCAACCAACCAACCAATTCTCAGGTGAGAATAACCTCCGACCCCGACCCCCACCCCACCTCTCTCCCACCAACCCCATTACAGACAGCGGTGGGCAGAGTGGGTGGCCCTTCGTTGGATTGGGCGGGGGTGTGGGCGGAGTGGGGGGAGAGGGGCGCAGGATGGGCGGGGTCAGCCCCCTCGTTCCGCCACAGTAAATCATGTAAATAGCATTGCAGGAGTGAAAAGTTGTTTCCTGGTGCATTATTCAGCCATGTGACATCCTCATTTGCTGTCACGTGATCTACGGCTGTCACGTGATCTATGGCAGGGCTGTCCGATATGCCGCTTAACGCTCGTCACAAAAGAGCAAGCATGTTACCCTCCACCCACCCCCACTCAGCTATCTGCCCACACACCAAATCACACAAGTGTTCCATATAGCTTAAAACCGCATAGTCCGTTCTTGAAGATTTATACTGCCTATCATGGATAAGTCTGAATAGACTTGTTCTCACCATTAGACAGGTTGTCGATAGCAAGCCTGAGCCTACACGTTTACCGACCCAAGGGATTTTTAACCTCCCACACCATATAGACATGGTACGAGAGCAACTGGCCTTTGATGATGCCGTAAGTTATACACAGTGGTCGAAATCCAAATTGGCAGAGGTGGGGGAGGGGGGGCACAGGGAATCGAACCACTGACCTTCAGATTAGGAGTCCGACCTCGAAAAAAGTCAGACACTCTAACCATTCCACCACAGAGCACACCAAATAAATAAGAGGAGGACATTTATCTAGATTTAATTCCACATATCCAACATACTGTTGTACTTGTTAAGCATGTGTTGCTGCATAGAATGGAATATTTAAGTTAGTCTACTAGAACCTGTTACTGCTGAAGCCTATGGTGTCAGCGTTTTGACATGCACACCAAAATGAATGTAGCATGTTTACACTTCAATTA
Source organism: Branchipolynoe longqiensis (assembly GCA_030323885.1). Lineage (NCBI taxonomy): Eukaryota > Metazoa > Annelida > Polychaeta > Phyllodocida > Polynoidae > Branchipolynoe > Branchipolynoe longqiensis. Next base: position 39,249,799 of record CM059191.1, read on the forward strand.
TGTCCAAACATAATCATTGAACAAAAGACCTACCTACTTCAAAATAAAGTCAGGTAGATTATACTGATCAATTTGATATATTTATCTAAATAAAATCCTGAAACTCAAACCATCGGACTATGCAACTTTAAACAAAATGAGCAGCATGGTGCGGATAGTCGGGGGTTCTGTTCCCGGTCTAGTCAAACCAATAACTTTCAATTGAAACTTGTCACCCAGACGGGATGGCCGAATGGGTTAGAGCGTCCGTCTCCCGTGCTGGTAGATCGTGGGTTCGAGTCCCGGTCGAGTCAAACCAATGACTTTAAAATTGATACTTGTTGCTTCCTAGCCAGGCGCTCGGCATTAATAGGATAGGGCAAGGACTGGTGTGCTCAGTGTCAGGATAATGTGACTGAGTGGGATATCAGGTCATGGTGCCGGCGGCCTGGTTTCCCAGTGGGACAGCACTATAAAGTCGCCATGAGTGCGCACTGTCACAAGTCGGTACCCGTCCTGATATGACCTTAGATGTTGCTAGGACGTAAAACAACAACAAACAAACAAACTGTCACTTCTTAGTCTGGCGCTCAGCATTAATAGGATAGGGCAAGGACTGGTTAGTTCAGTGTTAGGATAATGGGTGGGATATCGGGTCATGGTGCCAGCGGCCTAATTTCCCAGTGAGGCAACACTATAAAGTTGCCATGAGTGTGTACTTTCACAAGTTGGTACCCGTCCTTATATGACCTTAGATATTATTGCCAGGACGTAAAACTCCAACAACCAACCAACCAACCAACCAACCAACCACTAGGAAAGGACCTTCAAAGGGTCAATATAGTATCGAAAGTCAATCAATGTCAAGCGGCAACACTATTAAGTTGCCATGAGTGTGTACTTTCACAAGTTGGTACCCGTCCTTATATGACCTTAGATATTATTGCCAGGACGTAAAACTCCAACAACCAACCAACCAACCAACCACTAGGAAAGGACCTTCAAAGGGTCAATATAGTATCGAAAGTCAATCAATGTCCAAGCGCGACTAATCTAAAAAGATCAAGCAATACAACTGACTGTTCTTAAAGAATTTCAAATGACAAAACTATAACATGGGTGCAGCAGTTTTCTCTAAATGCATAACAGCTCCCCGACTACCAACATAACTCTGCTTAACTTCCTGGTTTAGCTAGGAGATTAGCATCGAGGATTTTTGGGATCGACTGGGCAGAATCAGGGATGAAAGTGCTCTCAGGGAAAAAAAGCGGAAATGCTGATATTCTCCCATAGGTTTAGCATTGTCAGGGAATCGTGGAAAATTCCCGGAAGTCGGGTTTCATATATATTGGTATATGCTGAAAGTGCTGCACCGTTTGAAGCATGTATTAGTCGTGTACGCTGATAGTGCTGTGACGCTTGGAGCATTTATTAATATTAGTAGTGTACGATGATAGTGCTGCGGCGTCAGCACCACATATTACTATACGCTGATGGTGCTGCAGGATTGAAAAATCCCGGAAATCCGCGGAATCACGGAGATCTGTCATCCCTGGCAGATAAGAAGTCCCATCTCGTAAAATACAGAGGTTGTAAACATCCCGCGATGCTGGGGATTACGCAAAGTCACGTGGCTTACCCAGTCACCTCACTGATAGCAAGCAAGGCCACTGTACCGGAAGCGGCCGTTAAGGGAACTACAGTATTTTGCTACTCGACCAGTTGACACCGGAACTACCGCATTTCCATTAAAGAGAGAATTTTTATTTACGATTTTTATTTTTTTAACTAATGTCTTAAGCAGTTATATGTTATTTGACATACAATTATCATTTTCAAGGGTTTTCCAGATCGCAAGATTATTTTCACGGGTATTGAACCACTTGAACCCATTACTTTATCTTTGGTTTCAAAGGTTTTCCAGGCACGTACGAACCCTGCTCACATGCATACACATAGATACCAGTGATAGAAATAAGCAAAGTTTTCCACTTGTCCACCAGACAAGTCTGGTGTGATTTTCACTTGTCCGTCTGAATTTTCACTTGTCCACAGAACTTACCTTAAAATATATACAATCATACACTAAGACATATATCGGTAAAGTAAAGTAAGGCTTATTTTATTTAACAATGTCTCTAGAGCACATTTTATCATCGGCTATTGGACGTCAAATATGGTCACTGAGATATTTCTTTGGAGGAAACCTGCTGTCGTCACATAGCCCATAGGCTGCTCTTTCCGCTAAGCAGCAAGGGGTCTTTTATATCCACTTTCCCACAGACAGGACAGCACATACCACATCCTTTGATGAACCAGTTGTGGACCACTGGTTGGAACGGAAAATAGCCCAAACTGCAAATGGGTCCACTGAGGAGGATCGATCGGATGACCCGACACCTTCACAGTTGGACACTCTACCCGCCTGAGCTATGTCCCGCTCCCTTAAAACATACATCGGTGACATTACCCAGACAACCTCACTTCTGGGCCGCGACATACCTGATTGATAAGAACGTCTCGCCGCTCTCGGACTGCACCTGCACCACTTCCGCTTCCTCGGTGTTGGGCGTGCGCGCCGGTGAGTGTAGGGCAGGCATGGGGACGATGTGTGACGCCGGCCTGCCCCCTGGTGGGTGGTGCTGGTACGACTGGTGTTCGTGGCGGTGGTGGTGGCCGCCGCCGTGGTAGTGGTGGTGGTCCACAGAACTGGTGGTGTCAGGGCTCTCATTGCTAATACCTGGAATTAAACAGAAATGGGTGGAGGGATGTGTTTATATTATTTAGGATAATATATTTGAACTAGCTTTAACCCATTGTAAGATTTTCCGATATAATACATGAGGACTGATGTGAAATTACTATAATAAATTACAAATTGTCTATATAATGAAAAAAGGTAATATATAAAAACCAAAGGCATATGAGGGATGTGTGAAGTTGGTAAACTATTACTCATTAGGTATAGAAATTGTATAGTAAAATAGTCTTTGGAGGAGTGTCACTTCCTAGACATACGAAATATACTCTTTGGAAGAGTCACCTCACATACCCCCTCCCCCCATGGTGTTATTTATGGATCATTGGCCACCACAAGGCACTGTAGCCACATGACCAGGCCTTGGATACAACAGATAGAACTCTGATTGGTAAATCAAACCATGTGACCACCACCATCTTGGATTCTAAAAGCTATATAAATAATAAACTAAGCAAGCTCCTTCTGGTTCCTTCTGCACACTCTATCTCTTGCCTTCCTTCTCTATACTTGCCTGTAGTGATTTCCTATTTAACCTGCCTACACAACCACAGCTGCCGGCCGTCACACTTTACACCATGCTTTGCTTGGACACTCTACCGCCTGAGCTATGTCCGCATCAATCCCTGTACCAATATTGTGTTGAACTGTCATTATATATATAAATATAATATAATATATATATATATATATATATATATGTATATATATAAATATATATATATATATATATAGATTGTTATTTAAGGCCATCATGAGACCACAATTGGAGTATATGAATGCAGTCTGGAGCCTCACAAGGAAAAAAGACATAACCATGATAGAGAGTGTTAAACGAACAGCTACTAGAATGTTACCAGGTCTAAAGGATCTCAGTTATCCGGAGACGTTAAAATGTCTCAAACTCCCAACTTTGGCTTACCACCGCTTATGTGGGGACATGATTGAAACGTTCAAAATCATAAGAGGGGTGTATGATTCAGCAACTTCTCCAGGTATGTCCATGGCCGGACCGAACCAAAGACCAACTCAGGGATATCCATACAAGCTTTACAAGAGAAGGAAAAGAACCCGTGGCAGGCAACTATTTTTTTTACTGAAAGAGTTACCAATGTGTGGAATAGCCTCCCAAGTTATATTGTGGAGGCTCCAAGTATTAAGGCGTTTGAACGAAGGATTGACAGATACTGGAGGGATCAAGATATTGTATATAATTATGAGGCAGCCGTGAGCTTGGGGCACTTAGATGGCGGCCGAAATGATATTTCTCCAGATTCATCAGACTATAAAGTCACCATGAGTGCGCACTGTCACAAGTTGGTACACACCCTGATATGACCTCAAATGTTGCCAGGACGTAAAACTCCAACAACCAACCTAGTGGAGCAGTACTATGAAATCGTCACGAGTGTGTACTGTCACAAGGTGGTACTTATTCTGATACGATCTTAAAAGTTGCTAGGACATAATGCCCCACCAAACAACGGTAAGTAAATCCATGTCTCAATGCATGCTTTTAATATCATTGTATTGGCATGATGTGCTATGGAACTAACTACGCTCTAGTGACTTCCTAATCCTATGGATAAAAGACCACTTGCTGCTAATCAAAAAGAGTAGCCTATATGGCGGCAGTGGGTTTCCGCCAAAGAAATATGTCAGAATGACCATATGTTTGACGTTCAATAGCCGATGATGAAAATCAATGTGCTCTAGAGGCGTCGTTAAATAAAACAACCTTTTCCTCCCTAGTCCTATGGCACTCGTACCAAGGGAAGCAGGCGGAAAGCAGTTCGGTGTGAAAGCAAGGTGAATCACAAAGCATGACCTCAATGTTAACTACAGCTTCAATAGAAATCCCATGAATATGGATTTTACATTTTCTGTGACTGCGTTTGCATACCGTGAGGAGTGGTTTGAGAAGTTGTTGTATCTCAATGAGGTCAGAGGTCATACTAATAGTGTCTGGGCACCAGTCTAAACCTCCAGGGACTGACCTCTGGGCCCTGGACTAAACACTGGAGGATACACAGCTTTAGGGCATATATATATGATAAATAACCCACTAAGGAACAAAGAACCCACTTAAAGACCAACTCTCTAGGGGAAAAAATATGTTATTTTATTAACTTGCTCCCCCCCACCCATCTCTATTTTCAACATACCTTTGGGCTTAGCTCGCTTTAAAAAAAACAATTCTGAGTGTAAAATACTTCCCCATCTAAATTGGAAATTCATACCACACCAATATTTGTAGTAAATTTGATCGTGTTAGCTATCGCTAATGGAACTGTAGACAGCATTAGATTGTTTTGGACCTAACTTGTTAAAGTTGCATAATCCGATGGCTTGTAGTTTCTGTAATAGGTTTAGATAATTACATTAGGTTGACTGCAATAATCTTCTTTACTTTAGTTTGAAGTGACTTTTATTTTAAATGCCTAACTTTAGATATTTGAAGTGCAAGCATGCAATATTATTTTTGGCAAGTACATTAAAACTCTGACACCAGTAACATATGCTCTTAAATAGACTCAGTATTTATTCCCTGCTAGCAATAAATACTTAATAACTTCACTAATATCTAAGTTAGATATGTAGAATAAAATTAGGATACTTTTTAAAATTTATAATTTGATGCTTTTATCGGACTATGCAGATTTAATATAATAAAATTAACCCCTAAAAAATATCGGCATGAAATTCGTCAGTATTGAATTTTAACTTTGGAATGATTTAACCATTTTCTTTAAAGTTGCATAGTATGGTGGTTTTGAGTTTCTGTCATTCCCTGAGATAAACATATTAGGTTGATCGCAATAATCTATGGTACTTTAGTTTGAAATACCTTGAGTTTTATATGGCTAACTTTTTAAAATATATTTGAAGTGCAAACATACCAAATTAATGTTGGCAAACATGCCAAAACTGACACCATAGGCTTCTACAGTAACAGTATTCCATGTTATGTGGCGACAAATGTTTAAGAAGTGCACCAGTATCTAATTAGATATGTAGAATCAAATATAGATAATTGCTTTTGTTTTGAAAATTAGATTTTTCATCGGACTATGCAGCTTTAAAGTTAAATGTACGCATTAGGCGCAAGGTGTCGATGAAAAAGATTACCTGCACAAAGCCACGCGTGAAAAACGAGCCAGAACTCAAATACCAACAACTAAATAATATTTAAAGACCTGTCCTATATCCCGGAGAAATAGTCAGTCTCCTACCAAGCATGCGCAACACCACCCGAGGCGAAAGCAAGGTACACGCTAATGACATGACTACCACACAGCTACACCAAACACAGGTGGCAGCTAATGTCCATACTCATATGCACATGGCGACCGCTGGCAATCATTCAGCAGGCTGGTGCACACGGGAAGGACGCTATGCTTATCTGTCTCTGTCTGCCTTTGTCTCTGTCTCTGTCTCTGGTTCTGTCTCTGTATGTCTTTGTCTGTCTCTGGTTCTGGTTCTGTCTCTGTCTTTGTCTCTGTCTCTGGTTGTCTCTGTCTGTCTTTGTCTTTGTTTCTATCGAAACTATGACTTCCCACATGAGAAGCCAGCCAGCGCTCGTGTGTGTGTGTATGTGTGTGGCATGCATGCATGCATGCAAGATGCGCAAGCAACAAGCAAGCAACAAGCAAGGCATGCATGCATGCATGCAATGCATGCATGCATGAATGTAATGTAAATAGTATGTATGTATGTATGTATGTATGTATGTATGTATGTATGTATGTATGTATGTATGTATGTATGTATGTATGTATGTATGTATGTATGTATGTATGTATGTATGTATACAGTAAAACCTCTAAATCGACCCACCTTGGGACTGACTTTAGGTTAGGGAGTTAGAATATGGTTACAAGGGTACTGTTGGGACCCAACTAAAGCGATCGATATAGGGGAGTGGTCGATCTGTGTAGGTGGTCGGTTAGAGAGGTTTCACTGTATATACATATATACATGCATATATACACAGATACACACACACATATATGTATAGAGAAGTATATATACCTGTGTCTTTGTAAATATATGCACAATTAATTCTTTTACTGTAGAAAGACAATTTTTGGGCTGAACAAACAAACACACTGTACTATTTGTTTGTTGGTGTGTTACTGTTAAGTGTGTAAAGCTTTAAGCAGTGAGTGAGAGAGTAAGTGAGTGACTTATGAGTGAGTGAGTTATGAGTGATGGGTGAGTGATGAGTGAGTGATGGCTGATGAATGAGTCAGTAAAGGATGAAGGGAGGGAATGGGGAAGGGGGGAAAAGACGAGAGGAAACGAGAGAGCGAGAGGGAAGAAAGGAAGGGAGGGAGGAGGGGAGGGAGGGAGCGAGGGAGGGAGGGAGGGAGGGAGGGGGGGAGGGAGGGAGGGAGGGAGGGAGGGAGGGAGGTGGGAGGAAGGAGGGAGGCAGGCAGGCAGCCAGGCAGGGAGGAACACTCGCCAACCGCTAGTATTAGTGTGACAATGTTACCTATAGGCATTTCAGATCATATATCATTTATGTATGCTATATATAATGGTATATATAATGATATATGATCACATATCATCTATCATAATTACAGGGACGTGATATGTTCATGAGTTCAAGGACAAGAAAACATAGCCTCCAGCCCCCCATCTAGAATAACCAAAACACTCTACATAGCCGCTACAACTTTTTACAAGTAGTGTTCGCAAAGCTGGAGTGTGGCTTCAAGTGGGAGCTTTACGGTAATTGTCACCTGGGCTATGGTAAATGAATGACTGTTGTAAGTTAGACAATAGGCGACCCATTGTTAAGGCACGCATTCGTGCAGGTTGCTGCTACATTAGCACAGTCTGTTTTCTGACTGTATTCCACAGCAGAATGCTGGTAGCCACAAAAGTCGAGAAAGGGGGTGAATAAAAGCAAAAAACAAGCAACAACAAAAACATGATATAAGAGCAAGTACACCGAACACGGTATTCAGCCTGGGGGGATGTTTCATTGTGACTATATGACTAGAATTCAATGTGTGTGTGCAGTGTTCAGCAAAGCCATTCCCACCGTGAGACAGTTATTACACAATTAGGGTGGTTGGTTGTTGGAGCTCGTCCTGGCAACATCTAAGGTCATATCAGGATGGGTATCGACTTGTGGCAGTGCACACTCATGGTGACTTTCATAGTGCTGTCCCACTGGGAGACCAGGCCCCCCCACCAGCACCGTGAGCTGATATCCCACTCCGTTACATTATCCTGACAATGAGCCAACCAGTCCTTGCCATATATATCCTAATAATGCTGAGCCCTGGCTAGGAAGCAACAAGTATCAATTTTGTACGTCATTGGTTTGACTCAACCGGAAATTGAACTCCCGATCTTCCGCATGGGAAGCCCGCGCTCTGCCAATTCGGCCACCGCGTCCGGTCATAAAATTAGATTATGCTATGCCTTCAGGGGGGGCAAGAGCTTCGAAAGTGCATTAACATTTTAAATTTTTTTATTGAGGCTGTATTTATACTGTCCATAGCATATAAGCCTGGGTACCCAGGCTTGTTTTCAATGCTGGCCAGTTGTAGTGTTGGTGTTATCTTACCACACAGTGGCTGCTGATAAGGTATTTGATTGCCTGCATTTCAGTAGCAGATAGATAATTGGTTGGTATGGTTAATAGCCTATGTTAGTTTTTTTTTGATTTTCTTGGTATATATGTATTTATTTTTCTACTCTTATTACTAGACTAGCCTACTCCTATTTACATATCATAGGCTTGTACGTAGCTGTGTGGTGTGTTATCTGGCTACTTTTGGCATGGTTACCTTCCATTGGGCGTCCCGCTGGTGGGCCGTGACATATCACATGCCCCTTTGCAGTGCAGCTTATTGGGGGTTTCCTAGCCATATTTTGCACAGATATTTTTTGTAAGTTTTTAGGTCAGGAATTTGTCGTTCCTTTACCGTTTGGGCATTCCACACCTTGGCAGCCATTTCCAGCGTGCTTCTCTCATGAGCTTTTATTTGGCTTCTGGTCTGCTTTAGTAGTGGCGCATTATTTGCTCTAGTAGCCCTTTGTGGTTTTGTTAGAAGTTTAATGTTTTGACTATAGCTATATGCTAATGTTTTCAAATGAATTATTCTCCTATTTTCTAGTAATTTCACTTTGGTTCTTTTGTGTATGTCATAGGTGGGGTGCAGCTTGTCTACTCTTAGACAGATTTTTAGGGCTCTGTTCTGCAGTGTTTGCAGTTTTTTTAGTAGTTCTTTTCTCGCACCCATGTAGTTTACATCTCCATAGTCAAAATAGGGGAGCACCATGCCCTTGAAGATTTTTATTGACATTTCTTGTGTCATGTAGTCTCTTAGCTTTGCAAATAGCCACAGTTTGTGGTTTACTTTTTGTATAATTTTATTTATACATAGGTTGTAGTTTAGTTGGCTGTCCAACTCAAGGCCTAGGTATTTGTAATGGTCTACATTTTCTAGTGTTTGGTTTCCTAACTTACAGTGTAGTTTTCTTTCTGGCATTTGTTTATGCGAGAAGAGTACTGTTTTTGATTTGCTTGTGTTGATGGTTATTTTGTTGGACTCACACCACTCATCTAGTTTTAGTAGGAGTTTATTTAGTTTAGTTATTACCTCCTCTTCTGTGGTGCCATTTGCGTATATGACTGTGTCATCTGCATATAGTTGGAGGCATTCAGTTTGCAACCATTTTTCAAGATCGTTTATATAGATTATAAAGAGTAGTGGCCCTAACACTGACCCTTGGGGTACACCACATGTGACAGGTTGGTTGTCTGATAGTGTATTGTTTATTTTTGTTTTCTGTTGCCTGTTGTTCAGGTAGCATCTTATCCAATCCATAGTGTTGGATTTTATGCCCATGGTTTTTAGTTTTTCCAGTAGTATTTTGTGGTCTACTGTGTCAAATGCTTTGCTGAAGTCAATGAAGGCGGCTCCAACTAATTGTTTTTGGTTCATTGATGCCATTATGTCATTTGTTAGGTTAGCTATTGTTTTTGATGTGGAGTGCAGTTTCCTGAAGCCCCCTTGTCTTTCGTTTAGTATATCATTTTTTCCAGGTGTTCATTGATGTGTCTATGTAACACTTTTTCAATGAGCTTGCCTGGGGTTTGAAGAATTGATATTGGCCTGTAGTTTCCCATGTTTTGTTTGTCTCCACCTTTGTGAATGGGGGTGATGGTTGCCATTTTCCAGGCTGAGATAAAACGGCCCTGCTCAAAGGAGATCTTGAATAGGTCTACTATGCTGGCCGGGATGGCTTAGAGTGCCTCTTTCAGTATTTTGGTTGGTATTTCATCTATTCCACTTGGTTTATTCGTGTCTATGTCATTTATTAATTTTTTTACTTCTATCATATCTGTTTTGCAGGTGGGGATTTCATTCTCCACAGTTCCTGATCTGTTTTCCCATCTCTTTTTTGAATTTTTCTGACAGCTTTTGCCCTATTGTGGCAAAGTGTCTGTTCAGTTTGTTTGCTGCATCTTTGTCTGTGAGCATTGCCCCTTTGTTATCTTGGAAGTTTGTATGCTCTTCTTTGTTATTTTTTGGGAATAATAGGTTTACATTTTTCCAGAATTTGTTTGTGTTGCTTCGCCAGTCTTTGTCCTGCTTTATTATGTATTACTTTTTTGCTGTTCTCACAGCTTTGAGAGAGTTGTTTCTGGAGATGCGGTAGGCCAGTTTGTCTTCTATTGTTTCTGTGTGTTTTGCTTTATCACCCAGTTTACTTTTAGTTGTGATGAGTGTTAGCAGGTCTTTGTCTACCCAAGGGTCTTGGCATTGATCAGGAAAGTCACCACAAATGAGTACATCGACAATTGTACTTTCCGTTACATTATTATCAGATTGGAACATTGGACCACAACCCTCTCCACCCAGCGGAGACGAACCATGGCAGACAACAATAATAGTTTTAATACACACAGAAGTAGCCAGAGGAGTGCAATAAATATGCTATTCCATATTTAATCAAATGTGTATAATGCTCTGTATTATATGTATAGTGATCTGTCAAATCAAAGCAAGTCAGTTAGGTTAACGCTCCGCATGAGTGTTGCTATGGATAAAGACTGGGCATTCCTTCAGCATTCCCCAAAGACATGATATACTACTGAGGAATACGCCTCCACCGGCAGCTATCTATGCTCCGCATGAAGGTGGGAATTGTACATCGACCTACATTACTTACCGGAATGAACAACATCCATTGAAGTTGCACAGCCCGATGGTTTTGGGTTTCTGTCATTTTCTGAGATAAATATATTAGTTTGATCTGTATAATTTAGCTTACTTTAGTTTGAAGTAACTTTTATTTTAAATAGCTAATTTTTTATATATATTTGAAGTGCAACCATACACAATTAATTTAGGCAAGCACGCCAGAACTTTTGACATCATAGTCTTCTGCAGTAACCGGTTCTATTAAATTGCCTCAGTATTTTTTCCCTTCTATGTGGTGAAAAATATTTAGCAAGCGCACCAGTATCTAAGTTAAATAATTATGTAGAACTAAATCTAGATAATACACGATATTCACTGTGCCAACGGTCCCACAACCGTAGTGTTCGTCGTCGCCGTCAGATGTCGCATGCGTTGTGAATATTGTCAAAGACCCTATAACACTAAGACGGCTCACTCCCTATCTCTCCCATGGTAATGTAAATTTTGCACTGCCATCTGGTGGTGGGTTTGATCAGGGGAGGGAGGTCCCCACTGGTTGCGTGTTGCTATTCCTATTCCCACCACCACTGCTACCGTCACCATGCCCCTCTACCATTCCACCCCACCCACCCCTACCACCATACACACATTCTGTGTGGTTGGGGTTGATGGTGTATGTGGTTGGGGTGTCAGTGGATATGGTGGGGGTGTAGGTGTAGGTGTGTGTGTTGGGTGTGTAGGGTGTGTTTGGTGGAGGTGTAGGTGGTTTGTGGTGGAGGTGTAAGGGTCTTGCAGAGCACCTCACAATCTTGAGCATCCCTAAACCCCCACCACACACCTACACCCTCACCACAGCCCTAAACCTCCACCACACACACCGAAACCCCCCACCACACGCCTATACCCCCATCACATCCCTAAACACCCCCACACCCCCCACCACATACCTACACTCCCACCACACCTACAGCACCACCACACACCTACACCCTCACCACACACACCTGCACCTTAAACACACACACCTACACGCCCATGACACACACACCACACACTTACATCCCCAGCACACACCCACCACAGACCTACCCCAGCAACACACACATACTTACACCCCCGACACATCCCTAAACCCCGACCACACCCCCACCACACACATACCAAGTGACAGCAGGGTTTCTTCTGACACTCCAACTCTATCAAAATGATCAAACCCACCACCTGGTGTGCTGGCTGTTCTCTTGATTACACAGTACAGGCTGAGTGAGCTGTCTTAGTGTCATAGGGTCTTTGATATTGTGTATTAATAGTGACTGACTAGTTTGGTACCCTCCAAAATTTTTCAAAAGGGTCCAAACATGAAAATTGTATTTTTCTTGGTAGCTCCAATGACCCAAAAGCAATATTATAATATACATTTGGAATTTTCAAAATATCCCAAAGTTTCCCAGTGGGGCAGCACTATAAAATCGACATGAGTGCGTACTGTCACAAGTCGGTACCCGTCCGGATATGACCTTAGATTTTGCTAGGATGTAAAACAACAAACAAACAAACAAACCAACAACAAATAACAGAAATCTGACTTCCAATAAACAACGAAATTAAATTAGTTTTACGTCCTGGCAACATCTAAGGTCATATCAGGACGGGTAGCCTACCGACTTGCACCAGTGCGCACTCATGGCGACTTTACCCGATATCCTCACTCAATCACATTATCCTGACATTGAGCCAACCAGTCCTTCCCCTATCCTAATAATGCCGAGTAACAAGCTAGGAAGCGACAAGTATCAACTGTGCCCGTCAATGGTCTGGCTCAACCGGGAATTGAACTCCCGACCTTCTGGTGAGTGCGCTGAACCTGAAAGTAGCCCAGATCTAACCCAATCAAATAGCACTTGACAATTTATCGTGTCATCAGACTTGAATGGCAATCTGTCCCAGCAAAGATCGGCAGTGATCGGGCTCAGTCTGGAACACCGACTGGCGATTGTGATTGAGACTGACAACTCAGCTAATGGGTAATTGGAGGCGTTACGCCCGAGCAACATCCGAGGTCATATCAGGAAGAGGAGGCGTGTGACCATGAACGATGATGGTAGCTTTATAGTGTTGCTCCACCCATACACCATGCGACAATCACCATTAGCTAAATGGTGTCTCACTCCTATATTTATAATAATAATAATAATTGTATATTTAGAGAACATCTTCACTAGTATGGGCCATTCTTCCAATAAAGCCATAATATGACATATGAGTTAATTGATTAGTTATGGCCCTGTCACATTACGACGCATCGTGCAAGCGTGAGGCCAACGGCTAAAATCACTTTCAAATGTTGAGATGTGTCTAACTTTTCGGCGTGGGGGGGCAAAGTTGGACGTATACATACCGTATAGGCAACGTAGCAGAGCGTATGGCCAAGGTATAGCTAACGTGCCTACCGGCATAAAATGCTCGCATTATGCTCACGGTACGCTCGCAGAACGCCGGTGAACGTTATATACAAAATTTGATCGCCAGAACTACGCCTTATACGTTCCATATGTCAAAACACAGTGGAGAAACGCAAAACGTATGTTAGACGTACGTTATCCATACGTTGTCAATACGCGGACTGAATGTTTCCACTAGCTCTCCATCTAACTGACGTAGGTCAACGTAGTGCTACGTGGTGAACAACGTTTGTCTAATGTAAGTCTAATGTACATCGACGTATGCCTAATGTATACATAACGTACGGCCGACGTAAATGCCACACATGGTCAAACGTCAAAAGTTTTGTGCATGCACAAAACTTTCGCGACCCCTTAACGAGTGACGCCGTTTATCGACGTGCGCATAACGAATGCGTAATGTTCGAGTAACACAGATCGACGTACACCGATGTATTGGCACAAAATCACCTAAGCCGGCGGACGATTGCGCAATGTGTCATAGTGTGACAGGGCTTTTAAATAAATATGCACATAGAGGAATATAGAATTAGAATAGTTCTATATATAAGTACAAATAACCACACCATATAGCAATCAAAGCATAGTGTATGGGGAATCGAACCATCAACCTTCAGATTAGGAGTCTGACCTAGAAAAAAGTTAGATACTCTAACCACTCTGCTAGAGAGAACACCGCATACCTATGCCTATACTAGTATACTACTGCTAGTGCATCTCGCCTGGTGACTGGCGGATCCCTGAGTAGCGGTGAGGAGCCCTCATGGAGCAGCATGCCCCCTCCTCTGTTGACTCACCCTGCCCGTGACCAGTAGTCACCTGGACACAAACAATGTGATCAGCTTAGGCCCCTGCTTCACTAACCAACCACCGTCAGTAAATAGCCCCAGTGTCCGCTTCACTAACCATCCACCGTCAGTAAATAGCCCCAGTGTCTGCTTCACTAACCAACCACTGTCAGTAAATAGCCCCAGTGTCCGCTTCACTAACCAAGCAGCATCAGTAAATAGCGGTCCGCTTCACTAACCAAGCACCATCAGTAAATAGCCCCAGTGTCTGCTTCACTAACAAACCACCATCAGTAAATAGCCCCAGTGTCCGCTTCACGAACCACCCGCTGTCAGTAAATAACCCCAGTGTCCGCTTCACTAACCATCCACCATCAGTAAATAGCCACAGTGTCTGCTTCACTAACCAACCACCATCAGTAAATAGCCCCAGTGTCTACTTTACTAACCAACCACTGTCAGTAAATAGCCCCAGTGTCCACTTCACTAACCAACCATCAGTAAGTAGCCCCGTTGTCTGCTTCACTAACCAACCACCGTCAGTAAATAGCCCCAGTGTCTGCTTCACTAACCAACCACCATCAGTAAATAGCCCCAGTGTCTGCTTCACTAACCAACCACCATCAGTAAATAGTCTTGTCTTAATAGACCTGTTCCGCGGCGCATGCTCAGTGAGGTTCTACTACCCACAACATTAGTTCTTACCACTGCCAACAGAGGGCGCTGCGTTCTAGTGCCAGATTTAGGCATAAGATAAACATACTACAGCTTCTGGCGTAACTTTTTAACAACGGGCCTCCAAGATTATAACTTATGGCCACACCATGTTTGGGAAGATTGGAGGGGGTGGGTGGCTATAAAGATATACCAGAGCCGCAAGTTTATTGGCCATATTTTACCAAGGTTGTATACTTATCATTTCCAGATAGATTGCTGGGGTTTTGTGGGGGGGGGGGGGGGGGGGGGGGAGGATTTGCTTTTATTCATATTTTCTCTCACCATTTGAGCTTGCTCTATTGAAACAGTTTTTTGTTGTTATTGTTGGTAAATATGTTTATTCTGCTGAATAAGTCTTTTGTCAGTGCCAAATTCAGGGTTATTTACACAAAAGGTATATAGAATAAGGTATACAATAACTGTTGGATACACAATTTGCGGAATTTAACACAATGAAATTCTGTAACCCAAAAGTTCCATAGCAATATGGTAACAGTAGTGTCATATAACTATATCAATATTAGTCATATCAATGTGAGTACTTACATAGTATTTAGAATGTAAGCAGAAGTTATCTTCTGTATTCAGTTGGTAAAGTTTTTAGTAAGTTTTAATGTTCAGTTGCAGTTAGGCAAGCGGTATATAAATGTCAGTTTGTTAGAAATATTCTAGTGTAACTCTAGTCTAGTTAGTTATGTGAGTTTATTAATTAAACTAATAATCATAAACTACCGAGCGACCATACTCGATTAGACATGTCATTGTTGTATCTTAAATAAATGAGTGAACTTTAGGGGATTTACTTCCCATCAAACACCATCATCAGAACCGATACCAATGGGTTACACTTACAGTGCACATTCACAGCGGCTTTTTAGTGCTGCTGTACTGAGACCACCGTGCCAGTGACACCATGCTATTATATCTCACTCAGTCACATTGCCCTGATAGTGAGCCAATTAATGCATCCTCAACTATAATCGCCAAGCCCCTCCCTCCCCCCCCCCCCATCCAACTGCACCTAGCCATTAACCATGATACCACTACCCCCTCCTGCAACACCCACACTGCTCCTTCACTACTAACCAAACCAACATATCTAGCATAACTGTATACTCACTGCAATCCTGTCCAAAACCAATGACTATAGGATAATACTGTACATTTTTTTTTTTCTCTTGAAGATTTATACTGCCTATTATGGATAAGTCTGATTAGACTTGTTTTCACCATTAGACAGTTTGTCGATAGAAAGCCTGAGCCTACACTTCTACCAACCCAAGGGATTTTTAACTTCCCATACCACATAGACATGGTATGAGAGCAACTGGCCTTTGATGACACTGTAAGTTATATACAGCAGTGGAAATCCAAATTGGCAGAGGTGGGGGCACGGGGAATCAAAACAAAACCTTTACACTGCTGTTATTATTATTATTATTATTATTATTATTATTATTATTATTATTATTATTAATATGCACTGATCAATTTCTGTTTAGTGCGAGAACCCACATCTAGAAATACAGTAAAACCTCACTAACCAACCACCTCCACAGATCGACCACTCTCCTATATCGATTGCTTCATTTGGGTCCTAAACGCCACTATAACGATTTTTTTTAAACCTCCCTAAACCGACTACCTCCATAAATGGACCATTTAAAGTCGGTCGCATGGTGAGTCAATTTAGAGAGCTTTTACTGTATATGTAAACATGCTACCACTATGTAACTAAACTACATTTGTGTATGTATGTACATATGGCCGTGCATTGGCACTAAACAAAAAGATCTGTCCAGATGAATAAACATTTTAATAAATAAACAAACAAAGGAAAAGGAAAAGGGAAAAACGAGGGGGGAAATGGTAGGAACTGTCTGGATAGATGTCCCTGTGCATTGTCTTGGTGTTTATCAATAGAGGGAGTGCACATGACATCATTACTTATGCCTAGTACACACCTCCCGTATAGGATTCGCGCACTAAAACTCGTGACTCGACCCGACCCGCTTAAAACTGAAAACGGGCCGATTCGTTTTTCGAATCGCAAATCGCAATCGTAATCGGCCGGTTTTAGCCCTAAAACTGAGGTTTTATGCGCGAATCGCAATCGCTAGGTGTGCGCGGGGAGCGCACACCTTGCGATTTTTGTGTGCGAAACGGGCAGTTTTAGATCGTATACGGTAGATGTGTGCGCACAAACGGTAGGTGTGTACCAGGCATTAGAAATCAGCGGGCTGCCATCTTGGATTACGAGCACCCTCCCTAGCCATGTTGTGAATGCATGCAGATGAGGTCAAACAGAGTTTTCTTGTGTTATGGGAGGTTCTGGGCAGTTTACATCCAATATGTTTACTTACAGCACTTTAGAAACAACGTCTGAGGCCAAACTGCTAAAAACAGTGACAAATAAACCAACAAATTAGTAAATAAGCAGTGTAGGCAGTTGCAAGCCTTCTGTATGTCATCCAATATGGCCACCGAAAGATGTCTTGTGACATCATTACACCCCCTCTATAGGCATTTCCTTGCAAACATACTCATGTACAATGTTATATGCATAGATGACATACACATACATACACACACATACACACACCTATGTGTACCCAACCCATGCAGCATGCATACCTGTAAGCCATTAACACCATTAGTCTCACCCACCAGATGGACCCATCCCAAAGGGGTCAAGGATGCCCACCCGACCTCACTCTCCATACACCGGCTGCGTGCATTTCCATGCCAACACGCGGGCGGGAACGTGCGAGGGGGGGGGGGGAGGAGGATGGAGGTAAATGGGTCATAAATCGTATGGCAACGACGAATGTGCCCGGAGAACGCCATGGACAATGTGCTGGGGCGGGGAGAGGCGAGGTGGGGAGTGGGTGGGGGTGGGGGGTGTGGGAGTTGGGGGTGGGTAGGAGTGACCGTGGGAACTGCCCCATCCTGCCACCCCGCCTCCCCCCGCCCCACCTCGCCTCGCCTCGCCTCGCCTCGCTTCGCCTCGCTTCGCCTCGCCTCGCCTCCAAACACTGGGGGTGCCCACTGCATAGTGGCGATTCGCATCTGCTTGGAGAGTGCGTTCGTGCGCGCGCCCCTTGAATGCCTCGTGTTATTGCGCATGCGTGAGCGTTCAGCTGACCTGCGCGCAAGTAATTCATCACTGTCAAGGTCAGCAGAAATCAGGTCAGTTGTGGGAAGGAGGATGGGCGAAGATGGACACAGACAGAGACACACACAAACACAAATACAGACACACAAATACAGACACACAAACACAGACACACACACATAAACACAGTTCTGGTAGGAAGTGTTGAAAGTCATTTGGTGACAAAGCATCCTCGTATCGTTCTCTGTGGTGGAGTGGTTAGAGTGTCTGACTTTTTTCTAGGTCAGACTCCTAATTTTAGGGTCGGTGGTTCGATTCCCCGTGCCCCCAGCTCTGCCAATTTGGATTTCCACCGCTTCAACAAAGGCCGGTTGCTCTCATACCATGTCTATGTAGTGTGGGAGGTTAGAAATCCATTGGGTCGGTAAAAGTGTAGGCTCGGGCTTTCTATCAACCAGCAGTGGAATGAGGAAGACCAGTCGTCTATGACTGAAAGTTCCCCTGCTTAAACAACTAATGGACCAACAAAAAAAAAGGTCAATTGTACAAAAGCAGGCGAAACACTATCAGCAAATGGCCTTATTGACGTGGGAGGGACTATAATTGGGTTGGGAGAAGGTGTTCCTATTGTCCGAGTGTAGCAGCCCTCTATAGGCTTAGTGGACCGGGACTACAATGCAATGATACTATTATTGAAGGTGTTGGTTTTCTGTATCAGGAGGATCGGTTATTGTTGTTTTACATCTTAGCAACATCTAAGGTCATATCAGGATGGGTGTCGTTGCCTAGCCTGGTGTTCGGCATTAGTAGCATAGGGCAAGAAGTGGAATGAGGAAAATCAAATTGTCTGTGATTTAAGTTTTCCGTTTAATCAACTGATGTAAACAAAAACTAAACAAAAACACCATGGCATAGGTAAACTTACAATAAGTGATTAACGATATTTGTGCACTATATTTGTTCATGCGTTATTCTAGTCAAATATTTGAGTGGGAAATGCGACAGATAAGAAAAACGCAGACCTAACTATGCTACAGACACAAATATCTGATTTCACACACGACAATTTCAAGTGGGGCCCAAGGAATATCTGCGTAGAGCAGAGACGGCAAACGGGAGATTCCAACGTCTACCATATATATACTCGAACATAAGTCGAGGAAATCTACCACAAAACAATCTCCTATTCTGATGTCGTCTTATGTCTTATACTCGCAATACCCTCCGAGGGAGCATGGATGGCACCCAGGACGACATCTTGTGGCAAGATGAGTCTGACTCAGTCAGTGATGATGACTCTGAGGACATTGACGCTGGTGATGAATATTACAGTGATGCTTTTTAGGTCAGCTGAGAACAGGCCCCTGGTCAGCCTGTCGATCACTCTTGGAGGATGCTGGTACAGGTATGTACTGGTCAGTAGCAAAGAGCTGCAACGGCGAAACACCAAGCCTCTTGTGTTTAAGTTGCTCTCAGGGCACGGCTTGCTGCCTGCTTGCACCTGTCTGCCTGCAGATTTGGTTGGTCGGTTGTTGGATTTTTACATCCTGGCAACATCTAAGGTCATATCAGAGTGGGTACCAACTTGTAACAGTGCACACGCATGGCAACTTTATAGTGCTACCCCACTGGGATACCAGGGTGCTGTACATTGTTTTCATGGAGTTTTCAGTTCAACCAAGTTTTTCTTTTCTTCTTAAACATCCCCACCTCCCAAAACACCCCTCAAAAACACACATACATACAACAACAAAAAAGAATCCTCAAGTAATCTTTCCCCCACCCAGTTATTACAAAATACGATACCCATGGGGTGGGGGGGGAGGGTAATGGTGATAGTGTCACAGGAAAATGATAGTGAAGGTTACGATAGCGATTACGATTACTATAGTAGTAATTATGATGATGATGATGCCAATGAGTATAACTAGAACAGCAGTGACGAGGACAACAATGATGAGGTTGAGGATGATAATTATGAAGATGATGAATATGAAAAAGAAGATAATATGATGATGAATGTTATGATGATGAATATGATGAATATGACGATGATTAATATTATAATTAATATGCTGGTTAATATGATGATTACTATGATGATTAATATGATTACTATGATGATTAATATAATGATTACTATGATGATTATGATGATGATTACGAAGAAGATGAATAGGAAGATGGTGAATAGGAAAATAATGAATCTGAAGAATAGGAAGATGATTAATAGGAAGATGATTAATAGGAAGATGATGAATAGGATGATGATGATGATGACATGATGATGCACTTAGTCCGATGACGACAAAACAAGACAGACGCAGAAGACAACATTTCTAAAGAGCAAAAGCGATTCACTGTCTGCCTCCTTAGAACCCACGCTGTTTATAGGGCGACAATTCATGCGCCTCCTCAGGAGCAGAGCAAAATGCTATGTTAATCGCGAGCCGGGGTTGTTTAAGGTCAAGAATGGTTGCTTCTTTCTTTAGCCGGGGGATGTCGGCAGAGCGTGGATGTCAGAGGCAATACCGGGCGCGGTTGCCGAGAAGGTAGAGCGCAGGCCTTCCGTGCGGGAGATCGGGAGTTCAGTTCCTGGTCGAGTCAAACCAATGACTTATTAAAATTGATACTTGTCGCTTCCTAGCCTGGCACTCGGCATTAATGATATAGGGCAAGGACTGGTTAGCTCAGTGTCAGGATAATGTGACTTGAGTGGGATATCGGGTCATGGTGCCAGCCGGCCTGATATCTCAGTGGGTCAGTACCCGTTCTGATATGACCTTAGATGTTGCCAGGACTAAAACTCCAACAACTGACCAACCAAAGCTGCAGGCAGACAGACGCAAGCAGGCAGCAAGCCGTGCCCTGAAGGCAACTTAAACACAGCCATATAACCACGTCTATTTATATCTCCTACATCCGACAACATAGGCCCCGTCGTTATCTGTTCACAGCACATGCCCCAACTGTCTCGGGGTCAAGGGTCGGGGCGTCGGGGTGGGGACGAGGGTAGGGGAGTGTGGGGGTATGGAGATGAATGTGGGTATGTGGGTATGTATGGGGGTGTGGGGTGTGGGTCTGTGGGGGTGTGGGTATGTGGGGTGAGTTGGTGTTTAGGGGTGTGTGGGTGTGTGGAAGAGAGCGGGTGTGTGGGGGGGGGCGTGGGGATGGGGGGTGTGGTGTGTGGAGGGCGTGGTTTTGGGAGTATGGCTGTGGAGGGGAGTGGGGGTGTGGAGTGGAGGTGTGTGAATTGGGGGGGGGGGGCAGTTGGGTGCCCCTTGGGGGTAATTTCCTCTATCTGGTTTTGCAGTAAGTTCATTGTGACATCACGACATCAGTACAGCATGTGATGCTGGCATCAGCACATCATGACATCTGAACATCGTGAGGTCTTCACTATGACTATGAGAGGGTAGTCCACTTATGTTGTACCAACAGTGTCATGTGACATACTAAATTCAGTAATTGAATGGTGTTGTTAAAAAGAAAATATAACTACTGACTGACAAACTACTGAATACTGGGTATTCAGAATTCCCATTGTCCGTCAGGGAAGGACTGAAGCTGCGACCGAGCAGGCCGGGTCGCAGCCTCAGCTTACACAGCGGAAGTACTAAATAAAGTCATTACAAACACACGTCCATACAAAAATAGCAAAATAACGTCTAACCAGAAGGGATGGCCGAATGAGTTAGAGCGTCTGTCTCCCGTGTTGGTAGATCATGGGGTCGGATCCTGGTCGAGTCAAACCAATGACTTAAAAATTGATACTTGTCGTTTCCTAGCCAGGCGCTCAACATTATTAGGATAGGTCAAGGAGCAGTGGAATGAGGAAGACTAATCGTCCACGATTTAAATTTCCCCTGCTTAAACAACTAATGTACCCAACAAAAACAAAAAATGTATTTTCGCATCTGAAGTCTTCAGCTACTCCTTCCTCCCCACACAGAAAATTACAAGTATGAAAAAAAGATGTCTCTCAATGTAACTAATCCACGATTGTATCAAATAAAAAAAATTTAAATCCAAAATTAACACCCAATTAACGAAATCAGTTCATATTTGGAGCTGCAATTCTGCATTCAGATACTTGACATATATCCCACCCCTCCCCCTCTTTTATTTTTAAACTTTCAGCAAAAGAATTCCAACCGTTTTTTTTTGTTTTTTTTTTTTTGGTCCATAGTTGTTTAAGCAGGGGAAATTTCAGTCATAGACGACTGGTCTTCCTCATTCCACTGCTGGTCGATAGAAAGCCCGAGCCTACACTTTTACCGACCCAAGGGATTTTTAACCTCCCACACCACATAGACATGGTATGAGAGCAACCGGCCTTTGATGACGCTGTAAGTTATACACAGCGGTGGAAATCCAAATTGGCAGAGCTGGGGGCATGGGGGAAAACCTTGAAAATTTCAATTGTGCATTTCATTCCCCACCTTCCAACCCATCTCACCCTCACCCATTAAACAAATGTATTCACATTCATTCGCTGTTTACAATTAGACAGGTTGGTTTTAGTATTTTTTACCCAATCCACCACAAACACAATACAAAAGTGTTATTACACAGATTTACGGTTAATCCTCATGGAGAATATGAGCAGCCAGCATGCGCACTAGACCGGAAGTACAGAGGATGCGAGGGTAATAACAGGTAAAGCTACAATAAAATCTTACCTGTGACTCAATCCCACCTAGATATAACTACATGTACACCTGATCAGCGGTACTGTCGCTTTACAGTGCTATAAATAGCTACGCCTGCAGCATTCTGGGTACAGTTTGGCACAGAAAGTTCATCAAGTAATTATATGCAATTATTATCATCACCTACGAGCAAATCTTTGGATGGGATTAGTTCCATGTGCGTTATTACTAAAAAGGCTGCCTCACATTACGTGATGAAATAGCTACACCCCACAGCATTGTGAGATCAGTTTAGCACAGATTGTTGTTGTTGTTGGTTGTTTTATGTCCTAGCAACATCTAAGGTCATATCATGATGGGTACTGACTTGTGACAGTGCGCACTCATTGCAACTTTTATACTGCTGCCCCACTGGGACATCAGGCCACCAGCACCATGACCCGATATCCCACTCAGTCACATTATCCTGACATTGAGTTAACCAGTCCTTGCCCTATCCTATTAATACCGAGCGCCAGGCTAGGAAGCGACAAGTGTCAATCTTAAAGTCATTGGTTTGACTTGACCTGGAACTGAACTCCTGACCTTCCGCACGCGAGGCCTGCGCTCTACCGATTAGGCCACAGCGTCCCGTGTTTAGCTCAGAACGCCCACCATGTAATTATGTCATTATTATCATCGCCTGTGAGCAAATAATTGGGTGGGATTAGTTCCACGTTGTGAGTTATTACTAAAAGGCTGCCTCACATTACGTGATAACCTGACTTTAAAGGCCATCCATCACATATCTGATTGCTTGCCTGAGTGAAAGTTGCATTAGAATAGAAGTGAGAACTTGTGCTTATTGTTTTGTATTTTTTAAACAAAGTGGATGTTTAGCATATTTGTAACAATCAAGTGAAGAGCTCAGGCGCAAAATCACGTAAACGGCAATCCAAAAATGTAGTTTAAATAAAAGATTTGTACCTGAAAATAATTTTTATTCTCACTAATTCCACTTTTCGTATGATCAAATTGTTATGAGGCAATGAACAAAACAGTAGGAATATAACAAAATTTACTTTTTGAAGGTTTGATTCCAATGTTTATCTCCATTTGGCTTCCCATGTTGTGGGTTCGAATCCTGGCCGACTCAAACCAATAACTTACAAAAGTGATATCTGTTGTTACCTAGCCTGGCACTTGTCATTACTAGGAGAGGACTGGGGATAATTTGCTCAGTATCAGGATAATGTGACCGAATGGGATATCAGGTCATGGTGCCGACGGCTCGGTCTCGCAGTGCGGCAGCACTATAAAAGTTGCCATGAGTGTGTACTGTCACAAGTCGGGCTCCAAGGGATAGTTGTATGTGTCCAGTATTTAACCATAGATGAACAAGTCAATTTGTTCCCAATAGACCTTTTCCACAGAGAATGCTGCACAGTCAGCCGCTACCCACATTAGTTCTAGCCACTGCCACCAGAGGACAGATTGGTGGTGGAAATCCTAACAAAACCCCTCTTCTACAGAGTGCATTGCAAATTATCGGTTTCCCACAAAATTAGTTGACATCAGGATTGATGGTAGAAATCGTAGTGATCCTAATAACATGAATATAGGTATTTAAATCTGAAAATAGGTGTTTAAAACTGAATGTCAAAAGTTATAAAAGAAAAGGATGTGCCAAGAGAAAATTTTGCGCCTATTGCAAACTGCAACACTAGCCCACTCATCATCATCATGCTGTCGGTCGCGATGCGACAAAGACTGCTTTCATTACTTGACTGCCACTCTCCATTTAGCTCTCTGCTGTGAGAGTGATGTCCATGAATCGGTCTTAATGTCTCTCAGCTTCAGGTTTCTCTTGATGGTACATTTCATGAAAGCTGCCTGCAAAAGTGTTGAAGTGCTGCTGGCTTTTGCAAGTTACCATCGGCACTTTCTAGGGGAGCAAATAAAGGTCTCACACTGGCAAGAACATGTCCAGACAGGCGCAAAACTATTTGTCCCTACAGTGGCTAGTCGGGAGATGTTGGGAGTTCCATACATCAACCGCCCTTGATGCTGCCACAGTGACATGGTTTTCTGTTCAGGGTTTGCTCTCTTAGCCTTCGGTTCTGTCAAGAACCTGTACCACAAGGCAGTGGTTTACAACTCTGCAGGGCAAGGGCGTCAAACTCCCTGAGGTATTGCAATACCTGCATACCTGCCATATCTGCATACTAGCCCACTAGTAGCATCTAAAATGCACACCTCCCGCTGTCCGCCGGTCTAATAGGCCTAATTAGTTTTCTAATCCACTTTAAAATCAATGTTATCCCTTCCACCATGCCTTGTCTACCGGACGTGGTGGCCCAGTTGGTAAAGCGAAGGCTTCCCGTGTGGAAGGTCGGGAGTTCGATTCCCGGTCGAGTCAAACCAATGACTTACAAAATTGATACTTGCCACTTCCTACACTAGAGCTCGACATTAATAGGATAGGGCAATGGCTGGTTGGCTCAGTGTCAGGATAACTTGACTGAGTGGGACATTGGGACATGGTGCCAGCGGGCTGATTTCTCAGTGGGGCAGCACTATAAAGTCGCCATGAGTTTGCACTGTCACAAGTCGGTACCCATCCTGATATGATCTTAGGTTTGCCAGGATGTAAAACTCCAACAACCAAAGCCTTGTCTGCGCCAAGTATTAACTGAACTTATCTAGTTGTCACAAAACTGGTGGCTTCTATTTTGGGGGGGGGGGGGGGGGGGGGGGGGGGGGCTCTTTCCCCCCCATTTTTTTCTTTTAAAGAAATGATTCTTCTCTTTTGACCAGGTTGGCCCAATTCTCCAATCGAAAAGATAAAACGCAGTGCATAGATTCTTATGGATAAATTAATTGGAAGATGCCTGACTAGGTTTTATGAATAAATTAATAGTAAATAGTAAATAATATATATGACTATATTCTTATGAGGTAAATTTAACTGAAAATGCCTGACTATATATTCTTTAAAATAAATTAATAGTAAATAATTGAATATACGTGACTATATATTCATAAGAATAAATTAATAGTAAATAATAATTTAAAATGCCTGACTACATGTTCTTATGGATGAATGAATGAATGAATGAATGAATGAATGAATGAATGAATAGTAAATAATTAGATATACCTATCTTCTTATGAATGAATTAATAGCAAATAATTAACTATATCTGAATATATTCATATGAATAGATTAATCGGAAATGATAATTGAAGACCGCCTGACTACAGATTCTTATGAATAACCTAATAATCAAAGATGCCTGACTAGCAATTCCTAGGAATATTTTAATAGTAAATAATGAGCCACGATGCCTAAACAAAAGTATAAAAGCCACGATCATTGTACTAGTATTCTGTATTTATTCAAGAGCAGTAGGTCTCCCCCTACCCCGCCTGTACCCCTTCTCCCTCTATCCATGCTCTATCTCTCCCTCTCTATCTTAGTCTGACGAGAGAGACGCAAGGAACATTCCTTCCCCTACCCCCGTTTTTTTAAAGCTGCATAGACCGATGAAAACACCAAATTTTCAAAACCAAAGCAATGATTTAGAATTGATTCTACATTTATAAGTTAAATACTCATTACTTATCAAATATCTGTCACTACATAGAATAGAATGTTGGGACATTTTAATAGAACCTGTTACTGCAGAAGCCTATGGTGTCAAGAGTTTTGGCGTGCTTGCCAAAATTACCTTTTCATGTTTGCACTCCAAATATCTCAAAAGTTATCCATTTAAAATAAAAAGTTACTTCAAACTAAAGTAAGATAGATTATAACGATCAACCTAATATATTTATCTCAGTAAATGACAGAATCTCAAAACCATCGGACTGTGCAACTTTAAGCAAAGCAACTCGGTGATGGGTTAAAGTTGCATAGTCTGATGGTTTTGAATTTCTGTACTTTTTCTGAGATAAATATATTAGATCATTCACTAGTATCTACTTTACATTAGTTCAAAGTTACTTTTATTTTAATTGGTAAACTTTTGAGATATATTGAGTGCAAACATGGAAAATTAGTTTTGGCATGCTTGCCAAAACTCTGACACCATACACTTCTGCAGTAACAGGTTCTGTTAAATTGACTCAGTTTTGCCTTCTACGCATAAACAAATGCTTGATAAGTGCAGCAGTATCTAAGTTAGATATGTAAAATCAAATCTAGATAATTAGTTTGGTTTTGAAAATTTGGTATTTCATCAAACTATGCAGCTTTAACGGTAATATTCGGCAGGCGGTAGTCAGTGTTCTCTGTTCGGTGACTTTTTAGTGAAACAAATCTCATCACCACACTACCTTCAACACACGGTGAAGAAAAGGAGAGAAAAAAATATGTTGATTGTGGACAAACAACAAAGAGAAAGCAACCACCATCAATTTGAACTTAACCGTGTAAATTATCACATTAATTTCAAATTAATTCCCATTGAGGTTTTATTGTTGCTTTTTCTTTGTTACTTTTCCTTTAATCTGTCTGCAGGGAATCGATCAGTGAGAGCTGAGCATAGCAGTGATTGGGAATTGTTGGCTTGAGGATATTTATTCACAAGAACCCTACAACTCCGGCAAAACTGTTATTGGCCACATGTAGGTTTGATACTTGGGTGCAATTTACTGTATCAAATGGCTTGCAGCTAGTCCCAATTTTCTTTAATTTTCTTTTAATGGTACGTTAGTTAATTTATAGCATGGCAAATTTCAATCACAGACAATTGATCTTCGTCATTCCACTGCACCTAGCCCTATCCTAGTAATGCCGATCAGCAGGATAGGTAGCCACAAGTATAAATTTTCAAGTCATTGGGTTGAGTTGACCAGGGTTCAAACTCATGGGTTCAAATCCTAGGACCTACCAAAACGGGTCGAATAGTGGAAAAAAGAAACTGAGCATGACGGCAAGCCAAAAATAGATATACACATTGGAATCAAACCTACAAAAAGTTAATTTTGTTATAGTCCTATATTTTTGTTCATTGCGCCATACCCATATGATCATAGGAAAAGTGGAATTAGTGAGAAATACAATTTTTGTCATGTATAAATCTTTTATTTAAGCTACATTTTTGGATTGCCGTTTACATGGGTTTGCGCCTGAACTCTTCTTGTGAAGATATGAAATTCAAGGCTATTTCAAGGCTTTTCAAGGCTGTTTTCGAAAGGAATGCAAGACTATTTTCAGTTGGGTTTAAGGAAGAAAACAACAATGGCGAATGGTGATTTCGGAGTAATTTAGATCAGTGGGGACAGTGAATGGAATTAAAGGCTTTTCAAAACTAATTCCCCAAAATAGGTTAAATTCAAGGCTTTTCCAGGCCTTGAAATGAGGAAAATAAATCTCAAAAGACTTTTCAAGACGTTCCAGGCCCAGTCCGGACCCTGATAATTCCAGATGTCCATTCATTCAGCATTAGTGCTAATTTTAAATAGGCCGAAGCCAAAGACCATGTCATTTTGACCAATGAGGTGCGTCAAAAGGCTGAGATCCATTTGTAATCACTATGCACTTATACTATACACTTCTATACTCTACTTGGCCTATACCACACCAGACTGTGAAGCCATACTGGTAAGAACGCTGGCTAGCTTCCCATGCGAGAGGCAGGTCATGGGTTCAAACAAAACCAATGACTAACACAATTCGCGACCTTACGGTTGCTTTCGAGATAATGAGGGCTGGAGGTGTGTAAATGCATGATAGCAAAGCAGTTAGAACAATATTATTTTTTAATATATCTCAGTGAAAAATACTAGTTTGAGAAACAGTTGTGTAACTGCATGATAGCCTTTTGTAGATAGAACATTATTATAGAGCTTATTGAAGGCTTGAAACAACATAGCAGCCTGTTGGTATACACACCAGCACAACAGCCATACACTGTAATATGATACCGGGCGCGGTGGCCGAATCGGTAGAGCGTGAAATGACATTTCAGTGAGTATTGGAACGGATATTACCACGTCATGTTTGATCAGAACCCTTTTGGCATTTAAAATAATAATAATAATAATGATGATGACGATGATGGTGGAGATGATGATAAACAATTTTTAAAGTATTAAGCGAACATATGGTTTTTATATGGACTTAGGCTTGGCCAGTACTCACATAT
The DNA here is from genome assembly GCA_030323885.1 of Branchipolynoe longqiensis. Classification (NCBI taxonomy): domain Eukaryota; kingdom Metazoa; phylum Annelida; class Polychaeta; order Phyllodocida; family Polynoidae; genus Branchipolynoe; species Branchipolynoe longqiensis. Next base: position 39,278,572 of record CM059191.1, read on the forward strand.
TAAATAGGACCATATGGAGTGTGAGAAAAATACCGGGGAAATGTCTGTCTTAATTTAAAATATATTTTAATTAAATATTCAATTTGATAGTAGACCTACATGTGCTTCCAGATAAGATTACTCCGCGGACGGGAGCGTGTAATCAGTCTTTTATATTCCAATTACCACTAAATTCAACTACTGCTGTTAGAGAAAAATAAACACAGTCGTCACAGTGGCTAAAGTGCCTGTCACACTATGCCGGATTGAGTAACGGACAGAATTGACTAGTCCGGTGGTGATAAGTATCAAAACGTATTAAAATGTGTCAAAGTGTTGCGACATCGGGTCTACAAACAGACATGAAACGGACACGAACGGATAGCCAAGGGACGAAACAAAATCAAACCGAACAAGAACCATGGATGTCAGTGTGGCGGCATCCGTTCTTAGTTTTGGGCATGTTCAAAACTTGTACGGACACAAAACGGACATTGTTCGTTTTCTGTCCGTTTCTCCCAATCCGGTGAGGTGTGACAGGGCCTCGATGGATGGGTTTCACTGTTCACCACCACATTTCCTTCATATCCCTACTGGACACCTGCATAGAGTATTAAATTCTTTTGGATAAAGAAATAAATTACATTTGCTTAATTTGCTAATCAGGAAAAAAAGACACAAAACAAATACCACAATAGCTGATGGTCAAATTATAACAAATTAAAAGTTATATCCATTTTCACACTCATTTCCGGTGCGTTTTTTTCCCCCCGCCGCTAAGCTCTCATACCACATTACTTCTAAGTGATCCACAGAAAGCCACTAGCTTAAGGAGAACATTAATCTTGCAGGGAGTGGGTAGAATAAGGAAAAAAGGTGCACACTCGCACACGATCTGACACACACACACGCGCGCACACACACATGATCTGACATAAACACATACTCTCACACACACACACGATCTGACACACACACTCATACTGACATACGCACACAATCTGACACACACACACGATCTGACACACACACACACGATCTGACACACACAAACGATCTGACACACACACGATCTGACAGACACACACACTCACTCACACACACATGATCTGACACACACGATCTGACACGTGCACACACGATCTGACACACACACACACGATCTGACACACACATACACACGCATGCACACACCCAATCTGACACACACACACACTCACACACACACCAAGCTACAGCGAAAGATTAATAATTACAGTAAGACATACAACTTTGTTTGTTTGTTGTTTCACGTCCTAGCAACATCTAAGGTCATATCAAGGCGGGTACCGACTTGTGACAATGCGCACTCATGGTCACTTTATAGTGCTGCCCCACTGGGACACCAGGCTGCCAGCACCATGACCTGATATCCCACTCAGTCACATTATCCTGACACTGAGCCAACCGGTCCTTGCCCTATCCTAATAATGTCGAGCTCCAGGCTAGGAAGTGACAAGTATCAATTCTTAAGTCATTGGTTTGACTCAACCAGGATTTGAACCCACAAACTCATAGGTTCGGATCTCCCGATCTCCCAAAACAGGAGACGGGCGCTCTACTCATTCGGCCACCCCGTCTGATAGACATACAAACTAAAAGGGCATTTAAATTAGGCCAGTCCTGTAACTTGCATTGAACTAGCTAGACACAATGTAATCAAAGCACGGAAAGTGTTTGTAGTTTGTTGGTGTTTTACATCCTAGCAACACTTAAAGTCATATCAGGACAGCTACCGACTTGCAACAGCACGCACTCATGGCAACTTTATAGCATTGCCCCACTTAGAGACCGAGCCGCCGGCACCATGACTTGATATCCCACTCAGTCACATTATCCTGATACTGAGCCACACCAGTCGTTCCCCTATTTTCGTTATGGTGACCGTCAGGCTAGGTAGCAGCAAGTAGCAATGTTGTGAGTCATTGCTTTGACTCAGCTGGGGTTCAAAGCCAGCCAGCGCTCTTACCGCATTGGCCATCTCGTCCGATGCAGGGACCATGAAATGGATGGACCAGTCACTAATGACCACCTGCTCCTAGGTGGCATAGAAAGGATTATACAGTAAACCCTCTCTAAATCGACCGTTCATGTTATCGACTTTAATTGGTCCATTTAGGGAGGTGGCTGGTTTATGGTGTTTATTTTATTATGGTTACAATGGTATTGTATTGGCAATCATTTTGGACCCAAATAAAGCCATCGATATAGGGGAGCGGTCGACCTGTGCATGTGGTCGGTTAGAGAGGTTTTACTGTGTATATTATGTTGGCGTAATACGCTGTTTTTAAAAGTTGCAAACACACTGCACGGGGATGTCACACGGTTCTCGCGCAGGCATCACGCAGAAAAAATCGAAATGTATGTAACAAAGAGAAGCTGAACACACTGGTGCGGGCGGTTCTTGCGTGGGCGTCGTGCGGATGGATAGCCTCGCTTTTGGAGCGATTTTTGCTGCTTACACGTGGTGCCGCTTGGCTTTGGACTGACTTTGCCCGACTTTTCCCGACCTTGTCCGACTTTGCCCGACTTGACTTTACCCGACTTGACTTTACCCAACTTGACTTTACACGACTTGACTTTACCCGACTTGACTTTACACGACTTGACTTTACACGACTTGACTTTACACAACTTGACTTTCCACGACTTGACTTTACCCGACCTGACTTTACACGACCTGACTTTACATGACTTGACTTTACACAACTTGACTTTAAACGACCTGACTTTACCCGACCTGAATTTATCCAACCTGAATTTACCTGACCTGACTTTACACGAATTGACTTTACGCAAATTGACTTTACGTGAATTGACTTTACACAAATTGCCTCTACAAGATTTGACTTTACACAACGACTTTATTGTTGGGTAAAGTCCGGTCGGGGAAAGTCTAGTCGGGTAAAGTCAAGTCGTGTAAAGTCAGGTCGTGTCAAGTCAGGTCGTGTAAAGTGAGGTCGGGGAGAGTGAGGTCGGGGAGAGTGAGGTCGGGGAAAGTGAGGTCGGGGAAAGTGAGGTCGGGTAGAGTGAGGTCAGGTAGAGTGAGGTCGGGTAAAGTCAAGTTGGGTAATATATATATATATAGTTTTTGCCGCGTGCCGTCCGCGTCCAGTGTGTTCGCTATTTCCGCGTGAGAACCGCATGCCGTCCGCTGTTACTCGCCGCCCGCGCGACGCACGTGTCCCAGCTTTACTGTAATTGATTCGTCTTTGTAGCAATAGGGCACGAGATAAAAGCAGCCCGTGCGTGTATTAAGTATGCGACAATGTCCATTGATGAAACATAAAAGGGGAGGTATTCAATGCCAATTACACCCAACAGTTCAAAGACAAAGGCCGGGTAACAGCATGCATCACTTCACTCCAACTTCAATAAGAAAACATATTGAATTTAGGAAATATTGTGGGTTTAATTTTTTTGTACCTGTTGCTGTAGTTGTGGCTCGACCTATAATTGATCAGATGAAACCATTTTAACCCAAAACAATCACATCAGATGCATAGACTGAAACTAACAAGTAATATGCATAACATTAACAATCATCGCTACGAAGAAAATAAAAACAAAAAAAGTTGGGTTAAATCACCAGCGAGACTTTTATTGTGACAATATTTAATATTTTATATGGTTGTAAAATTGTAAAATATTCCGATATACGGCAGGGGGGGTGCTATTGTGTAATGTGTTATTTGTATGCCTAGCCAGTGGATTTGAAGTCAGATAGGTATGTATATGAGACTGTCTCAAAAGGTGCTATGCAATATGGGACAAAACATTGTTGATTGCAACGATCAACATACTATCTGCTGATGCATTTGCTCAGGATAAACTGATTTGTTTTTTACATGGTATTTCATAATCCCAATAGAATACATATTGATTTGAAGCAAATGTCCTTGTATTTTCAGTGTAACCGTTTCTATGGACAAAAAAAAGAGAAGAGTTATCACCTTTTGAGACAGGCTCATATGTGTGTTTATATATAATATGTATAGGTTGGGTTATATACTGAGTTCATGTGGATGACATAGTGAGTGCTAGCAAGTTGAGTGCAGTGGCACTCAGGACCTGGCCCTTCTGCCTGAGTAGGGGTCAACTCAATCCAATAGGGGTCAACACAATCAGGCTGTGAGGTGATGGTTTTGGGTTTCTGCTTTATAATTTAGATACATATGCTAGGTCGGTCGGTATAATCTACTTTACTTTAGTTTGAAACTTCATTATTATATAGGGTTAACCTTGGAAATATTTGAAGTGAAAACATATTAAATAATGTTGCGCGTGCAACCCAAAATGATAAATGCAAGCGTTGGTTTGTACCAATTTTCGAGCATAGCATAGGAGCACTAAACTGCAATAAATGTTTAATGGGTGCAATTGTTTCTATCCTACTTTGGAAGATATCTAGGATCAAATCTAGGTCAGTGGTTTGGTTTAAAAAATGGTATGCCTTCATCAGACTATTTAAAAAAATAAAATAATTATCTTGTTTGTACTATAGCTGATTAAAAAGAGGAAATTTCAATCGTGGACAATTCATCTTCCTAATTCCACTGTTCCTTGCCCTATCCTAGTAATGCTTAGCGGCAGGCTAGGTAGCGACAAGTATTAATTTCGAAGTCATTGGTTTAACTCAGCCATGGTTTGAACGCTGAGGTTTTTATAATCCCACAACCTACCAAAGCGCGGGGGGGGGGGGGCCTCAACTTATTCGGCTATCCCATCTACGCAGCCTTAATATATCACATTACACGGCATTGTTGACCAACGAAATGAAATGAACAAAGCAGACGACAGTGTCTGTCTCTAGCCGCACACATTTTTAACAACTAATAACCTCTTCACTTTGCTGCACAACCCATGCCCCTGGGAAGCAGTAAGCAGTTAGGGCTCTTCCAAAGTTTTCAAGGTAGTACAGAGAGTACTACTTTTGCAGACCGCCCCCCCCCCCCACAAAGTAGTACACTTCAACATTTTACTACTACAGATACTGATATTTTGGGAGGTCATGGGATTCAAATGCCTGTGTTTGAACTGTGGTTGAATAAAGCCAATAACTTTATTATTCACATGTGCCATTACCTAGCCTGGTGTTCTGCATTGCTAGGATAGGGCAAAGAGGAAGTGGAATGAGGAAGACCAATTGTATGCAATTGAACATTCTTGCTTAATCAACTAATGTACTATCATGGAGGTGATGAAAACAGGAAATACTATGCTTAGCACAGGATTCGAACCCACGGGTCTTGTCATTCCTGGGCTATTGAGGTAACTATTACACTACTTATGCTCCCTGATATAATGACCCTATCCACACATACCTCTATATGTGGTTCCTTGCCAGAAGCCGACTAAAGTAGCAAAAAGAAAATTACCGAGAAATATTTGTACAACCATGAAAATGTTGAAAACTTTGGACGGCCCCTTAGCAATTAGCTATTAAACTTTACTGACGCCCCCCCCCCCTCACTCCCCCTGTTGTACGCTTTGCAGAAGTGTGAAAATGTTGACAACTTTGGACTGCCCCTTAGCAATTAGCAATTAAACTTGACTGACACCCCCACCGCCGTATACTTTGTACAACTGTGAAAATGCTGACAGCTTTGGACAGCCCCTTAGCAGTTACCAATTAGCAATTAAACTTTACCGACAACCCCCCTGTCATACGCATTGTACGACCGTGAAAATGTGGACAACTTTGGATGGCTCCTTAGCGATTAGCAATTAAACTTGACTGACAACCCCCCTGTTGTACGCTTTGTACAACTGTGAAAATGTGGACAACTTTGGACGGCCCCTTAGCGATTAACAATTAAACTTTACTGACAACCCCACTGTCATACGCTTTGTACAACCGTGAAAATGTCGACAACTTTGGACGGCCCCTTAGCAGTTAGCAATTAACAGTTAGCAATTAGCAATTAACACATGACCTACCCGAGTCTGCGCCGTTGATCTGGTGATGGTCTTCGGCAACCAGCGACGTCTCGACGCGTCCCGAGGCACTTGATTGGCTGACGACGCTGTGACGTACGGCGGGCGTTCCATTGCCATGGTTACGCGCGGAGACGGACTTGTTGGACGGGCCGGGAGACGCCTTCACCGGAACCCACCTGTATCGGGGGTAGGAGGAGGAAGTGCAAGGGTTTAAAACACCGTGTGGTGGGAATGTTATGGGCGGGGATGGAAGTGTATAATGTGTGTACGGTGGTGGTAGTAGTAGAGGGATTGTGGGTAATGCACTGGCTGTTTGTTTGCTGTTGTTTTACGTCCTAGTAACATCTAAGGTCATATCAGGACGGGTACCGACTTGTCACAGTGTGCACTCATGGCGACTTTATAGTGCTGTCCGACTGGGAAACCAGGCCGCCGGCACCATGACCTGGTATCCCACTCAGTCACATTATCCTGACACTGAGCACACCAGTCCTTGCCCTGTCCTAATAATGCCGAGCGCCTGCCTAGGAAGCGACAAGTATCAATTTTTAAGTCGTTGGTTTGACTCGACCAGGGTTCGAACCCACGACCCCACGATCTACCAGCACGGGAGACGGACGCTCTAACTCATTAGGCCATCCCGTCTGGTCTAATGCACTGGCAGATTTCTTCTTCTTTTTTCGTGGACGGTTTATACTATTTATCATGGATAAGTCTGAATAGTCTTGTTTTCACTATTCAACAGTTGGTCAAATGAATGCCTGAGCCTACACTTTTACCGACCCAAAGGATTTTTAACCTCCCACACCACATAGACATGGTGTTGGTGTTCGAGTCTGTGGCTCTGTAGGTAGGCTAAAGTGAAAAACAATACAGACGGAGAGAAAGAGAGAAAGTAAAACACAGTAAGAGTGTAAGAAGAGAGAGCCCCAGCCCCTCTGGTTTATTATATATAGTACACGGATTCTTGGTACAGGATCATGCCATTCTCTCAAACAATAGAGAAGCGGCATTCCCAGCTCCTCCAATAGGGACTCAGCATTCCTGGTTACCATGACCACCAGTGGTCTGCCCACCACCAGAGCTGGTTGACTCGTGGCCACCACCAACCCTGACCCCTATGTGCATTGACCCCTACCTCAGCAGAGAGCTAGGCTTTGCGTGCAATCACCCAGACCTGCCAATCATCCCTAATGCTATAACTACCTGCCATCAAGCATGGGCCAAGCCATATATATATACACAACATACATATACACACACTCTTGGCCGGCCACACAGAATAATAATAATAGAGGAATTCCATTTCCCCCCTCTGCCGATTTATCGGAATATTTTACAACGGTATGAGAGCAACTGGCCTTTGGTCGTGCTGTAAGTTATAATATACACAGTGGTGGAAATCCCAATTGGTAGGTGATGGCATGGGGAATCAAACCACCAACCGTCAGATTAGGAATCAGACCTAGAAAAACCACTCCACCACAGAGGACACCACAAATGCAGAATGCTGCACATAATGCACAATGCTGCAAATAATGCACAATGCTGCAAATAATGCACAATGCTGCAATTAATTGTGCTAAAGTTGCATAGTCCAATGGATTTGCGTTTTTGTCATTTTCTTAGATAAAATATATTAGCTTGATCGTTATAATCTACCTAACTTAATTTTGAAGTAACTTCAATTAATACCTTGGGAAATATTTGAAGTACAAACATGCTAAATTAATTTTGTTGTGCTTGTCAAAACTCTGACCCCTATAGGCTTGTGCAGTTACAGGTTCTTCTACATTGGTTTAGTATATCTCCTTCTATTCAGCAACACACTAAAAATATACGGATTTTCAGTTCAGAATTATATATTGGCAGAGAGCATAATTTTTCTTGGACGACGGAGTGTTGACAAGGTTATGTAAACTAAAAGCAATAATGTCCCACTCCCATTGTAACATGATGTAAGCTAGGTGAAATATATGTTCATATGCAGTTGCAGTAAAGTATGTTCCATGGCGTCACCATACCGTAAGTGGCAGACCACCAAACCCTCAGCCTCGGTTTCTCTCCCCCCCCCCCCCCCAGCCCCCACTTGTTGCTGTTCCTCTGTTATCTCCAGTCAACCATATACGATGACAGAGACAGCCCAGGTAAAAATGTAAAATTTAAGACCTAAATGCACTGGGATTGGTCCCACTGCTTCGCTGGTCACAGATGGTCCAGTGTATTATTAACAACCCCACCCCAACAACATAATTCATAAACTCACATAACTAGCTACATTAGAGTTACACTAGAGTTTTCCTAACAAACCAACATTTATATACCGCTTTCCTAACTGCAACTGAACATTCAAACTTAGTACATATTTACCAACTGAATACAGAAGATAACTTCTGCTTACATTTTAAATACTATGTAAATACTTGCATTGATCTGACTAATACTGATCTGGTTATATGACACTACTGTACCATATTGTTAGGGAACTTTTGGGTTTTAGAATTTCATTGTGTTACATGGTGCAAATTGTCTATTCAACAGGTATTGTACACCTTATTCTATATACCTTTTGTGTAAATAACCCTGAATTGAAAAATGGCTGGAAGACCAGTGCTTCGGCACTGACAAAAGATTTATTCAGCAGAATAAACATATTTACCAAAAAAAAATACATGATGCCTGAAATTAAGGAAGAGATGTTTCTATATAAGAGACAGTACATGATTATTGACATGTTTCTCTATGCATCGTTTGTTTAATCATTGCTCTATGATTCTACCCAAACAAATAGAGAGAACAGCTACAATAAGGCATAAGAAAAGCTACAATCAAGGGCAAGAACAGCTACAATCAGGGATAAGGACAGCTACAATAAGGCATAAGAACAGCTACAATCAAGTTTGTTTGTTGTTGTTTTACGTCCTAGCAACATCAAAGGTCATATGAGGACGGGTACCAACTTGTGACAGTGCGCACTCATGGTGACTTTCTAGTGCTGTCCCACTGGGAAACCAGGCTGCCGGCACCATGACCTGATATCCCACTCAGTCATATTATCCTGACACTGAGCACACCAGTACTTGCCCTGTCCTAATAATGCCGAGCGCCTGCTAACTCATTCGGCCATCCCATCTGGTCTGCTACAATCAAGGGTAAGAACAGCTACAATCAAGGGTAAGAACAGCTACAATCAGGGATAAGAACAGCTACAATCAGGGATAAGAACACCTACAATCAGGGATAAGAACAGCTACAATCAGGGATAAGAACAGCTACAATCAGATATATAAGAACAGCTACAATCAGATATATAAGAACAGCTACAATCATGGATAAGAATAGCAACAATCAGGGATAAGAACAGCTACAATCAAGGATAAGAACAGCTACAATCAGGGATAAGAACAGCTACAATCAAGGATAAGAACAGCTACAATCAGGGGTAAAAACAGCTACAATCAAGGGTAAGAACAGCTAAAATCAAGGATAAGAACAGCTACAATCAAGGATAAGAACAGCTACAATCAGGGATAAGAACATCCACAATCAAGGATAAGAACAGCTATAATCAATGATAAGAACAGCTACAATCAGGGATAAGAACATCTACAATCAAGGATAAGAACAGCTATAATCAATGATAAGAACAGCTACAATCAGGGATAAGAACATCTACAATCAGAGATAAGAACAGCTACAATCAAGAATAAGAACAGCTACAATCAGAGATAAGAACAGCTACAATCAGGGATAAGAACAGCTACAATCAAGAATAAGAAGAGCTACAATCAGAGATAAGAACATCTACAATCAGGGATAAGAACATCTACAATCAAGGATAAGAACAGCTACAATCAGGGATAAGAACAACTACAATCAGGGATAAGAACAGCTACAATCAGAGATAAGAACAGCTACAACCAAGGATATGAAGGTCTACAATCAGGGATAAGAACAGCTCCAATCAGAGATAACAGCTCCAATCAAGGATAAGAACAGCTACAATCATAATTTAAGTTGCCTTTGATATAATAAATAAATTAATATAAAATTTAAAAAAATATATATATATTTTCTTTGGTTTAAATCCACGCAAAAATAAAACTATGCAGACACCTGACTTCTGGTAAATTCCGCCGGATTCCTTGACAGTGCTAGGCCTATAACTATTATATTTCATGCATTCTCAGAAATCTATCATCCCTGGATTTTTACCAATTATACTACATCGGATAAGGCACCGTGGAAAAGACCCAGCCGACAGGTTCTCGTCTGTCCATCCATCAGTGACCTCTAGGAGGGAGGTCAGGTCAAGGGGCGAAACATATAGACCGCAAAGCTCATCACTCAAAAGTGTAGACATAAAAGCACTGCACGCCTGCAGGCTTCAGGCGAGATTCCATTGGCACGCATTTGTGTATGCAAATCGCCATTAAATAAATATGTATATTAAAAAATATATATATATATATATATAAAATAAAATTTATATAACAAAAAAACTAAAGCAAAAAATAATAATAATAATAATAATAATAATAATAATAATAATAATAATAATAATAATAAGGTTCTATCGGGAAATGCATAAGTGGTTTTATCATTCTCGTCCACAAGGAAAACCTAACGCGACATTATTGCGTAAGATTCATAAATATATATTGACTGGAAGCAGTCACCGAATCAGTAGAGTGCCGGCTTCCCAAGTGGAAGGTCGTGAGTTTGAATCCCAAACTAGTCAAACCAATGACATAAATCTGATACTGGTCGCTACCTAGCATGGCGCTCGGCACTACTAGGATAGGGCAAGAACTGGTTAGTTTGTTGTTAGGATAATATGACTTGAGTGGGAAATGAGGTCATGGTGCCAGCAGCCGAGTCACAGTGGTATTCCAGTGGGGCAGTACTATAAAGTCGTCATGCATGCACACTGTCACAAGTCGGTACTTAAAACCCCAACAAACAAATTATACAATTTATATAATTTGTATAATATATATATTTGTATAGTATATACATATGGAATCCTACACACGATTATCCTTTACGCATGACGCACGTCGCATATCGTGTGCCGCACGTCGCATATCGCATTACGCACAGGACACGTCGCGCTACGCCTTAATGGAAGCTTGGTTTTAGCGTAGATCTGAGCAGTTCCCGGTCACTCGGGACTCGTAAAGCTCGCCAGGGTAGATTTATGGATCATGTTCCCTTATTAGTAACATAGTAGGCTTAGAGCGTATTAGTAACATAGTACGCTCGGAGAGTATTAGTAACATAGTAGGCTTAGAGCGTATAGTAACATAGTACGCTTAGAGCGTATTAGTAACATAGTACGCTTAGAGCGTATTAGTAACATAGTACGCTTAGAGCGTATTAGTAACATAGTACGCTCGGAGAGTATTAGTAACATAGTACGCTTAGAGCGTATTAGTAACATAGTACGCTTAGAGCGTATTAGATAATTGGCAGATAGGTCTGGGCTGGCCGGCTCCCAAGCACCGTGTATTATAATTACATCCTAGAAGGAAGGAAAGAAAGAAAGAAAGAAAGAAAGAAAGAAAGAAAGAAAGAAAGAAGAAAGAATTACATCCTAGAAGACAAGAAAGAAAGAAAGAAATTACATCCTAGAAGAAAAGAGAGAAGGAAATTACATCCTAGAAGAAATGAAAGAAAAAGAAAGAAAGAAAGAGAAAAAGAAGGGAGGAAAGAAAGAAAGATAGAAGGAAGGAAGGAAGGGAGGAAGGGAGGGAGGGAGGAAGGAAAGAAAGAAAGAAAGAAAGAAAGAAAGAAAGAAAGAAAGAAAGAAAGAAAGAAAGAAAGAAAGAAAAAAAGAAAAAAAGAAAGAAAGAAAAAAGAAAGAAAGTTAGAAAGAAAGAAAGAAAGAAAGTTAGAAAGAAAGAAAGAAAGAAAGAAAGAAAACCCCTAAAGATAGACAAGTCGAGCCATTCTTATCAGGAGTTCATTATTCGTTGATCTATTCTATGCGCTTTCCCATCTGAAAAAAGTGCATAGATTATTCCTTTCTTATCATTCCTTTCTTATCAATTAATCCGCCTTGAGTGTCCAAACTCTTAATGTCGGTGATAAGCTATCTTGTTCATTGTTCAAACCCTCAATGTTGGTAATAATCTTTTTACACCTATTTCTTTTGCTTAAACATTGAAACAAATTAAAGATAAAGGCACAACAACAATACAGTATACAGTAAAACCTCTCTAACCGACCACCTCCACAGATCGACCCCCCCGTCCCCTATATCGATCCCTTTATTCGGGTCCCAAACGATCAGCCATACAATACCATTGTAATGATAAAAAAAACTCCCTAAACCGACCACCTCCCTAAATGGACCATTTAAAGTCGGTCCCATGGTTGGTCGATTTAGAGAGGTTGTACTGCACTTTTAAAAAAAAAGAAATAAAAAATTAAGACAAAAGGAAGAGTTAATAATCTGCATCACTAGCTGAATGCAAAAAAAAAAATCTAATCTGGACAAAATTCGGTATTTCACCCACTTCACACCAGCCCACAAATTGTCATAGACATTACGCAATAACTGAAGTGACAGCCATAGACTCTCTCTGTCCCGTACATGTATAATCCGATATAAAGTCCATAGCCGTGGAACCAATGAACAGTGGTGAAAGTAGTCTCTGGCAAATAATGCGGAAAGCAAGCCCAGATTATTACAACAATGACGAATTTCCGCGAAAGCGCTGATTTTCTTCCATAGGATTAGCACTGTCAGGGAATCGCGGGAAAATGCCGGAAGTCAGGTTCCAACTCTCCTTGTTGTGCCTATTTTATCGCCATTACCAAACTCGTTCTTGTTTGGATTTTATGTTCTAGCAACATCTAATATCATATAAGAATGGGATTTGAACTACCTAATTGTTGTCTTACACATCCTGATTCCATGGCATTTTGCTTAAGTGTCGGAAAAACTAACTAGCCCACATGTCCCCATTGGTAAATACTGTAGTGGTCTGCACTGACCTGTCAGGCAAGGAGCTGCATAGACAGGTAGGCGTGGCTAGTATGGTGATATCAGGGAGCCTAGGTGGTGTAATGGTTAGCACACTGGCCCGGAATGCAAAGAGATGTGGGTTCGAGTCCTGCTCTAGGCGCAATATTTCCCATTTTCATCATCCCCACGACAATACCAAAAAATAATCATGGAAACCCGCAAAATCGCGGAGATCTTTCAGCCCTGCAATGAAGACGTCTTTATCTACCTCTACAACGTGCGCAATCTGCTGTTGAAACCCAGTGCGTCATTGCAATAGTTCAGCCTGGTCTACCTAAAAGCTGAGTGGTCAGTTTGCAGAATGACGCAGCAGGGACTAACCTATGGATGACTGCCTTTATGATTAACTCATTCTCTGGTTAACTGCTGCAAAGCCAACGTCTTCACATACATACACACACACACACACACACACACACACACAGAACCCGCTTAACACAAGTGGTGTTTGAGAGCGATATGCCGACACAAAGCACTGGGCCCATATTCATGATGCGGTGTTAGCGAGCCAAAACTGGTTTTGGTAGTGATTTCTAGGTTAGCGGCGAAAACTCAGTATGTAAACACACCGAGTGTAAGCTAACACTGCGTCATGAATACGGGCCCTGGTGTGAGTGATATGATTCACACAAGCCAATGTTGTGAGTGATAGACCCGTCTATACTGAAACAAGCCACTGTTGCGAGTGGCATGATTCACACAGGCCACTGTTGTGAGTGATATGATTCACACAAACCACTGTTGTGAGTGATATGATTCACACAAGCCGCTGTTGTGAGTGATACGCTGAAACTAGCCACTGTTGTGAGTGATATCTTGAAACTAACCATTGCTGTGAGTGATACACTGAAGCAGTCTACTGTTGTGACTGATATTCTGAAACAAACCACTGTTGTGAATGATAAGTTGGAAACAAACCACTGTTGTGAGTGATATCCTAAAACAAGCCACTGTTGTGGTATTCTGAAACATCTACTGTTGTGAGTAATATTCTGAAACAAACCACTGTTGTGAGTGATATGCTGAAACAGTCCACTGCTGTGAGTGATATACTGAAACAGTCCACTGCTGTGAGTGATATGCTGAAACAGTCTACTGTTGTGAGTGATATTCTGAAACAAGCCACTGCTGTGAGTGATATGCTGAAACAGTCTACTACTGTGAGTATTATACTGAAACAGTCCACTGTTGTGAGTGATATGCTATCAAGCCATTGTTGTGAGTGTTGTGATAAAATACAGTACTGTGAATGACGTTTTAACTCAAGACAGTGTTGTGGGTAATGTGCTTGCACATTACACTGCTGTCAGTGACATGCCAACAGAAGCCACTGTTGAGAGTTATATGCTAACACACAAACCACTATTGTGAATGATATTGTAACGCACCACACTGTTCTTCTTCTAAGCCAAATACCAACACAATACAGTATAATCCCATTAAACCAAACTTGAAGGGACCCTAGAAATTTGTTTGGATTAACCGATCATTGGTTTAACCGAGCTTTGGCTTTGACTTTGACTTTGACTTTGAGTAAGAGTGTATTGCACATGTAATATACAATGTATGTGGACACTTTGATTTTTTGTTTATGTACATACAGTATAACCCCGTTAAACCAAGCTCGGTTAAACCAAACAATCAGTTAATCAAAACAAATTTCTAAGGGTCCCTTCAAAATACTACCATTTATCATTAAAAAAAGTCGGTGGGGTCTCAGATGACCCTATAACCACATGAAAGTTTGGTTAAACTGTACCGGAAGTGGCTGAGGTCCGAAAATGTTGTTTGGATTAACCGATAATTTGGATTAACCGACTTTGGTTTAACCAACTTTTTTTATATGATAAATGGTAGTATTTTGCCGGGCCGCTGAAAAAAGTTTAGATTAACCGATCGTTTGGTTTAACCGAGCTTGGTTTAACGGGGTTATACTGTACCCCGACACCCGCTATCCCTTTCCTGCATACCGGGAAGACTACTGGAAACTGCATTAATGAATGTCAATGCTCTACCTTAAACTTAAAGTTATCCTTAACAAATCATAAAAACATGACGCAATATTGGACTGCTGCCGCTCATATATATATCGCTTATACATTTGAATGTGCCATATTGCAATGTAGCATTTTGGTGCGCATGCCAAAATTCACGTTACATATTTGCATTTCAAATTTCTCCAAAATATATAGGGTTACCTCAAATTAAATAAAGTAGGGCAGATTATAATGGCCGACCTAATAATGTATCCAACTTAAACAAATATTTTTTTAATATGACAGAAACTCAAAACGACTGGACTATGCAGCTTTAAGGGCAGGATTCTTGGACAGCCTCCGACCCCCCCCCCCACCCCCCACACCACACACCCTACTCCACACGCGTGTAGCGTCACGTGACAAGACCAGGACGCCGCACTACGAGCCGCTCGGGCTCCTAAAGGCGCACCCTGAGCATGAGGTTGGGTCCGTACTTGAGATTTAGGGTCGGGTAGTCCTCCACCTTGATCCGCCACTGCTCGCCGCCGCCGGTGGCGACCTCTACGGCCTCTGTGGGAAGCTCCTCCCGCCTTAAAGCCTCCAGCTCCTCCTCGCCGGTAATGGTCATTGCCTATGAATGAGTATGAGTGGACAAGTGAGCTATTCCAGTGGGTTATTCCATTGAGCTGCTCCAGTGATCTGCTTCAGTAGGCTGTTCCAGTGGGCTGTTCTAGTGGGCTGTGCCATTGAGCTGTTCCAGTGGGCTGATCCAGTGGGCTGAGCCAGTGGGCTGATCAGTGAGCTGCTTCAGTGATCTGTTCCAGTGGGCTGGTGTTCGGTGGGATACCGGCTTGTTAAACTGAAGGCGGCCCGGCTCGATGGCCAGGCTTTTATAGGACGGGGGTAAGTTTGCGGATGAATGAAAACAAACCCAGGAATAGCCAGCCGCCTGAGTCAGGCTGGGTTTTACCGCAAGCTGCTCATATAGGATGAAGTCCATTATTGCCCTTACGGGGGCAGCCAGCCACTCACAAGGTGAGCAAGCCGGATATGGATATGGATATGGATATGGACATGGATATGGATATGGAAGCAGCATTGTTTTTCCTCGTGGTTATCTTTATGTTTTCCCCTCCCAAAAATTACACACATATATATACACATATATACAGTAAAAGGTCTCTAACCGATCACCTCCACAGATCAACCACTCTCCTATATCGATCGCTTCATTTGGGTTCCAAACTATGGCTCATACATTACCATAGTAACTCCCTAAATGGACCATTTTAAGTCGGTTCCATGGTCGGTCGATTTAGATAGGTTTTACTGTATTCTATGTGGTGGCACGTTGTGTACTTTTATTAGGTGAGGTAAATTCTTTCGTGGGTTTTTCCCCCCGTTAAAGCAGTTGGTGATTTGTTATTGGAACGCACCATGGGAGGATTCTACTCATACGCTACCCCCGCCCCACACACACACACACACACCCCCCCCTCCCTCCACACACAGCATCACCCAGCGGCGTGACCCACATACGGGTGAGTCACTCTCGACGTGAGCAGGGCGGGAAAAGTGGAGGGGGGCGTTTCTAGGAATATGCTTTTGTCGACAACATGTGATGCGTCCAACCCCAACACACATGCGCACTACTACAGTGAAACCTCTCTAACCGACCACCTCCACGGATTGACCACTCCCCCATATGGATCGCTTTATTTGGGTCCCAATAATACGATTGTAACCATATTCTAACTCCCTAAACCGACCTCCGACCTAAATGGACCGTTTAAAGTCGGTCCCAATGTCGGTCGATTTAGAGAGGTTTCACTGTATTACTAACACCCACCAGGCGCTTTACGGGGTTCGCGATTATCGGCAGTGTGTGCGCGCGCGCGCGTGTCTGCGCGTGTGTGTGTGCGTGTGTGTGTGCGAGTGTGTGTCCGCGCGCGTGTGTGCGTGTGTGTGCGCGCGTGTGTGTGCGTGGGTGTGTCCGCGTGGGTGTTCCGCGCGCGTGTGTGTGTGCGCGTGTGTGTGCGTGTGTGTGCGTGTGTGACCTAGTAATGCATGACAGGCACTTGATGGGGTTCGCGATTATCAGCTCTGCGTGGCTTATTGATGAATACCAGACAACTTACAGGTTTCGCGATTATCCGCAGGCAGTCTATCGTCAATCTACTAATGCCCACCAGACACCTTACAGGGTTTACGATTCTCGACAGTGTGTGTGTGTCCTAGTAATGCATAACACTAGTATCAGAAAGAACATTTCTTGATCTTCTAAGTCATGCAATTTCATCAAAATCAAATACATACAGAAATAGTTATGAACCTGTGAAAATTGATGGAAAAAACACAATTCCTTGAATTTGTTCACGGCGCTGCCGGTACCTAATAACATACACTAAAGGGGCTGTCACATTAGGGTTTTTTGCGGAAGCGTACGGCAGCGTAGGCGCATTACGTCATATACGTCGGCATATGCCGCCATACGCTACGCATACACTACGCATACACTATGCATATGCTATGCATACGCTACGCATAAGCCGTCATGTGCCGGCCTATGCCGGCTTACGCCGTTGTACGCCGCCATACGCTTTCTACCGTCCGTCCGTCCAAATGTTTTTGTGCATGCTCAAAAAATCTCGACCTATGGGAGCGTATGGTTCATATGCTACTCATACACTACTCATACGCCGGTGTACGCTCCTCGTATGCCGGTGTACGCTCCTCGTACTCTAGGGGTGCGCCGGCGTAGGTTATGTATATGCTCAACCTGCGTCACCGGCGTATCTCTAGCGTATGTAGCGTACGCATAACCTACGAGTTATGTATGGGAGCGTATTCCTAGCGTATGCACAGTGTATTCCAAGCGTATGTCATAGGTCTCGACATCGATCTGAGCCGGGTCAATCGGACATGTATCAGACTGTATTTTTTGTATTTAAAAGGATGGTCCAAACATGTGCTCCAACCACTATCAAAAACAACTACCTGTTAGGAAGCAGTCTCCATATGAAATATGAAGAAATGGGACGGTGCAAACATGTACACACACACACCCACTACACACACATGTACCTAGATTTTATCCTACATATCGACCTTAGATACCTGTTAGGTTTATTATTATAAAAAATATATAATACCTGTTAGGCTTACTTACTTATTGGGGGGTTTGTGACCTAGCTGTCACTGTAATAAACGGCGGACCTGTTAGGAAGCAGTCTCCATGAGAAATATGAAGAAATGGGATGGTGCAAACATGTAGGACGTGCAAACATGTCCCTTAAACCTGCATGTGCTCCAACCACTATCAAAAGCAACTACCTGTTAGGAAGCAGTCTCCATATGCTTCCTACATATTTGGACCGTCCTACATGTTTGCACTGTCCCATTTCTTCATATATCTTATATGGAGACTGCTTCCTAACAGGTAGTTGCTTTTGATAGTGGGTGGAGCACATGTTTGGACCGTCCTACTCTTCCCATCTCTTGGCATTGTGGAAAAGTGAGTGGAGAAACTGCTGCTCCAGTGTATTTAAGATAAGATACGCTTTGCATATATATGCTAAGCATTGGTTCCGCTTAGGTTACTCATATGCGACTCATATGCTCATACGCTATGCATACGCTATGCATACGCTATGCATACGCTATGCATACGCTACGCATACGCTACGCATACGCTACGCATACATACACTATGCATATGCTATGCATACGCTACGCATACGCTATGCTACGCATACGCTATGCTATGCATACGCTATGCTATGCTACGCTACGCATACGCTACACATACGCTACGCATACGCTACACATACGTTCCATATGCCAATCAAAACCGTCAAAAAATGTCGCAGTACGCTCTCATATGCTCCTCGTACGCTCCTCATGCAGCTTTTTCCCTTTTTCGACATAGATTTTGAATACGCTCCCGCCATACGCCGTAATGTGACAGGGCCTTTAACAGGGTTCGCGATTATCAGCTGTGTGTGTGGCCTAGTAATCACTACCAGTACCAGAAGCCTTAAGGGTTCGCGATTATCGGCAATTAGTGATCTATCATTATCAATGCCCTCCAGACACCTTACAGCGTTGACGATCATCGGAAGTGTGTATGGCCTAGTAATGCCATCAAAGCGCCACACGGGTTTTGCGAGCACTGGTACTTTTGAATGGTTTTGTGGCTTCAGTCATATGGATATCGTTTAGGAAAACCTATCATTAAAAGTATCAACCACGCCCTTCTTTCACTTTACTGAGAGATCAGACGGGATGGCCGAATGAGTTAGAGCGTCCATCTCCCGTGTTAGTAGATCGTGGGTTCAAACCCGGGTCCAGTCAAACCGATGACTTAAAAATTGATACTTGCCGCTTCCTAGCCTGGCACTCGGCATTATTAGGATAGGACAAGGACTGGTTGGCTCAGTGTCAGGATAATGTGACTGAGTGGGATATCAGGTCATGGTGCTGGCAGCCTGATTTTCCAGTGGGGCAGCACTATAAAGTCGCCATGAGTGCGCAGTGTCACAAGTCGGTACCCATCCTGATATGACCTTAGATGTTGCTAGGATGTAAAACAACAAGAAACAAACAAACAAACCTAACTGAGAAATACAGCGTAACTAGCCACACATGTCAGTTTTCTATGTCTGCACAACACCGAGGATCGCACCAGACAGGGTTGCCGAATGAGTAGAGCGTCCGTCTCCTGTTTTGGGAGATCGTAACCCATGAGTTTGTGGGTTCGAATCCTGGTCGAGTCAAACTAATGACTTAAAAATTGATACTTGTCCCTTCCTACCCTGGCGGTCGGCATTATTGGGATAGGGTAAGGACTGGTTGGCTCAGTGTCAGGATAATGTGACTAGGTGGGATATCAGGTCATGGTGCTGGTGGCCTGGTTTCCCAGTGGGGCAGCACTATAAAGTTGCCATGGGTGCACACTGTCACAAGTCAGTACCCGTCCTGATATGACCTTAGATGTTGCTAGGATGTAAACCAACAACAAACAAAACTGTCAATTATGACTGTCAAGTCTGGAGTATCATCATACTTTGATACAGTGGTGATTTCGCTTGGTCAAATGGCACTTGTCTCAATTAGTAGAATATAATTATAAGTCCATAGCAACTAAAAAAATAACTCGTATACTTGCAATCAAAAACATGGACATGATTTTCACACAGGTGTAGGCGAGTAGGGTTTAATTTATCTGGAGTAATAACTGCTTGCAGAGACACATACTATTCAGGCTCAATGTCTAAACCAGTTGTAAAATTATGACCACGCATGTTTTATGAATGAGAATAAGTAATGCTTATTTATTGTGGGTTTTAATAGGTGGGGCTGGGTGGGGGTTTTGCTGGTAAAAGCCATCGTTGTTGTAATGGCCCTGTCATATTATGACGTATCTCGACAGCGAGCTGCCAATGCAAAAAAATCCTTTTTTTACGTCGAGAAGCGTCAAGCTTTTCGGCGTGAGGGGCAAAGTTGGATGTATACATACCATATTCACAGCGTATGGCCAACATATGACCAACGTAAGGCTAACATACCTCCCAGTGAAAAATGCTTCAATTACGCTCATGGTTCGTTCACAGAACGCCTGTGAACGTTATATACGTTATTCGATCGCCAGAACTATGCGTCGTATGTTACATACATCAAGAAACGCTGGAGAAATGCTAAATGTACGTTAGATGTACGATATCCATACGTTGTCAGTATGCGGACTCTACGTTCCCACTGCCTTTAAACTGGGTCAATGTAGTGCAACGTAGTGAACAACATTTGACAAACATATGTCTAACGTACATCGACGTACGCCTAACGCTTACATAACGTAAGGCGGACGTAAGGTCCACACGTTGTCGAACGCTGTTGTGCGTCGAAAGTTTTGTGCATGCACAAAACTTCGTCGACCCCCTGACCCGCACCACCGTATGTCGCCGAACGTCTACGTACATTGACGTATACCAACGTGCGCCTAATGTGCGTGTAATGCATACTGGCGTATCCCGACGTAGCGGCAAAAAATCACATACGTCGACGTACGTTGGCGCGAAGCATCGTAATGTGACAGCACCATAAGGATTGTTCTAGATGCATAGTTTTATTGTGGGGTGGTGCATTTGCGGATAATATTACGGATTGGGGGAGGGAAATGGTGGAGGTGGGGGGGGGAGGAGGGGGAGAAAGATAATGTGGATGTGCTTTTACAGAGGTTGGTTGGTTCGTTGTTGGAGTTTTACATCCTGGCAACATCAAAGCTCATATCAGGACGGGTACCGACTTGTGACAGTGCACACTCATGGTGATTCCATAGTGCTGCCCCACTGTAAAATCACACCGTCAACACCATGACCCGATATCCCACTCACTCAGTCACGTTATCCTGACACTGAGCTAACCAGTCCTTGCCATATCCTATTAATGCTGAGCACCAGGTCAGATAGCGACAAGAATCAATTTGGTATGTCATTGGGTTGACTCGACCGGGAGTTATACTCCCAACCTCCCGCACTGGAGTCCTGCGCTCTACCGATTCGGTCACCGCGCCCAGTGCACTTTTATAGAGACCTCAGACTGAGCATCGGTTGAGTAATAATGCCAAGTGTAATGACCAAGTCAGTTTTCGCCCGCTGGCTATTTAACATCCGGGTCTCTATTACATTGAGATGGCAATGTAAACAACGTGGTCATTACTAAGGCGTTAGCGCAGTCGGCCATTCTTCGCGTTGCACAGGCCCGTAAAACAAACAAATTCACAGTTTCAACACACAGGGGAAAAAAACACAACTAAATAAACATGGTTCCAGTAGGTGTCTTGAAGATGTCTCGTTGTTCAATGCCATACAATATAATGCAATACCATTACATATATCGCATTGCACAGGTCCGTTAAACAAACAAATTCACAGTTTTAACGCACAGGAAAAAAAACACAACTAAAAAAACATGGTTTCAGTAGGTGTCTTGAAGATGTCTCGTTGTTCAATACCATAAAATATGATGCAATACCATCACATATATCAGGGTTCATACAGCTATTCAGCAACCAAAATCTAAGGCCTTTTTATGGCCCTTTTCAAGTAAGAAATTCATTTTTTAAACCGAATAAATATGACATTATAATGATTATATACATGGCAACTCTTTATGGTCTTACTTCACCAGGTTTCTGTATGCTATTTTTTATCAAAGCAAAAGAAGCAACTAGGGAATTAACATCTTTATTATACTTTAAAATTGTCCTAGATTAGTTAATAAGCCACACACCTAGCCATTCAAAACACTGTTGTCAATGAAATGTGCCCCCTCCTCTCCCAAAATAAAAACATTTAAGCTGGGGGGGGGGGGGGTCGAGTTCCGGCATTTGGTCAATTATCAAGGACGTTTCAGAGTATTTTCAAAGTTAAGGCCTTTTCAAGGGACACCTTAAAATTCAAGGCCTTTTCAAGATTGTGTGATTGTGAACCCTGTATATGGTTACAAAATCGTATACAGCTACTTATAATTATATACAGATATGAGATTTTACATTTGTTATTATTGTTGTTGTACTTATATTATTATTATTTTAGTTTTGTTTGTTGTTTTACGTCCTAGCAACATCTAAGGTCATATCAGGATGGGTACCGACTTGTTACAGTGCGCATTCATGGCGACTTTATAGTGCTGCCCCACTGGGAGACCAGGCCAAAAGCACCATGACCTGATATCCCACTCAGTCACATTATCCTGACACTGAGCCAACCAGTCCTTGTCCTATCCTATTCCTAATAATGCCGAGCGCCTGGCTAGGGAGCGACAAGTATAATTTTTTAAGTCATTGGTTTGACTCGACCAGGGTTCGAACCCACGATCCCATGGTCTACCAACACGGGAGACGGACGCTCTAACTCATTCGGCCATCCCGTGTGGTATATTAATTTAGGTGGTGGTGATGGTGGTGGTGGAGGTGATGGTGGTTGGCGGTGGTGGTGGTGGTGGTGGTGGTGGTTGGTGGTGGTGGTCATGATGATGATGATGATGATCATGATGGTGGTGGTTGTTGGTGGTGGTGGTGGTAGTGGTGGTGGTAATACAAAATGTTTCCTTCGATTTTCAAACATCATTTCTGTTGTAATTTTCTCCCATAAAGTGACTAAACAGAAATAAATTTTCTTTTTAAACCGTACCAAATAAACGTGGGTTGTTCATTAAGCTACCCGTCCTGATATGACCTTAGATGTTGCTAGGACGTAAAACAACAACAAAGAAACAAACAACAATACTAAGCTATGTTCTGATCGGAGAGTTGCTTCATTCAATACAACACTAATCTAAATGATATCCATTGGAACTTAACTAGTAACTAGCACAGTCAGTTGGGAATACCTTGTGTGCTGGTGGGGGGGGGGGGGGGGGGTCGTTATAACAACACAGTTAGTTGTGAGTGTCTATTTCTGGAGGAAAGTGACAGTGATCCACTAGTAAACCTTGCCACAGTGCACAGCCGGCAACTAGCCCTGAAGGTACTTCGCAGTGCAATCTTGCTCAGGTGAAACCCAACTGCTTTGTTGGCAAACATGGGTGTTAGGACCATTCATTTCCATTAGGCCAAATAATAACACAAAGTTGGTGATCGTCATTTTGATCATACGAATCAGGGTCAGGAGGGCGGTTATTTTATTTTATTTTATTTATTTTTTGTTCAGTATATCATACAGTTCTAGAAGTTTCCATTTTGGAAGTAAAATATTTTAATTAACAGTACCAACCCATTTTTTTCCCCAATTTCTTTTATTTATCCCACAGAAAATACAGATTGATTCATATCCTGCTGGGTAATATGTAAAATTCTATCCTAGCCCGACGCATTTTTAAGTTTAAACAAAAAGGAAATTAAACAAATCAGAGGTGGGCGATTTTTCAGGCACGGTCAGGGACGATCACCAATTATTATTTTATTTGGTGGTGGTGGTTTAAAAAAAATACAAAATGACAAGAAGAGAGAGGATTGTGATTGACGACACAGGCATGATCGGTTACCCTGACGAAAAGGTCCCAAATTCTGTGCAGTATCTATTTACATGGCATGGTGAATTCCAGGAGCTGAGATCATGTGAGGACAAGTATGGATTTGTGACCAGGCTTCGACTTCCCTTCTAAATGGCAATACCTGTTTAATAAGTGCACCAGTATCTTATGGTGCAGTCACACTACGACGCTTCGCGCCGGCGACACGGCGACGTGTGGTGTTTTTGGGGCGATAATAAGTGAAACGTCGGGACGCGCTGGGGGCGCGTTATGGGGGCGTCGGTACATTTCGGTACGCTATCTTTTATGTTGATGGTCGGCGGACAATGTCGGCGCGCGTTGCCGGTCGTCCAAGGTTTTAAGCATGTCAAAAAAAACCAGCAATAGACAACGCGCGGAAAGTTACGGCTAAGGACGTTAGGAGGGCATTAGGCTGTCGTCGAGCTCCGTTGGACGCGCCGGAAGGACGTTATGGGAATGCTAGGCAGACGCCGCGCGCGCGGGAGGAACATTGGTCGCGCGTTGCTCTGTGTGTGTCTCTGTGTCTCTATGTGTGTGTGTCTGTGTCTCTGTATGTGTCTGTGTCTGTGTCTCTGTCTGTGTCTCTGGATGTGTCTCTGTATGTGTCTCTATGTTTGTTTCTGTGTCTCTGTGTCTGTGTGTGTATGTGTGTGTGTATTTGTGTCTCTGTGTATCTGTGTGTGTCTATGTGTGTCTGTGTCTGTCTCAGAGGCACAGACACATACACAGACAGACACAGACAGAGACAGACACAGAGACACATACAGAGACAGAGATAGAAACACAGACAGAGACACAGACAGAGACACCGACAGAGACAGAGACAGAGACAGAGACACATACAGAGACACACACAGAGACACACACACAGACACAGAGAGAATGTGCCGATATACGGTACCACCACCACGTTGGCCGTGCGCTAATAACACGCTACTCACACGCTGCGCCAACATCCAATTTCACCATATTTCCACTATCTTTAACGTTTCTCGACGCTTAAAATTGTATTTTGAACGCTGACGGGTCGCCGGCGAGAAGCGTCGCAGTGTGACTGCACCATTAGTTGGACATCCAGAATCCAATCTAATTGTTTTTGTTTTTGTTTTGACGACTGGTGTAGCAAGAAAGAAAAAATGTAGGTGACTGGGAGCAGATTACACGAACGCACACACTACAGGATAACCCCCATAAACCAAACTTGAAGAGACCCTAGAAATGTGTTTGGATTAACCAATCATTGGTTTAACCGAGCTTTGGCTTTGACTTTGACTTTGAGTAAGCTTGTATTCCAGATGTAATATACAATGTATGTGGACACTTAGATTTAAAAAAAATTATATATATACAGTACCACCCCATGAATCCACGCTCGGTTAAACCAAACGATCGGTTAATCCTAACTTTTTTTCGGTAGCCCGGCAAAATACTACCAGTTATCATATAAAAAAGTTGGTGGGGTCTCAGATGACCTTATAACCACATGAAAGTTTGGTTTAATTGTACCGGAAGTGGCATGGGTCCGACTATTTTGTTTGGATTAACCGATAATTTGGATTAACCAACTTTGGTTTAACCCACTTTTTTATATGATAAAAATGGTAGTATTTTGCCGGGCCGCCGAAAAAAAGTTTGGATTAACCGATCGTTTGGTTTAACCAAGCTTGGCTTAACGGGGTTATACTGTATGTAGCCAGCCAACGCAGGGCCGCAGCACAGTTCAGCAGCACAGACTCGCAGCAAATATAACAAAGTACAACAAATATATAATTCCAGAAACCCCTATCCTAAATATTTCCGCCTACCTATACTTGTATAATATTTATACTTCTTGTTTTCATCGGACTATACAGCTTTAATAGAAGCGGAACCCAGGCTTTCCAACAAAATTCTTTATGTGGGTAGATTAGTTGATTAAGTAGGGGAAATTTCAATCATCGACGATTGGTCTGCCTCATTCCACTGTTCTTTGCCCGACCCTAATAATGCCGAGTGCCAGGCTAGGAGGCGATAAGTATCAATTTTTAAGTCATTGCGTTGACTTGCCCAGGGTTTGAACCCACGATTCCATGATCTACCAGAACGGGAGACGGACGCTCAACTCATTCGGCCATCCCGTTTCTGATTTCTAAGCCGACTCTCTGCCTGGAAGTTGGAAACTAATATCCACATCCCCGATCATCTAAACGGATAGTGTGAGGGCGGTCTGGAAATATACTGAGGGGAATCGGCGATCGAGAACCCAGAAGTCCGCATACATGGAATTCACCAAATTGTCGCGAACCACGCAGATATATGGCCCAACACATCGCCGATTATCGGCACTGTCGGTGAGTGTCTGGCGGGCATTACTGCGCAGTCGCACTGGCTTGTGATATTCCATCAGCACGGCCATTTATTGACCGCAGCCTGCCGACAAATTAGAGCAGCAGCACAAGGCAGCCAAGTGGCAATTAGTGTAAGTAGTTTGCTGATTGTGACAGTACTAACTACTTCGGTCCATGTCAGGCTCCACTGCAACTTTGCACCAGTTTCCTTCACAGCCAACACTACTCCCAGCCCATCGGGATGAGTGTGAGCCTTAAATGTTATTGCATATGTAATCCCATATCCCAGCCCATCGGGATGAGTGTGAGCCTTAAATGTTATTGCATATGTAATCCCATATCGCAGCCCATCGGGATGAGTGTGAGCCTGAAATGTTATTGCATATGTAATCCAATATCCCATCCCATCGGGATGAGTGTGAGCCTTAAATGTTATTGCATATGTAATCCCATATCCCAGCCCATCGGGATGAGTGTGAGCCTTAAATGTTATTGCATATGTAATCCCATATCCCAGCCCATCGGATAGTGTGAGCCTTAAATGTTATTGCATATGTAATCCCATATCCCAGCCACAGGATGAGTGTGAGCCTGAATGTTATTGCATATGTAATCCAATATCGCAGCCCATCAGGATGAGTGAGCCTTAAATGTTATTGCATATGTAATCCAAAATCCCAGCCCATCAGGATGAGTGTGAGCCTTAAATGTTTTGCAATGTAATCCAATATCTCAGCCCATCAGGATGAGTGTGAGCCTTAAATGTTATTGCATATGTAATCCCATATCCCAGCCCATCAGGATGGTGTGAGCCTTAAATGTTATTGCATATGTAATCCCATATCCCAGCCCATCAGGATGAGTGTGAGCCTTAAATGTTATTGCATATGTAATCCCATATCCCAGCCCATCAGGATGAGTGTGAGCCTGAAATGTTATTGCATATGTAATCCAATATCTCAGCCCATCAGGATGAGTGTGAGCCTTAAATGTTATTGCATATGTAATCCCATATCCCAGCCCATCAGGATGAGTGTGAGCCTTAAATGTTATTGCATATGTAATCCCATATCCCAGCCCATCAGGATGAGTGTGAGCCTTAAATGTTATTGCATATGTAATCCCATATCCCAGCCCATCAGGATGAGTGTGAGCCTTAAATGTTATTGCATATGTAATCCAAAATCCCAGCCCATCAGGATGAGTGTGAGCCTTAAATGTTATTGCATATGTAATCCAATATCTCAGCCCATCAGGATGAGTGTGAGCCTTAAATGTTATTGCATATGTAATCCCATATCCCAGCCCATCAGGATGAGTGTGAGCCTTAAATGTTATTGCATATGTAATCCCATATCCCAGCCCATCAGGATGAGTGTGAGCCTTAAATGTTATTGCATATGTAATCCAAAATCCCAGCCCATCAGGATGAGTGTGAGCCTTAAATGTTATTGATATGTAATCCAATATCTCAGCCCATCAGGATGAGTGTGAGCCTTAATGTTATTGCATATTAATCCAATATCCCAGCCCATCGGATGAGTGTGAGCCTTAAATGTTATTGCATATGTAATCCAATATCCCAGCCCATCAGGATGAGTGTGAGCCTTAAATGTTATTGCATATGTAATCCCATATCCCAGCCCATCAGGATGAGTGTGAGCCTTAAATGTTATTGCATATGTAATCCCATATCCCA
>CM059191.1:39307121-39326497 GCA_030323885.1 Branchipolynoe longqiensis
GAACAAACTTGACTGTGACTCGGTACAAGTTTAACTCGTATAACCAAAGCCAAGAGACGATGGACACATATATAAGAGAAGTGCGACACCGAATCGGACACTGTCAATACGAAGGCCTAGAAGAATCGTTAATGTGTGACGAGGGTAATGTATGCAATGAACTACGCGATTGGCTACTACGAACGCCGAAACTGTCTCTCAAGATGTGCGAGGAAATATGCCGCCTGAGCGAACACACAGGAAGGCAGTTGACAGAGGCGACAAGCGGCGAATATGCTCTGGATTACATACAACATGACGATACGGCCCGCCAAACGCCATGAACGTACGACTCCCGGCAGCAGCAGAGACAACGGCCGGCTGCCAGAGGGAGCCGGGATCAAGACAGCAGACCGGGAGACATACGCACCAGTTGTACATGGTGTGGGTACACTCACCGAAACGGTTGCGACGCATGCCCCGCAAAAGGCAAATCGTGCTCGGTGTGCAAAAAGATAGGACATTTCGCAAAGGTGTGCCGGGGCAAAACCACAAGCATAAACGAGATAGTCCTCAACGAACACGATGAAGACGACGAAAGGGAATTCGAAAACCCGGAATTTGACCTGTTCGTGGGAGCCATCGAGACAGATGGCATCCAAGCAAGCGATTTGTGGTTTGCCGAAATGTCTGTGGGCCCCGTCGATATAAAATTCAAACTGGATACGGGCTCTGAACCAAACATAATTCCAATGAACGTATTCAGCAGAATCAACAACGCGGAGTTAAAAACATCGAGATGTAGACTCGTCACATACTCGTGTGAGAAGATAGTGCCGAGAGGAGAGACATCGCTGCTAGTGCGGGACCAGTGGCTCCGATTCCAAGTGACAGAGACAGGATGCCCCATCCTCGGCAAGGAGGCGTGCGTCCGACTATGCATCCTATCACGCATCGACAGTGTCCAGACGGAGGAAAAAAGAGACATCAGTGATTCACAGAACACGGTAAAAACATTTAACGATGTGTTCACGGGTCTAGGGACGATTAAAGTAAATGCTAAGATATACACAGACAGTACAGTTCAACCAGTCATTGGTCCGCCCAGATGGGTACCGCATGCCATTGAAAACAAGGTAAAGGCAGAATTAGACTGAATGATGAAGCTGGGGGTAATAGTGCAAGAGACAGAACCTACGCCATGGGTCAGTTCAATAACGGTGGTCAGAAAAAAAGACAAAATCAGAGTGTGCTTAGATCCAACAAGTCTAAACAAAGCAATCCTGAGGGGGCCATACCCGACACGTACTGTGGAGGAGGTCATAGCAAAGTTAGACGATGCAAAATACTTCTCAGTCCTTGACGCAAAAAATGGTTAATGGCAAATCCAACTAGACATAGAAAGCTCGAAACTATGCACATTTAACACCCCGTGGGGCAGGTTTAGATACACAAGACTACCATTTGGCATTAAAACCGCCGGGGACATTTTCATATACAAAATGAATAAAATTCGACATGATTTGAAGGGAGTTAAGGTAATTACAGATGACATTTTGGTCTACGGGAAAACAATAACCGAGCACAACGCAAATCTCAAGGCTGTTCTAGAACGGGCACGAGAGGTTGGATTAACCTTAAATCCTGACAAATCTAGCATTGGTAAAACAAGTGTCAATTATGTAGGTCATGTCATTTCGGAAGAAGGGGTAAAACCAAGCAATGAGAGAGTCCAAGCAATAACAGAAATGCCCACACCCACCAACAGACAGGCGGTACAAAGATTTTTAGGCATGGTAGCCTACATAGCTAAATTCATGCCCAATCTCACAGAACTAACAAAACCACTACGCATTCTAACAGTAAAAGAAACGGCATGGCATTGGCAAGAATCGCAACAAAATGCATTCGATAATCTGAAAAAAATGATCACGAAAGCACCTGTACTCAGGTTCTATGACGTAAATAAAGAGATAACTCTCCAAGTTGATGTCTCAAAGTCAGGGCTCGGGGCTGCACTGTTGCAAGAAGGCAGGCCAATAGCAATGGCATCAAAAGCGCGAGACAACACCCAAAGCAGCTATGCGGTGATCGAAAAAGAACTCTTAGCAATCTGTTTCGGTTGCACGAAGTTCCATAACTACATATTCGGAAAGAAGGTACGGGTCAAAACAGATTATAAACCACTTGTGTCAATTGTAAATAAACCAATGCAACAACTGTCCGCGTGCATGCAATGCATGAGGATGCGCTTATTGAATTACAACCTAGAACTGGTCCACATAAAGGGTTGTAATATGTATGTTGGAGATCCCCTGTCGAGAGACCACAGCGACAAGACAGGAGCTGAGCAGCTGTTCGACGCAGACATCACATTAGCAGCAATACACTTAGTACAAGGGGGCCTTAAGGACATCGTAAAAGAAACAAACAAAGATAAAGTGTTAACTGAAGTAATCAAAGTAGTTGAGAACGGATGGCCAGAAGACAAAAACTCAATGCCGAAATGTGTGACGCCATTCCATACGTTCCGTCACAAAATAACTATGGCCAACGGGGTACTACTAAAAGGCGACAAAATAATAATACCCTCAGAACTGCAAAAGGAGATGTTAACAAGATTACACAAAACACACCAGGGAATAATCAAAAGTAAACGACTAGCAAGAGAACACATATTTTGGCCAGGTATGCAGACACAGCTAGAAGACAAAATTAAAAGATGCACGTTATGCCAACAATACAGGAACAAACAACACAATGAACCCTTAACGTCACATGAGATACCGTGCTCACCATTCAGCAAAATAGGGGCCGATTTGTTCCAAATAGACAATCAAACATACTTACTAATCGTAGATTACTGGTTGAAATATCCAGAAGTGGTAGAATTACAGACAACAACAAGCAGCGCAGTAATAAGAGCAATGAAGCAAATATTTGGTCGGCACGGCATTCCAGATAACGTAGTATCTGACAATGGTCCACAATTCGCAGGGGAGGAATACAACAAATTCGCAGAACAATACGGATTCAAAATTACGTTTTCGAGTCCACACTTTCCACAAAGTAACGGGGAAGCCGAAAGGCATATTCAAACAGAAAAGAAAATGATAAAAAAAGCTATGACAGAGTCAAAAGACTACAACCTGTTCCTGCTAAACTACAGAAACACTCCGCTGGCAGACATAGACGCATCACCAGCACAACTGCTGATGAGTAGAAAGCTACGTTCAAAACTGCCAACAACAGCACAACAATTAAAACCTAAAGTAACTAGAGTAGCAAAACAACAAATCAGGAATGTACAAATAAAACAAAAACAACGCTACGACCGCCATGCAGGGAAGAGTCACAACATAATAAAGACCGGACAACACATGCGGTATCTAACCCACAAAGGGAAATGGGCCCCAGGGGTGATAGAAAAGGCGGGCGACAACGAGACAAGAAAATACGTAGTACGCAACCGAAAAAATCATAACCTAGTACGAAACCGAAAACATATATTCCAGACAAAAGAAAATAATCAGAACATTGAACAACTCAACCTGCGCACACAACACGGTGCCCAAACTGATAAGGCCAGTGAGAACGCGTTACAAAGACCATACACAACAAGGTACGGGCGAAAAGTAAAACCACTACAAAGGCTAACATATCAGTAGGTAATAAACATGTCAGACTTATCGACAACGCGACCTACATCTGCGGGTAGGTGCACATGTGCGGAAATGAATATACACAGGGTCACATGGTCAGTACGTACAGATATAAAGTCAAATGTTTATGCGACTTTCCAAATGTGCATGCGTTACATGTTAGAAATAAGTAGAAATTATCCACGAAATGACACACGTCCAAAGAGACTACAATGTAAGGTCAAAAGTGCATGTGCCACAGTTAACAAGCTGATTTAAGGAAGGAAATAGGGCTGCGCCTGCACGCCAGCCGGGACGCGATAAGTCGAACATGATGTAAAAAACAAAAGGTCACAGAAATGAACGAGGTCACGACTGAATGTTACTTCCGATCCTCAGAAGCCCTACACAGTGAGAGGTAAAAATAATCGGTAGCTTATTGTGCTT
Organism: Branchipolynoe longqiensis; assembly: GCA_030323885.1. Lineage (NCBI taxonomy): Eukaryota > Metazoa > Annelida > Polychaeta > Phyllodocida > Polynoidae > Branchipolynoe > Branchipolynoe longqiensis. The sequence continues at coordinate 39,311,189 of CM059191.1, forward strand.
TTCATTACAATGCAAAGTGTATAAAAGGGAGATGTAATGTATGTACGACGCGAGCACCCGAAACCGAAACCCTGATCGGGCCGGCAGCGCCGTCTGCGCTGAACCCAAATAAAGCATTATGAAACTAGACGTCGTTGTGTAGAGTCGGTTCATGATCATTACAGGGTGTACAGTAGGGGGGTGGGTAAAGTGGGGCTACATTCGGGGTGTGTGGGTGTACAGTGCTGGTGTGGGTGTCCGGTGGGGGCCTGGGGGTGTACAGTGGGGGGGGGGGGGGGGGGGGGGGGGGGGGGGGGTACAGTGGGCACAGTAGGGGGTTGGGTGTACAATGCTAGTGTAGGTGTACGGTGGGGCTCTCGGGTGTACAGTGCTGGTGTGGGTGTACGGAGTGGGTCTGAGGATGTTGGGTGGGGTGTGGGTGTATAGTGGTGGTGTGGGTGTACGGTGGGGTGTGTGGGTGAACAGTGGGGATGTACCGTGGTTGTGTGGGTGTACGGTGGGGTGTGTGGGTGTACGGTGGGGGTGTACATTAGTGGTGTGGGTGTACGGTGGTGTGTGCTTGGCAGCCTACTACGTGACGTTACTAAACAATAGCATTCGGGAACGACATGCGGCGGGGTAAAATCTCACCCTTCAGTTTGTACCACACTCCAGCAGTCTGGTACATGCAGCTTATCACAATCTGGTAGATGCAGCTTTTCACAATCTGGTACATGGAGTTTATCACAACCTGGTACATGGAGTTCATAACAGTGTGGTACATGGGGATTACAACAGGCTGGTACATGGGGCATATGCCATGCTGGTTTATAACAGTGTGGTACACGGGGTTTATACAGTGTGGTACATGGGGCTTACAACAGGCTGGTACATGGGCATATGCCAGGCTGGTACATGGGGCTTATAACAGTGTGGTGCATGGGGTTTATAACAGTGTGGTACATGGGGTTTACAACAGTGTGGTACATGGGGCTTACAACAGGCTGATACATGGAGTATATACCAGTGTGGTACATGGGCTTATAACATTATGGTATGTGGGGTTTATAACAGTGTGGTACATGGGGCTTACAACAAGCTGGTACATGGGGCATATGACAGGCTGGTACATGGGGTTTATATCAGTCTGGTACATTGGGTTTATAACAGTGTGGTACATGTGGCTTACAACAGTGCGGTACATGGGGCTTATATCAGTCTGGTACATGGGGCTTATATAAGTCTGGTACATGGGGCTTATAAGGGTGTGCTACATGGGACTTATAACAACCTGGTACATGGGGCTTATAAGAGTCAGGTACAGGTTTGGCAGTGCTTATAGCAGGGTGGTATATGGGGCTCATAACCGTCTGCTACATAGGACTTATAACAGTGTGATACATGGGGCTTATAACAGTGTGATACATGGGGATTATAGCAGTGTGATACATTGGGCTTATAGCAGTGTGATACGTGGGGCTTATAACAATGTGGTGCAAAGGGCTTATAACACTTTGGTACATGGGGCTTATATCAGTGTGGTACATGGGGCTTATTTCAGTGTGGTAGATGGGGCTTATACCAATGTGGTGCATAGGGCTTATAACAGTGTGGTACATGGGGCTTATAACCATCTGGTACATGAGGCGTATAACAATGTGGTACATGGGGCTTACAGTCGCGTGGTACATGGGGTATATAACAATGTGGTACATGTGGCTTACAGTCGCGTGGTACATGGGGTATATAACAATGTGGTATATGGGGTTACAACTGTGTGGGTATATAGCGCCGACAACCACCTGGAGAGAATTGTCGGCGAACAAACCTCCAATCTCCCACAAGCGGGAAGCAGTTGTGTTGCATCCCTTTTTTAATCAATCAAAGATGTAGTCGTCCCGAACTGCTCAAGGCTCCGTTCTATAAGGGAAGCTATTCCAAGAGCTTGGCGCAAGCCCTAACCTGGTTGCTATGGTAACCGAGCTCTGACGAGGGTAATGTATCCAAGTCTGGAAGCAGATGTTCTGTTTCGGAGTGGCGATTGACCTGGGGGCACCTGGCCCAGTGCCAGCCCCTGTACCCCGTTATTGTGGCTGGTGCCAGTCATTGTACCGGCAGCAGCGTGTTGCAGGTAGTGCATGTCACTGTACCAGCATCACAGTATTGCAGGTAGTGCCAGTCACTGTACCAGCAGCACCGTATTGCAGGTAGTGCCAGTCACTGTACCAGCAGCACTGTGTCGCAGGTAGTGCCAGTCACTGTACCAGCAGCACCATATTGCAGCAGTACCAGTCAATGTACCAGCATCACCGTATTGCAGGTAGTGCCATTCACTGTACCAACAGCACCGTATTGCAGGTCGTGCCAGTCACTGTACCAGCAGCACCGTATTGCAGGTAGTGTATGTCACTGTATCAGCAGCACCGTAATGCAGGTAGTGCCTGTCACTGTAACAGCAGCAAGGTATTGCAGGTAGTGCCAGTCACTGTACCAACAGCACCGTATTGCAGGCAGTGCCAGTTACTGTACCAGCAGCACCATATTACAGCAGTACCAGTCACTGTACCAACAACACCGTATTGCAGGGAGTGCCAGTCACTGTACCAACAGCACCGTATTGCAGGCCTTGCCAGTCATTGTGCCAGCAGCACCATATTGCAGCAGTACCAGTCAATGTACCAGCATCACCGTATTTCAGGTAGTGCCAGTCACTGTGCGAGCAGCACCGTATTGCAGCAGTACCAGTCACTGTACCAGGAGCACCGTATTGCAGGTAGTGCCAGTCACTGTACCAGCAGCACCATTTTGCAGGCAGTGCCAGTCACTGTGCCAGCAGGACCGTATTGGAGAAGTACCAGTCACTGTACCAGCAGTACCGTATTGCAGGCAGTGCCAGTCACTGAACCAGCAGCACCGTATTGCAGGCAGTGCCAGTCACTGTACAAGCAGCACCGTATTGCAGGCAGTGCCTGTAACTGTAACAGCAGCAAGGTATTCCAGGTAGTGCATGTCACTGTACCAGAAGCACCGTATTGCAGGTAGTGCCAGTCACGTTGCCAGTCACTGTACCAGCAGCACCATATTGCAGATAGTGACAGCCCGTGTACCAGCATCATTGTATTGCAGGTAGTACATGTCACTCTGCCAGCACCACCGTATTGCAGCCTGTGCCAGTCATTGTACAAGCAGCACCATATTGCAGCCAGTGCCAGTCATTGTACCAGCAGCACCGTATTGCAGGTAATGCATTTCACTGTACCACCAGCACCATATTGCAGGTAGTGACAGTCAGTGTACCAGCAGCATTGTATTGCAGGTAGTACATGTCACTGTGCCAGCACCACCGTATTGCAGCCAGTGCCAGTCATTGTACAAGCAGCACCATATTGCAGCCAGTGCCAGTCATTGTACCAGCAGCACCGTATTGCAGGTAATGCCTGTCACTGTACCAGCAGCACCCAATTGCAGGCAGTGCCAGTCACTGTGCCAGCAGCACCATTTTGCCGGTAGTGCATGTCACTGTACAAGTAGCACCGTTTTGCAGGCAGTGCCTGTCATTGTACCAGTATCACCGTATTGCAGGTAGTGCCTGTCCCGGTACCAGCAGCACCATATTGCAGGTAGTGCATGTCACTGTACCAGCAGCACCGTATTGCAGGCAGTGCCTGTCATTGTACCAGTAGCACCGTATTGCAGGTAGTGCCTGTCACTGTACCAGCAGCACTGTATTGCAGGTAGTGACAGTCACTGTGCCAGCAGCACCGTATTGCAGCAGTACCAGCAGCACCGTATTGCAGGTAGTGCATGTCACTGTACCAGCAGCACTGTATTGCAGGCAGTGCATGTCACTGTAACAGCAGCACCGTTTTGCAGGCAGTGCATGTCACTGTACCAGCAGCACCGTAGTGCATGTAGTGCCATTCACTGTACCAGCAGAACTGTATTGCAGGTAGTGCCAATCACTGTACCAGCAGCACCGGAATGCAGGCAGGGCATCTCATTGTACCAGCAGCACCATATTGCAGGCAGTGCATGTCCCTGTACCAGCAGCACCGTATTGCAGGCAGGGCATCTCACTGTACCAGCAGCACCGTATTGCAGGCAGTGCATGTCACTGTAGCAGCACCGTATTGCAGGTAGTGCATGTCACTGTACCAGCAGCACATTATTGCAGGCAGTGCCAGTCACTGTACCAGCAGCAGCGTACTGCAGGCAGTGCCAGTCACTGTACGAGCAGCACCGTATTGCAGGCAGTGCACGTCACTGTAACATCAGCACCATATTGCAGGTAGTGCAGCTCACTGTACCAGCAGCACCGTAATGCAGGTAGAGCATGTCACTGTACCAGCTGCACCATATTGCAGGCAGTGCATGTCACTGTACCAGCAGCACCGTATTGAAGGCAGTGCCAGTCACTGTACCAGCAGCACCCTATTGCAGGTAGTGTATGTCACTTTACCAGCAGCAGCATCTTGCAGGTAGTGCCAGTCACTCTACCAGCAGCACCGTAATGCAGCCAGTGCCAGTCATTGTACCAGCAGCACCATAATGCAGCCAGTGCCAGTCGTTGTACCAGCAGCACCATAATGCAGCCAGTGCCAGTCGTTGTACCAGCAGCCCCATATTGCAGGCAGTGCCAGTCATTGTACCAGCAGCACCGTTTTGCAGGCAGTGCATCTCATTGTAGCAGTAGCACCGTATTGCAGGCAGGGCCAGTCACTGTACCAGCAGCACCGTATTGCACATAGTGCCTGTCCCTATACAAGCAGCACCGTATTGCAGCAGTACCAGTCACCATACCAGCAGCACCATATTACAGCTAGTCCCAGTCACTGTACCAGCAGCACAATATTGCAGGTAGCGCCAGTCACTGTACCAGCAGCACCATATTGCAGACAGTGCCTCTCCTTGTACCAGCATCACCCTATTGCAGGCAGTGCATGTCACTGTACCAGCAGCACCGTACTGCAGGCAGTGCCAGTCACTGTACCAGCAGCACCATATTGCAGGCAGTGCCTGTCATTGTACGAGCATCGCCCTATTGCAGGCAGTGCCAGTCACTTTACCTGCAGCAAAGTATTTCAATCAGTACCAATCATTGTACCAGCAGCACCGTATTGCAGGCATTGCCTGTCATTGTATCAGCAGCACCGTATTGCAGGTAGTGCATGTCACTGTACCAGCAGCACCATAGTGCAGGCAGTGCCTGTCAGTGTACCAGTAGCATCGTATTGCAGGTATTGCATGTCACAGTACCAGCAGCACATATTGCAGCCAGTGTCTGTCATTGTACCAGCATCACCATATTGCAGGCACTGCCTGTCACTGTATCAGCCGCACCATATTGCCGCCAGTGCCAGTCACTGTACCAGCATCACCATATTGCAGGTAGTGCCAGTCACTGTACCAGCAGCACTGTATTGCAGGTAGTGCATGTCACTGTACCAGCACCACCATATTGCAGGTAGTGCCAATCACTGTACCAGCAGCACTGTATTGCAGGCAGTGCCAATCACTGTGCCAGCAGCACCGTATTGCAGCAGTACCAGTCACTGTACCAGCAGCACCGTATTGCAGGCAGTGCCAGTCACTGTACCAGCAGCACTATATTGCAGGCAGTGCATGTCACTGTACCAGCAGCACCATATTGCAAGTAGTTCCTGTCACTCTACCAGCAGCACTGTATTGCAGGTAGTGCCAGTCACTGTACCGGCAGCACCATATTGCAGGCAGTGCCAGCCATTGTACCAGTAGCACCGTATGGCAGGCAGTGCCAGTCACTGTACCAGCAACACCATCTTGCAGGTAGTGCCTGTCACTGTACCAGCAGCACCGTATTGCAGGCAGTGTCAGACACTGTACCAGTAGCACGGTATTGCAGGCAATGCCATTCACTGTACCAGCAGCACTGTATTGCAGGCAGTGCCAGTCACTGTACCAGCAGCACTGTATTGCAGCCAGTGCCTGTCACTGTACCATCAGCACCGTATTGCAGGCAGTGCATCTCACTGCACCAGCAGCACCGTATTGCAGGCAGTGCATGTCACTGTACCAGCAGCACCATATTGCAGGTTGTGCCAGTCACTGTACCAGCAGCACCGCATTGCAGGTAGTGCCAGTCACTGTACTGTCATCACTGTATTGCAGGTAGTGCCTGTCACTGTACCTGCAGCACCGTATTGCAGGTAGTGCCTGTCACTGTACCAGCAGCACAGTATTGCAGGTAGTGCCAGTCACCGTACCAGCATCACTGTATTGCAGGTAGTGCCTGTCACTGTACCAGCAGCACCGTATTGCAGGCAGTGCCAGTCACTGTACCAGCAGCACCGTATTGCAGGCAGTGCCTGTCACTGTACCAGCAGCACAGTATTGCAGGTAGTGCCAGTCACCGTACCAGCATCACTGTATTGCAGGTAGTGCCTGTCACTGTACCAGCAGCACCGTATTGCAGGCAGTGCCAGTCACTGTACCTGCAGCACCGTATTGCAGGCAGTGCCTGTCACTGTACCAGCAGCACAGTATTGCAGGTAGTGCCAGTCACCGTACCAGCATCACTGTATTGCAGGTAGTGCCAGTCACCGTACCAGCATCACCGTATTGCAGGCAGTGCCAGTCACTGTACCAGCAGCACCGTATTGCAGGCAGTGCATGCCACTGTTCCAGCAGCACCGTATTGCAGGTATTGATTACATGGAACACAGAGTATTGGCTGCTGCATCTGATTACATGGAACACAGAGTATTGGCTGCTGCGTCTGATTACATGGAACACATAGTATTGGCTGCTGTGTCTCATTACATGGAACACAGATTATTGGCTGCTGCGTCTGATACATGGAACACAGAGTATTGGCTGCTGTGTCTGAGACATGGAACACAGAGTATTGGCTGCTGTGTCTGATACATGGAACACAGAGTATTGGCTGCTGTGTCTCATTACATGCCACACATAGTATTGGCTGCTGTGTTTGATTACATGGAACACATAGTATTGGCTGCTGCATCTGATTACATGGAACACAGAGTATTGGCTGCTGTGTCTGATACATGGAACACAGAGTATTGGCTGTGTGCTCATTACATGGAACCAGAGTATTGGCTGCTGTGTCTGATACATGGAACACAGAGTATTTGCTGCGTGTTGAGACATGGAACACAGAGTATTGGCTGCTGTGTCTGATACATGGAACACAGAGTATTGGCTGCTGCATCTGATTACATGGAACACAGAGTATTGGCTGCTGTGTCTGAACTGGAACACATACATGGAACAGAGTATTGGCTGCTGCATCTGATTACATGGAACACAGAGTATTGGCTGCTGTGTCTGATACATGGAACACAGAGTATTGGCTGCTGTGTCTGAGACATGGAACACAGAGTATTGGCTGCTGTGTCTGATACATGGAACACAGAGTATTGGCTGCTGTGTCTCATTACATGCCACACATAGTATTGGCTGCTGTGTTTGATTACATGGAACACAGAGTATTGGCTACTGCATCTGATTACATGGAACACAGAGTATTGGCTGCTGTGTCTGATACATGGAACACATAGTATTGGCTGCTGTGTCTCATTACATGGAACACAAAGTATTGGCTGCTGTGTCTGATACATGGAACACATAGTATTGGCTGCTATGTCTGAGACATGGAACACAGAGTATTGGCTGCTGTGTCTGAGACATGGATCACAGAGTATTGGCTGCTGCATCTGATTACATGGAACACTGAGTATTGGCTGCTGTGTCTGAGACATGGAACACAGAGTATTGGCTGCTGCATCTGATTACATGGAACACAGAGTATTGGCTGCTGTGTCTGATACATGGAACACAGAGTATTGGCTGCTGTGTCTGAGACATGGAACACAGAGTATTGGCTGCTGTGTCTGAGACATGGAACACAGAGTATTGGCTGCTGCGTCTGATTACATGGAACACCGACTATTGGCTGATGTGTCTCATTACATGCCACACATAGTATTGGCTGCTGTGTCTGATACATGGAACACAGAGTATTGGCTGCTGTGTCTGATACATGGAACACAGAGTATTGGCTGCTGTGTCTCATAACATGGAACACAAAGTATTGGCTTCTGCATCTGATTACATGGAACACAGAGTATTGGCTGCTGTGTCTCATTAAATAAATACAGAGTATTCGCTGCTGCATCTAATTACATGATTGATTGATTGGTGGTTGCTTTACACCGTGTTGGTAGCATAGGCCATATTCACAGCGAGAAATGTTTGTTTTTTGTTCAAACCATCGCTTTTACATGTAAAAGCAGACAATCAATTATGTGCCAATAGACACTCATTAAATTAGAAAGCTCACAATCATATATTTGTGGTCAAGGGAAACAAATTCCCATAGAAAAAGAAAAGTTTTATTAATAATTGATAGAATCTATTTAGTAAACTATATGAGGTGGTACAGTCCAGCTGCCCTCAAAAAGGCTAAAATGTTTTCCTGTTTTACCTTAGTAAAAAGGTCATGCATACTGTCTGCAGTGTAGAACCGTTGGCGCAGGGCCAAAAAATCAACGCAACTTAGTCAAATGTGTTTGAGTGTCAGCGGGGACTGACACCCAATACATTCAGGGGGAGGTTCCCCCTTGAGCAGAAAAGCATGTGTAAGCCACGAGTGGCCAATACGGCAGCGGCTAAGGACCACTTGGTCCCACCGACCTCCCGCATGAGTCTGTGGTGGCTTTCCCACAGATGGTTCAATTTCTTTAAGTTTATTAATGTTTTCATCCCACTCATGTTGCCATTTGGATTTTATGTGGGTGGCTATTAGTGGTTTCAGATCAGAGTGAGGGATCAGACACGGTTCAAGATCACAGTTCAGGGCCTTCTCCGCAGCCCGATCAGCTTGTTTGTTTCCTTGTATGCCGGCATGGCCAGGCACCCAGCACAGGTGGATGCCATACCCATCCATTGTCAGTTGGTTCATTTTATAAATGACCACTGCTAGAATAGGGTGATTCGTTTTCACTCCATCAACAGCCAGGAGGCAAGAGAACAAATTACTGTATATAACATAGTTAGTGTCGTTGGATACCTCGATACACTCCAAAGCAAGAAGGAGTGCTTGGGCTTCTGCAGTGAAAATCGAGCTCTGATCGGGCAAACGTACACCACATTTTTCCCATCGGCAGAGTGCCGCAACAGCTACCCGGCTTTGGTCTTTCGAACCATCAGTGTATATGGAGAGGTGGTCTGCAAACTGGCCTTGAATCTCTGCATGCAGTCCTTGGTACTCGAGTGGATGTGTCCCAGACTTCCTCAGTTCCATGAGTCGGAGGATAACCGATGGCTTTCTCAACGACCACGGGGATGTTCTGGGATTTTGGCATCCTCCAACATGTCCAAATCCACGCCCAAGGCCTCCAAATGAGGTTTCATTCGGAGCCTCAGTGGCCGGATGTAATTCGGCCTGGCTTCATACCTGGATTCGTCATGTTGCTCGAATAGACAATTGTGTGCAGGATTCAATGCATTAGTTTTTATCTTGACTACATATTGCATGGCCAGTTTGATTCTCCTGTTGTTAAGTGATGGTTCATTGGCTTCAACATAAAGGCTCTGAACTGGTGAGGTACAGAAGGCCCCAAGGGCCAGGCGCAGTCCTTGGTGGTGGATCGTGTCTAGCAGCCCAATATATGATTTCCTTGCGGAACTGTATACTATGCTGCCGTAATCCACTCATGACCAAACCAAGGTTATGTACACGGAGAGCAGAACATCTCTCTCCGCTCCACACTCTGAGCTGGACAGCACCCTCAGAATATCCAGCGCTTTCAGGCATCTTGTTTTCAGGTACTTTATATGTGGCACAAAAGACAGTTTTGCATCGAGAATGAGGCCCAGAAATTTGTTTTCTCAACGACTTTAATGGGATCCCCATCCAGGGTCAGCTCCGGTTCCGCATGCATTCTACGCAGCAGGCAGAAGTGCATGCAGACTGTTTTGGTCTTGGAAAATTTGAAACTGTTCAGAACTGACCATCGATGGATCCCATTTATGCTTGGTTGTAGCTGTATCTCTATGACATTCATGTTAGCACCGCTGTAATATAGAACAACGTCGTCCACGAAAAGACTACAGGAGACCCCCCGCTTTACAGCAGCAGCAATACCATTGACCTTGACCCCGAAAAGGGTCACGGCCAGTATGCTGGCTTGAGGTACTCCTAGTTCCTGTGAGTGTAGGCGGGAATAGGTAGTCTTGACACGGATGCGGAAATGCCTGAAGGCTAGAAAGTTCCTGATGAAAATTGGCAAGTGGCCACGAAGGCCAATCGCATGAAGATCCTCCATGATGCCATGCTGCGACGTTGTGTTATAGGCTTTTTCGAGGTCGAAAAAGACAGCCACAATGTGCTCCTTCTTAAGGAAAGCATCTCTTATGAAGCTCTCCATGCGAACCAAATGGGTGAGGGTGCTGCGGCCCCATCTGAAGCCACATTGAAGGTTGGACAGGTGGTGTCCTGACTCCAGTAGCCAGACAAGGCGGTTGTTTACCATGTGCTCCATGGTTTTACAGATGCAGCTTGTAAGGGCTATGGGACGATAGTTGTGGGCTTCACTCTGGTCTGTACCAGGTTTGGGAATCGGTATTACTGTCGCCTCCTGCCAAGAGGCGGGGACGACACCCGACTCCAAGATGTTGTTGAAGAGTTGAAGCAACAGTCTCAGTGCATGTTCAGGGAGATGTTTCAAAAATTGATAAGGAATTCCATCAGGTCCAACTGCTGTGTCATGCAAGCTTTCCAAAGAACAGCTCAACTCACCAATTCTGAATGGAGAGTTGTAGTGCTCCTCGCTATTGGAAGAAAAGTCCAAGAGCTTTCGCTCTTGGGGTTTCTTGACCACCCGAAAGCCTGGGAGGCAGTTTGCCAAAGATGAGTTTCCAGCAAAGGTGCGAGCCAATACTTCACTTATTTCATCGAGTGATGTGAGAATAGTGCCGTTGTGTTTCAAGAGCTGGACTACAGAAGAATCACCTCCCCTTCGTTTGATTCTCCTGATCATTGTCCATACTTTGCCCAACGGCGTGTGCATGGTGATGCTAGAAACAAATTGTCTCAAACACTGCCTCCGCGCTTCTTTGATTGTTCTGTGAGCGCGAGCGCGCAGAATTCAAAAGAGCGCCAGATTTTCAGCAGTCGGTCTCCTGTGGAATTTACGCTGAGCTTTCTTTCGTTCCTTAATAGCCCTCCTACAGCCATCATCTAATGATGGAGGCATCAAACCCTTGGGAGTTGCCGAGGTCTTCGGAACAGTTTCCTCGCAATCCATCTCAGCATCTCAGTGAAGGCATCGATGTCACTGATGTCTGGAGTGAACTCCTCGCGACATAGGGTCTGGAAGGTGGGCCAGTCGGCTTTACAAAGCCGCCAGCTCCTCTCTCACTCTACGGGAGATGTCCCCCCGCAATTAAGAATAATTGGGAAGTGGTCGCTCCCGCAGAGGTCATCCCAGACCCTCCACGAAAAGTCCTGCACCAGTTCTGGTTCTACAATACTGAGATCGATGGCGGAGTATGTTCCGTAGCCGGGATGCAAATATGTGTATGAACCATCGTTCAATACACACAGAGCATGAGCGGCCACAAGGTCCTCAATTCTCTTGCCTTTAGCGTTCCTATTGCCCCCCCCCCCCATAATGGGTTGTGACCATTAAAGTGACCCATAAGTAAATACGGGGACGGTAACTGGTCCACAAGGGCGTCCAGTTCTACATCTGATTACATGGAACACAGAGTATTGGCTGCTGTGTCTCATTACATGCCACACATAGTATTGGCTGCTGTGTCTGATACATGGAACATAGAGTATTGGCTGCTGCATCTGATTACATGGAACACAGAGTATTGGCTGTTGCATCTGATAAATGGAACACAGAGTATTGGCTGCTGTGTCTGATTACATGGAACACAGAGTATTGGCTGCTGCATTTGATTACATAGAACACAGAGTATTGGCTGCTGTGTCTGATACATGGAACACAGAGTATTGGCTGCTGCATTTGATTACATGGAACACAGAGTATTGGCTGCTGTGGCTGATACATGGAACACAGAGTATTGGCTGCTGCGTCTGATACATGGAACACATAATATTGGCTGTTGTGTCTGATACATGCAAAACAGAGCATTGGTTGCTGCATCTTATACATGGACCAGAGAGTATTGGCTGATGTGTCTGCTTACATGGAACACAGAGTATTGGCTGCTGCGTCTGATTACATGCAACACATAGTATTGGCTGCTGCATCTGATTACATGGGAGACAGAGTATTGGCTGCTGCATCTGATGACATGGAACACAGAGTATTGGCTGCTGCATCTGATACATGGAACACAGAGTATTGGCTGTTGTGTCTGAGACATGGAACACAGAGTATTGGCTGCTGCATCTGATACATGGAACACAGAGTATTGGCTGCTGCATCTGAGACATGGAACACAGAGTATTGGCTGTTGTGTCTCAGACATGGAACACATAGTATTGGCTGCTGCATCTGATACATGGAACACAGAGTATTGGCTGCTGCATCTGAGACATGGAACACAGAGTATTGGCTGCTGCATCTGATTACATGGAACACAGAGTATTGGCTGCTGCATCTGAGACATGGAACACATATTATTGGCTGTTGTGTCTGAGACATGGAACACAGAGTATTGGCTGCTGTGTCTGATTACATGGAACACAGAGTATTGGCTGCTGCATCTGATTACATGGAACACAGCGTATTGGCTGCTGTGTCTCATTACATGGAACACAGAGTATTGGCTGCTGTGTCTCATTACATGGAACACAGGCTGGAACTCCTGATGAAACTCAGGATTTACATCCTCCAATGCATGCATTTTCTGGAGATAGAGATGAGCTGACATCCGATAATTGGGATGGTCAGCAGCTACAAATAACGGCAAGCAAGCTGAGATGGCATGCATATGCATCTCCCATGACCCCATTCGATCAGCTGCAACACGTGCCTGAGAAATTCCTACGATGCGCTGGTCGTTGATCCACAGTGCATGTGGAAGATCGGGAGATTGGTTCTTGGTCGAGTGAAACCAATTGACCAAATTAATACTTGTCGCTTCCTAGCCACATTGTTGGCATTAATAGGGCAAGGATTGGTTAGCTCAGTGTCAGGACAATGTGACTGAGTGGGATATCTGGTCATGATGATGGTGGCCTGATTTACCAGTGAGGCAGCACTATAAAGTCACCATGAGTGTTCGCTGTCACAAATCGGTACCCGTCCTGATATGACCTTAGATGTCGCCAGGAGGTAAACTCCAACAACCCACCAACCATCCACAGTGCGATGGTATTGTCAGTCCAGGCCTCTTCATTCCTTTTGACTCAAAGTTTTGGCAATCTGGCAAATTCTATCTGATTGCAATAATGACTCCAAGTCATTTGCAGCAGTCTCCATCAGTGTGTAAAGTTTCTCTACTTCACCTGGTCTTGACAACCAGGATCATCCTCCATGATTTGAGCCACAATCTGACATGTAAGACATTGATCCACCAGCACCTGGTGCCCAGGAAATGCTCACTGCACTGCTTTTCCGCTCATCATATGTACAATTGCATTTTCCCTGTTCACCATATCTAGGATCTCCTTAAGTCCACTGTCATCCATCAAAGTTTCGATTGCTCCCAACAAATTCATGAAAGTCTGGATGCTCCCAAGCAATAACACCACATTCCTGATTGGACTATCATCTGGAATAGCATTCACTATCTCAGAAGCTTTCTCCGTCCTGATATGACCTTAGCTATTGCTAGGACGTAAAACAACAACAAACACACCGAAGCCTTCCAAAACAGCAAAGGTAATAATGGTTGGCATGTTGCGTCTTGATACAAATTTGCACAGGTAATCTAGGATGGACAGTATACAGGTGTTGTGCCCTGGATTCATGTCAATCATTGGCAGAAACTGTACCAACGACTTCCCGGGATGCTCACACTTCTTGTGTAGTAAATGCATCATGCCTTGCCAACTAGGCATATAGTCTTGTTGAAGATGTCAACTGTGCGGTCACAGGCAGACGAGAAAGAGAGGGGCTGACATTCCCTTTTAGGAGGGTTAACTGAAAATGGGGTCAGATTTGTGCCATTTTTCAATGTCAGAAATGTTTACTTTCCCATTCTCCATTTCTTTCCTACTTTTAATGTTATTTTGGCGTTATATTGACTATACCATTCGATAATATAATATTAATAACTTGTAAAACATACTAAAATATTACCTCATCTTCCGAACACCAGAAGGCAGATATCAGGTTATTGGTTATAAATAGGACTGGCCAGTCTGAGACGGATCAGTCATAGGCCATCAACTGAAGATGCAGCACTGCAAGGTAGGACTGCATCTCAGCGAGAGGCAATTCAGGTGTAAGTTAGCATAGTTAGGCAATATGAACCAATTCTTTAGCAAATGCACGTATAAACAATATGACATTGATTTAAACGTTCAGTTTGTGTATTTATTGACCAAGAGATAAAGCACTAATCCACCAGGACATCGTTTTGGCAAAACCGGGCGAAACTAGGCGAAAGAGTTTGGTGTTGGTATATGATCAGTATGGCCCGTTGAGACAGTTTCGTGTTGGACTGTGATCAGTATGGCCCGTTGATACAGTTTGGTGTTGGACTGTGATCAGTATGGCCTGTTGAGACAGTTTCGTGTTGGACTGTGATCAGTATGGCCCGTTGAGACAGTTTGGTGTTGGACTGTGATCAGTATGGCCCGTTGAGACAGTTTGGTGTTGGACTGTGATCAGTATGGCCCGTTGAGACAGTTTCGTGTTGGACTGTGATCAGTATGGCCCGTTGATACAGTTTGGTGTTGGTATATGATCAGTATGGTCCGTTGAGACAGTTTGGTGTTGGATTGTCATCAGTATGACCCATTGAGACAGTTTGCTATTGGTATATGATCAGTATGGCACATTGAGACAGTTTGGTGTTGGTATATGGTCATTATGGCCCGTTCAGACAGATTGCTGTTGGTATCTGATCAGTATACCATGTTGAGACAGTTTGGTGTTGGGATGTGATCAGTATGACCCGTTGATACAGTCTGGTGTTGGTATCTGATTAGTATGCCACGTTGAGACAGTTTGGTGTTGAACTGTGATCAGTTTGACCCATTGAGACAGTTGGCTATTGGTATATGATCAGTATGCCACGTTGAGACAGTGTTGTGTTGGTATGTGATCAGTATGCCACGTTGAGACAGTTTGGTGTTGGGATATGATGAGCATGGCACGTTGAGACAGTTGATGTTGGTAT
>CM059191.1:39326996-39343457 GCA_030323885.1 Branchipolynoe longqiensis
AGGTCTCAGATGCTTCAAACACTTCAGCGGGCGGAATAGCAGAAGGGGGCAGGGGGAGGGGAAGGAGGAAGGGGAGGAGGGGAAGAGGGGAAGGAGCAGGAGGAGGAGCAAGGGGCAGGAGGAGAGGAAGAATCAAGCGATGGAGCAGAAAGGGGAATGTGGAAGAGAAGAAGCACGGGGAGCGGAAGGGGAAGGAGCAAGGCACAGGAGCAGGGGAGGAAGCAAGATGTGGTGCAGGGGTAGGGGTAGATAAAGGATTCACCCGGTACTCGCAGTACACGGGTGAATACCAACCCTATATAAAAATGGTCGAAAAAGCGGGTTAATGAATTGAGAGCCTAATTTCACAATCTAAGAAGCAACAATTATTCTTTACATATGTCTTTTTGATAGCCCGCTACCTTTGAGTTGAAAAATATAATATAATATCTAGTTTAATAAGATTTAAAAGTGAAATCGACGGCATTCTGCGGCCGCCATCTTGTCTTTTTGCATTCTCTCCCATTTCACCAACTCTGTTCTGATATAAGTAACCATTTGACACTGGTGGCAGGCATTCTACTTCTTGTTCCATACTAACACTATTTTCGCCCGTATTTATATAAGGCTGGTCTTCACCCGTGTACTACAAGTACCGGGTGAATCTTTTATCTAGGGTAGGGGTAGGTGGTGAGAAAAAGGGGAAAGGAAGGAGCAGGAGCATGGGGAAGGAGGAAGAGAAGGAGCAGGAGCATGGGGCAGGAGGAAGAGAAGAAGCAGGAGGAGGAGATGGAGAAGGGGCAGGAGTAAGGGGTAAGAGGAGGGGAAGAAGCAAGAGATGGTGCAGGAGCAGGAGGAAGGGAAGAAGCAGGAGATGGGGCAGGAGGAGGAGGAAGGGGCAGGAGGAAGGGAAGAAGCAGGAGATGGTGCAGGAGCAGGAGCAAGGGACAGGAGGAAGGGAAGAAGCAGGAGGAGGGAAAGAAGGAGGGGCGGGGACAGAGGCAGTAGAATGGGCAGAAGCAGGGGTAAGGGGATGTGGTGAAGAGCAGGAAGAGGAGGATGCTTCTAGAAGTTTATCTATCATAGCTCTTTATCTCCAGCCGATCTGGTAATAGGATAGCGGGCCTACTGAATACTCGTAATATTAGTAATATATCTATGGGGGAAGTTGAAAACTCAAAATCTTCGGACTATGCTACTTTAAAGTAGTATTTTTGTTATATACTAAGATAGTTGTGAAAGATAGTGTTACAGTATAACCCCGTTAAACCAAGCTCGGTTAAAACAAACAATTGGCTAGTCCAAAAAAATTTTGGGGCCCCAGCAAAATACTACCATTTATCATATAAAAAAGTTGGTTAAACCAAAGTCGGTTAATCCAAATTATCGGTTAATCCAAACAAAATTGTCGGACCCCAGGCCACTTCCGGTATGGTTAAACCAAACTTTCATGTGGTTATAAGGTCTTCTGAAACCCCACCAACTTTTTTTATATGATAAATGGTAGTATTTTGCCAGGCCGCCAAAAAAAGTTTGGCTTAACCAATCATTTGGTTTAACTGACGTTGGTTTAATGGGGTTATACTGTATATACATAAAAAAAACAATAATCAAAGTGTCCACATACATTGTATATTACATGTGCAATACATGCTTACTTAAAGTCAAAGTCGAAGCCAAAGCTTGGTTAAACCAATGATTGGTTAATCCAACCAAATTTATAGGGTCCATTCAAGTTTGGTTTAACAGGGTTATATTGTATATGGTTTGTCACGGGTGAACTCACATGGTGGCATAAGTATTCTTATATTTCTAATGGCCAGTTGGTTGGACAAACGGAATTATATTTATTTAACACGAGGTGTAATTGTGACAAGACCTGTTCTTTGTAAATGATTTATTTATCTGAATAATTCTTGTCCCAGCCCCTATACGGCACTCGTTTGCAGCCATTTTACACTGCAGATCTATATGTATTATTTACACACAAACTAGTAGAAGACATCATGTTAAATTAAAGAACAGACAGAAGGGAGTGTTAAAGATTAAACCGCACTTGGCTGTCTTCGCGTGTTAAAATTGCCATAAAGAGGTTTAAGGCCCTGTCACGCTTCACCGGATTGGGGGAAATGGACAGAAACTGAACAAAGTCCGTTTTTTGTCCGTACACGTTTTGAACATGCACAAAACTAGGAACGGATGCCGCCAGACTGACGTCTACGGTTATTGTCCGGTTTGAGTTTGTTTCATCTGTTTCATGTCCATTCGTCCAGCGGCCATTGACTCAATAGCGCAACATTTTGACACATTTTAATACATTTTGATACTTCTCACCACCGGACTAGACAATTCTGTCCATTGCTCAATCCGGTGATGTTTGACAGCCGCTTTAGTAACAAATTCATGATTTTAATTGTGGCACTATATATAGCAGGATCGTCCTATATTTCACATAAGATGTCTTTATAAAAATTCTTTTCATTAAAAAAAAATCCTCTAAATTGATTGTCTGCAAAGACTGGAATTTATTAAATGACTAACGTATGCTTATAGTTACAGCAACAAAAGAACGGTTTAAGAGTTTCAAATTGTCACAAAAAGGACGCATTTGAGTTTGGTGCTGATGGAAGTGGAGATCGATCGGTTTCGGTCTTCTTGGTAGCTGGTCTTTAAACAGAGCGCTGCACAGCAAAGGCTGAGTCACGGGGTATTTATAGGCAGGTTTGCACCATCAACCCGCCCTCTGACGGCAGTAGCGGAAACTATGGTATGGGTAGCAGGGTCGTTCTTTGAAACTGTGTACCACATATCTGGTATCTAAGGGCGTAATAAATTCTTTCTTTTTTTAATAGCAAGTCAAATAATTATTGTTGCCTTTTGTTATTAAGTATGTTAGCAATACTATATATGTATTTAATCTATACCACAAAACGTATCAAAAATATGTTTATATGATTTTGTGCTATAGTGAAAAGATGAAATTTTACACATTAACACCTTTACACTAACATTTACACAAACTTTGTTTCAACTTTTTTCTTGTAAGACATCATTTTGTTTGGATTAACCAATCATTGGTCTAACTGAGCTTTGGCTTTGACTTTGAGTAAGCGTGTATTGCACGTGTAATATACAATGTATGTGGACATTTTGATTTTTGTTTTTTTATGTTTTTACAGTAATCAAAGAAATCTAGTTTGAATGTGTTTTGGATGTTCAAAATGATGTTATGGATGTATAACTTTTGCGTGTTTAATTTCCATGTTACGTAGGACATATTTTCCTATTGTTATTCATTATAAGGTCAAAATCTAAAAGTGAAATGGTTTTTTTTTTCAACTCTGACACATACACAGCATGTCAAGCTTCATATAAAAATAGATTCTGATATTTTTGGAATGTATTCTGCTATTATTTGGGATGATTTTTGTTTTCGCTTCCATGTCACAAAAGTGGTACCCAGCTTTAGAGAACGACCCACTAAGCAGCTCACGGTGTGGATAAGGTCCTTAAAAACAATGAGTATGGTAGTTGATTAAGCAGGGGAAATTTCAATCACGGACAATTGGTCTTCCTCGTTCCACTGCTCCTTGCCCTATCCTAGTAATGCCGAGTGCCAGGCTAGGTAGCGACATGTATAAATTTGTATATCATTAGGTTGGCTCGGCCAGAGGTCAAACTGGAGGTTCAAATGTAGCTGTTCGAATCACATGACCTACCAAATCAGGAGGCAGACGCTCAACTCATTTGGCCATCCCATCTGGTATGTTAAGATGATATCTCATAGAATATTTCCACCACCAACTTGCACTATGATGATAAGTGACGAGAATTAATGTGGGGCAGCAGCTCACTGCGCATGCGTCCAGCGAAAGCTCTATTGTTATCGCTGTAATGAATGCCTGCCGGTGCTCAGCCATTGTCATTATTTGTGCCCCCGCATGCGTGAACATGTGCCGGAAGTTCGCCTGGCGTTCTTGACTCCTGGTGCGCGCATGCGCATTTCGTTAGTAACGACATAACTCCTCATCAAATTCCACGACAGCCGTCATTGTTAAATATTGCCATAGTTCCTTCCTCGTCGGTGCCGGAGATTGCAAAGTGGGGGTCGGGGTGGGAACGGGAGGGGGGGGTGTGTGTGTGGAAGGGTGGCAGGTAGGGGAAGAAGGGAGTGTGAGTGTGTGTGGAAGGGGGAGTGGAGAGGGGTTGAAGAGAGGAGGGGATGGTGTGTGTGAAAGGGGAGAGGGGGAAGAGGGTGAGGAGAGTGGGTGGGAAGGGGGGGGGGGAAGAGGGGAGGGGGGGTGGAAGCGGGGAGGGGAGGGGGGGAGGTATGTGGAAGGAGGACGAAGGGAGGTGTTTGTGGAAGCGGGGAGGGAGGGTAGGGTGTGTGAAAAGGGATGGGAAGAGGGAGGGTGGTGGAAAGGGGAATGGAAGATGGAGGGGTGTGTAGAAGTGGGGAGGGTGTGTAGAAGCGGATGGGAGGGTGTGTGGAAAGGGGATGGGGAAAGGAGGGTGTGTGGAAAGGGGATGCGAAGAGGGGAGGGTGTGTAGAGCGGGGGGGTGGTAGAAGCGGGGAGGGGATGTGTGGAAAGGGAGGGAGAGGGAGAAGGGAGGATGTGGTGGGAAGGGGGAGGGAGAGGAGGGTGTGTGGAAGGGGAAGGGGGAGGGGAGAGGGAGGGTGTGGGGAGGGTGGGTGGAAGGGGGAGGGGAGAGGAGGTTGTGTGAAGGGGAAGGGAGTGGGAGAGTGTGTGGAAGGGGGGAGGGAGGGGAGAGTGTGTGGGTAGGGGCAGGGAGGGGGAGAGTGTGGAAGCGGTGATGGGAGGGAGGGTGTGTGGAAGGGGGGGAAGGGGAGGGGGAGAGTGTGTGGAAGGGGGGAGGGGAGGGGGAGAGTGTGGAAGGGGGAGGGGAGGGGGAGAGTGTGGAAGCGGTGATGGAAGAGGGTGTGTAGAAGGGTGGAGGGGGGGGGAGAGTGTGTGCAAGGGGAGGGGGAGAGTGTGGAAGGTTGGAGGGGGGTGATGGAAGGGGGGAGGAGGGGAGAGTGTGGAAGGGGGAGGGGTGGGGGAGAGTGTGGAAGCGGTGATGGGAGGGGAGGGTGTGTGGGAGGGGGGGAGAGTGTGGAAGCGTGGAGGGGAGGGTGTGTGGAAGGGGGAGGGGTGGGGGAGAGTGTGGAAGCGCTGATGGGAGGGGAGGGTGTGTGGAAGGGCGGAGGGGGAGAGTGTGTGATGGGGGAGGAGGGAGGGAAACGTGGTGTCCAACACTTCGTTTCCTCAACTTCCCGTTTTAAAGTTACAAGTTGGTTGGTCATTGAATGGGAA
Organism: Branchipolynoe longqiensis; assembly: GCA_030323885.1. Taxonomy (NCBI): domain Eukaryota; kingdom Metazoa; phylum Annelida; class Polychaeta; order Phyllodocida; family Polynoidae; genus Branchipolynoe; species Branchipolynoe longqiensis. Next base: position 39,332,291 of record CM059191.1, read on the forward strand.
GCTGTCACAAACCTGTCACAAACCAACAGGGCTGTCACGTCAACAGGAAATGTCTGTGTTCTAATGGCCGGTGCACACCTACCGTATACGACTTAAAACTGCCCGTTTGTGCGCGCACACCTCCCGTTTCGCGCACAAAAAACGCTAGGTGTGCGCCCCCCGCGCACACCTACCGATTGCGATTCGTGACTTTTCAGGGCTAAAACTGCTTCCTTACGCATACGATTCGCGATTCGAAAAACGAATCGGCCCGTTTTCAGTTTTAAGCGGGTCGGGTAGTTTTATGCGCGAATCGTATACGGTAGGTGTGCACCGGCCATAAGGCGATGCAAACAATCTGGCGTTTTCATTTTTCTTTCTTTTTAATTTTTGTTTTTTTTTTGCAAGAGAATTTTTAAATTAAAAAAAAAATACAGTAAAACTTCTTTAAATTGACCCCGTCCTGATATGACCTTAGATGTTGCTAGGACGTAAAACAACAACAAACAAACAAACTAAATTGACCGACCATGGGACCGACTTTCAGTGCAGAGTTTGGGTTCTATGTCCGACTTTAAGTGGTCCATTTAGGGAGGTGGTCAGTCTGGGGAGTTTTTTTTTTTTTAATCATTACAATGGTATTGCATGGGCGATTGTTTGGGACCCACATAAAGCAATCGATATAGGGAAGTTGTCAATTTGTGGAAGTGGTGGGTTAGAGATGTTTTACTGTATAACACAATTCTCTTTACTTAAAAAGCATTGGAATACAAATACTGTTCAATAAGTATGGTTGCAGTAACGAGCTCTAGGATTAGTGTGGAATACTTCCACTCCTGGGTTCCTTCAATATCGCCCAATATGTGCTTGGAATAACAATGGAGACAGAAACAAGTTCTAGGAATGGTCTGCACTACTTCCACCCTTGGGTTCTTCCAGTATCCTCCAATATATACTTGGAAAAACAATGGTGGCAGTAACCAGTTCTAGAAATGGTGTGAAATACTTTTACTCCCAGGTTCTTCCAGTATCGCCCTTATAGTTATAGTATCCTAATAATGCGGACCGCCAGGCTATGAAGTGACAAGTATCAATTTTATAAGTCATTGGTTTGACTCGACCGGGAACCGAACTCCTGACCTTCCGCACGCGGGGCCCGCGCTCTACCGATTCGGCCACCGCACCCGGTCTTTAAAACTATTAGGTGACTCAGGTGGTGATCGAAGCAATAGTCTTTTTTAAATTTGTTTAATACATGGAATTGTAGAGCATCAAGGTCACATATGCAACCTGAGTCGTGATGCCCTATAGGAAGTGGGAATTGTCCTACTAGTCCATCCATCCTGATTTATTCTTTGGCCAGTAGGTTTGTTTGGGTTTTATGTCTAGCAACATCTTGGGTCATATCAGGATAGGTGACGACTTTATAGTGCTTCCCCATCAGGGGCCCAATGTTATTGGTACAATTACCCGATATTCTGCTCAGTCATATTATCCTGGTGCTGATCTAACCAGTCCTTGCCCTATCTTATTAGTGCAGAGCATCCAGCAAGGTAGCGATTAATATCAATTTTGAACATAATTAATTTGACGCAACTGGGATAGAAACCCCCAACCTTCCGCACAGGAAGTATGCGCTTTTAGGAATTCGGTCACCGCGTCCGGTTTGGCCAGTGGAAAAGTACAACTAGACTGGTATATTGCAGATAAAGTTGCATAAGTCAAACACAATATATCCCCAACACATAAATTTAGATCAGAGCTTATCCATTTCTAACCATTTGGCGAAAACTGGCATCTTGATGAAAAGACATGCAGTATAACCCCGTTAAACCAAACTTGAAGGGACCCTAGAAATTTGTTTAGATTAACCGATCATTGGTTTAACTGAGCTTTGCTTTGGCTTTGACTTTGAGTAGGCGTGTATTGCACATGTAATATACAATGTACATGGACACTGATTATTGTTTTTTTAATGTATATAGTGTATAACACAAATCAAGCTCAATTAAACCAAACGATTGGTAAATCCAAACTTTTTTGGGCGGCCCTCAAAATACTACCATTTGTCATATAAAAAAAGTCTCAGATGACCTTATAACCCACATGAAAGTTTGGTTTAACCATACTGGAGTGGCCTGAGGTCCGACAATTTTGTTTGGATTAACCGATAATTTGGATTATCCGACTGGTTTAACCAACTTTTTTATATGATAAATGGTAGTATTGTGCCGGGCCTCCGAAAAACGTTTGGATTAACCGATCGTTTGGTTTAACCGAGCTTGGTTTAACGGGGTTGTACTGTATTCATTGCCTGTCTACCCAGAATCTGCCGACCTTCGACCTTTTCTGGAAAGAAAAGTGCAATGAGACGCTACCCACATTAGTTCCTGCCACTGCAATCAGAGGGCGGGCTGTTGGTCATGGGGCATCTTGTTTTGACAATTTTGAATAGCAACAATGGCTGATCAATTTGGAAATTGATTCGTGATCTACATAACTTGTATCGGGATTTGCGACACGATATTGAACAAAATGTTCCCTGGTGGTGGAAGTCCTCTGTAAGACCTTTTCCACATCGGGATACTGCACAGCGAGCTTCTACCCACAGCATTAGTTCTTTCACTGCCATCAGAGAGACGCTGGGTTCGTAGTTGAAATCGCCTATTATTTGGCTGGAGTTGTCCCGTCTCCCCCCCTCCTTCCCCGGTTTGAAGCCATTGTGGGCGTTGAGTAACTCCTGTCGGTGGTTTGTGCACCGAACTGCCGACAGAGGGCGCCACCTGGCGTCGGTAAAGGCACGTGGGGAGTTGGGGGGGGGGAGAGGGGAGGGCGGAGAGGTTTCGATTATGTATGTATGATGGTTATTGATGGGGTATGACTCAACATGACCGCGTGAAAGAGGAGGAGGGAGAGGGAGAGGGAAGGGCAACAGGAGGAAGAGAATGAGCAGGCACGGGTAGGATTAGGAGAAGGGGGATGGGGAGATGGAGGAGGGGAGCAGAGGACATGGGGAGGAAGAGAAGGAGCAGGCACATATATGGGGAGAGAGAGTGAGATGGTGCAGGGGGAGAGTGGGAGAGGGGAGGAGAAGGAAAGGGAGAAGGATATGGTTTGTTTGTTGGGTTTACGTCCTGACAACATGTGACAGTGCACACTCATGGCGACTTTATGGTCATGCCCCACTGGGATACCAGGCCACTGGCACCATCACCCATTTCCCACTCGTTCAGCTTATCCTGGTATTGAAGTAACAAGTCCTCGCCCTATCCTATTAATGCTAGGCTCAAGTATAAATTTGGTCATTGACCGGGAATCAAACTCATGACCTTCCGCATGGGAAGGCCGCGCTCTTAGTAGCCTTACCGATTCAGCCACCGCATTCGGTAATCAGAGGGGCAACAGGAGAGGGAGGAGGCAAGGAACAAGCATGAGAAAGAGCAGAGTGAGGGACATGGGGAGGGGGAGGACCTGTCTGTTATAGTGTCAGCCTCTCGCTCTCCCTCTCCCGCTCCCTCTCCCTCTCCCTCTCCCTCTCCCTCGCCCTCTCCCTCTCCCTCCCCCCTCCCTCCCTCTACCTCTCCCTCTCTCTCTCCCTCTCCCTCTCCCTCTCCCCTCTTCCCTCTCTCCCTCTTCCCTTCCCTCCCTTCTCTCCTCTCTCTCCTCTCCCTCTCTTTCTCTTTCTCTTTCTCTTTCTCTCCCTATCTCTCTCCCTCTCCCCCTCTCTCCTTCTCACTCTCTCTAACTCACTCACTCACTCACTCACTCACTCACTCACTCACTCACTCACTCTCTCAGTAGTTCCCCAGCATTTCCCACATTCAATAGTATCAGCACGCTTACCCCCACCCCACCACCATTTCCAACGCTATTATCACACCCTCTGATCTCACCTCTAATCCAGTATTCACCTAAACCTGCTTTTCAGAAACGCACATCATTGTTCACCGTCCGACCCTATCACCCTCTCACCCTCTCACCCTCTCACCCTCTCACCCTCTCACCACTCCCCCTCCCACACTCCACTTTACCCATGAGATCCCTTGCTCAATTCAAATGCCCTATCAGGCGATGTACACGCGCACATCGGACAATGGTGACCTTGGCATTATGTCTGACATTGACGGTGTCCGTGACCTTGACCTTCAATGTACTTGCATTCCTATTCCACCTTCTCGTGGGCCGTTGCTGACCTCAGAGAGCCAACTATTACCAATGCTTATAGCGTCGCGCCATGTTTTGTTCAACTGCAAACATGCGCTTAGATGTGAATTATATTGTGCATATAATGTCATATATACAGATTTTTCTGCGTGAATATCTGATATTTGGATCACTTAACAAATTGTGGCATTATAAGGATGTGTTTAGTACTGTATCGTTCCGTACATCATCTATTGCGGTATTCACCTCTGTTGGCGATGTGCTTATAGCAATACAGTACAACCCCGTTAAACCAAGCTCGGTTAAACAAAACGATCGGTTAATCCAAACTTTTTTCGGCGGTCCGGCAAAATACTACCATTTATCATATAAAAAAGTTGGTTAAACCAAAGTCGGTTAATCCAAATTATCGGTTAATCCAAACAAAATTGGCGGACCCCAGTGCACTCCGGTATGGTTAAACCAAACTTTCATGTGGTTATTAGGTCACCTGAGACCCCACAGACCTTTTTATATGATAAATCGTAGTATTTTGTGGGCGTGGAAAAAAGTTTAGATTAACCGATCGTTTGGTTTAACCGAGCTTGGTTTAACGGGGATATACTGTATACACATAAAAAAGAATAAACGAAGTGTGCACATACATTGTATATTACATGTGCAATACACGCTTATTCAAAGTAAAAGTCAAAACCAAAGCTCGGTTAAACCAATGATCGGTTAATCCAAACTATTTTCTATGGTCCCTTCAAGTTTGGTTTGGTTTGGTTATACTGTATAATGGAGAAATTGGCATTTTGTCAGTGCACTCTGGCACCCAGAACAATAGGGGCAAGGACCTTACTGACCTGTGTTACGCTTTAATATCGCATTCCCATTGACCCCTTGATGGTCAATGGGTCTGCCTCTTAATGCGATTTTACCGCACACGGTGGCCGTATCAGTAGAGCGCGTGCGGAAGGTCGGGAGTTCGGTTCCCGGTCGAATCAAACCAGTGACTTTATAATTGATACTTGTCGCTTCCTAGCCAGGTGTCTGCTAAATAGGTTAGGACAATGACTGGTTAGCTCAGTGTCAGGATAATGTGGCTGAGTGGGATATCGGGTCATGGTTGAGAGTAGATAAAAGATTCACCCTGTACTTGTAGTACAACGTAGTGTAAATACGGGCGAAAATAGCTTTAGTATGGAACAGTAAGTAGAATGCCTGCCTCCAGTATCAAATGGATACTTATATCGGCACAGAGTTGGTGAAATCGGAGAGAATGCAAAAAGACAAGATGGTGGCGATAGAAGGCTGTCGATTTCACTTTTAAATCTGATTAAACTAGATGTTTTATTATATTTTTCAACTCAAAGGTAGCGGGGAAATTAGGCTCTCATTTCATTTCCTCGCTTTTTCGACCACTTTTATATAGGGCTGGCATTCACCCATGTACTGCGAGTACAGGGTGAATCCTTTATCTAGGTTGAAAGCGGCCTGATTTCCCAGTGGGTGCAGCATCATAAAGTCGCCATGAGTGCACACTGTCACTAGTCGGTACCCGCCCTACCAGGACGTAAAACTCCAACAACCAACCAACTTATTGCGATTTCAATTGCCTATCCAACATGGTGTAATTTCTAAGTATAAACCTGAGATTTTTATTAATGCGTAAACCTGTGCGCTTTCTGATATGTGTAGATGTGTAACGCATCGAAAAAGCTGTGAGTGTGTTTTCGAAAATGAATAATATTCTGCACGTATGGGATTACATACACAATAACATTTACAGAACTACAATCTGCACATAACGGGATTACGTACACAATAACCATCACAAAACCAGAATCTGCGCATATAGGATTACATACACAATAACCTTCACATAACCAGAATCTGCATATGCAATAACATTCTCATAACCAAAATCTGCACATATGGGATTACATACACCATAAGATTCACATAACCAGAATCTGCACATAATGTGATTACGTACACAATAACCTTCACATAACCAGAATCTGCACATATACGATTAGATTACATACACAATGACATTTTCATAACCAGAATCTGCGCATACTGGGAGTTCAATGTACACAGTAACCATCACATAACCAGAATCTGCAAATATGGGATTACATACACAATAACCTTCACATTATAACCAGAATATACATACACAATAAGATTCTCATGACCAGAATCTGCACATAATGGGATTACATACACAATAACCATTGTATAACCAGAATCTGCGCATATGGGATTGCATACACCATAATCATCACATTACCAGAATCTGCACATATAGTATTACATGCACAACAAGCTTCACATAACCAGAATCTGCATACACAATAACATTCTCATAACCAGAATCTGCATGTATGGGATTACATACACATTACCCATCACATAACCAGAATCTGCACATATGGGAATATGTATACACAATAACCTTCACATAACCAGAATCTACATATGGGATTACATATGCAATAATAACATTTAAGGCTCACACTTATCCCGATAGGCTGGGATATGGGATTACATATGCAATAACAGTTAAGGCTCACACTCATCCCGATGGGCTGGGATATGGGATTACATATGCAATAACATTTAAGGCTCACACTCATCCCGATGGGCTGGGATTTTGGATTACATATGCAATAACATTTAAGGCTCACACTCATCCTGATGGGCTGAGATATTGGATTACATATGCAATAACATTTAAGGCTCACACTCATCCCGATGGGCTGGGATATGGGATTACATATGCAATAACATTTAAGGCTCACACTCATCCCGATGGGCTGGGATATTGGATTACATATGCAATAACATTTAAGGCTCACACTCATCCCGATGGGCTGGGATATGGGATTACATATGCAATAACATTTAAGGCTCACACTCATCCTGATGGGCTGGATATGGATTACATATGCAATAACATTAAGCTCACACTCATCCTGATGGGATATTGGATTACATATGCAATAACATTTAAGGCTCACACTCATCCTGATGGGCTGGGATATTGGATTACATATGCAATAACATTTAAGGCTCACACTCATCCCGATGGGCTGGGATATGGGATTACATATGCAATAACATTTAAGGCTCACACTCATCCCGATGGGCTGGGAGTGGTGTTGGCTGTGAAGGAAACTGGTGCAAAGTTGCAGTGGAGCCTGACATGGACCGAAGTAGTTAGTACTGTCACAATCAGCAAACTACTTACACTAATTGCCACTTGGCTGCCTTGTGCTGCTGCTCTAATTTGTCGGCAGGCTGCGGTCAATAAATGGCCGTGCTGATGGAATATCACAAGCCAGTGCGACTGCGCAGTAATGCCCGCCAGACACTCACCGACAGTGCCGATAATCGGCGATGTGTTGGGCCATATATCTGCGTGGTTCGCGACAATTTGGTGAATTCCATGTATGCGGACTTCTGGGTTCTCGATCGCCGATTCCCCTCAGTATATTTCCAAACAGCCCTCACACTAGCCGTTTAGATGATCGGGGATGTGGATAGTAGTTGAGCGTCCGTCTCCCGTTCTGGTAGATCATGGAATCGTGGGTTCAAACCCTGGTCAAGTCAACGCAAATGACTTAAAAATTGATACTTGTGGCTTCCTAGCCTGGCGCTCGGCATTATTAGGGTCGGGCAAAGAACAGTGGAATGAGGAAGACCAATCGTTGATGATTGAAATTTCCCCTTCAACTAATCTACCCACATAAAGAATTTTTTTGGAAAGCCTGGGTTCCGCTTCTATTAAAGCTGTATAGTCCGATGAAAACAAGAAGTATAAATATTATACAAGTATAGGTAGGCGGAAATATTTAGGATAGGGGTTTCTGGAATTATATATTTGTTGTACTTTGTTATATTTGCTGCGAGTCTGTGCTGCTGAACTGTGCTACGGCCCTGCGTTGGCTGGCTACATACAGTATAACCCCGTTAAACGAAGCTTGGTTAAACCAAACGATCGGTTAATCCAAACTTTTTTTCGGCGGCCCGGCAAAATACTACCATTTTTATCATATAAAAAAGTGGGTTAAACCAAAGTCGGTTAATCCAAATTATCGGTTAATAAAAACAAAATAGTCGGACCCATGCCACTTCCGGTACAATTAAACCAAACTTTCATGTGGTTATAAGGTCATCTGAGACCCCACCAACTGTTTTATATGATAACTGGTAGTATTTTGCCGGGCTACCGAAAAAAAGTTGGATTAACCGATCGTTTGGTTTAACTGAGCGTGGATTCATGGGGTGGTACTGTATATATACATTTAAAAAAAATCTAAGTGTCCACATACATTGTATATTACATCTGGAATACAAGCTTACTCAAAGTCAAACTCAAAGCCAAAGCTCCGTTAAACCAATGATCGGTTAATCCAAACACATTTCTAGGGTCCCTTCAAGTTTGGTTTAACGGGGTTATCCTGTAGTGTGTGCGTTCGTGTAATCTGCTCCCAGTCACCTACATTTTTTCTTTCTTGCTACACCAGTCGTCAAAACAAAAACAAAAACAATTACATTGGATTCTGGATGTCCAACTTAGATACTGGTGCACTTATTAAACATGTATTGCCATTTAGAAGGGAAGTCGAAGCCTGGTCACAAATCCATACTTGTCCTCACATGATCTCAGCTCCTGGAATTCACCATGCCATGTAAATAGATACTGCACAGAATTTGGGACCTTTTCGTCATGGTAACCGATCATGCCTGTGTCGTCAATCACAATCCTCTCTGTTCTTGTCATTTTGTATTTTTTTTAAACCACCACCACCAAATAAAATAATAATTGGTGATCGTCCCTGACCGTGCCTGAAAAATCGCCCACCTCTGATTTGTTTAATTTCCTTTTTGTTTAAACTTAAAAATGCGTCGGGCTAGGAGAGAATTTTACATATTACCCAGCAGGATATGAATCAATCTGTATTTTCTGTGGGATAAATAAAAGAAATTGGGGAAAAAAAATGGGTTGGTACTGTTAATTAAAATATTTTACTTCCAAAATGGAAACTTCTAGAACTGTATGATATACTGAACAAAAAATAAATAAAATAAAATAAAATAACCGCCCTCCTGACCCTGATTCGTATGATCAAAATGACGATCACCAACTTTGTGTTATTATTTGGCCTAATGGAAATGAATGGTCCTAACACCCATGTTTGCCAACAAAGCAGTTGGGTTTCACCTGAGCAAGATTGCACTGCGAAGTACCTTCAGGGCTAGTTGCCGGCTGTGCACTGTGGCAAGGTTTACTAGTGGATCACTGTCACTTTCCTCCAGAAATAGACACTCAGAACTGACTTGTGCTTGTTTAAAAAAACGACCCCCCCCCCCCCCCCCCCCCCCCCCCCCACCAGCACAGAAGGTATTCCCAACTGACTGTGCTAGTTACTAATTAAGTTCCAATGGATATCATTTAGATTAGTGTCGTATTGAATGAAGCAACTCTCCGATCAGAACATAGCTTAGTATTGTTGTTTGTTTCTTTGTTGTTGTTTTACGTCCTAGCAACATCTAAGGTCATATCAGGACGGATAGCTTAAGGAACAACCCACGTTTATTTGGTACGGTTTAAAAAGAAAATTTATTTCTGTTTAGTCACATTATTGGAGAAAAATACAACATAAATGATGTTTGAAAATCGAAGAAACATTTTGTATTACCAACACCACCACCACCACCACCACAAACAACCACCACCATCAAGATCATCATCATCATCATCATACCACCACCACCAACCACCACCACCACCACCACCACCACCACCAACCACCAACCACCACCACCACCACCACCACCACCTAAATTAATATACCACACGGGATGGCCGAATGAGTTAGAGCGTCCGTCTCCCGTGTTGGTAGACCATGGGATCGTGGGTTCGAACCCTGGTCGAGTCAAACCAATGACTTAAAAAATTATACTTGTCGCTCCCTAGCCAGGCGCTCGGCATTATTAGGAATAGGATAGGACAAGGACTGGTTGGCTCAGTGTCAGGATAATGTGACTGAGTGGGATATCAGGTCATGGTGCTTTTGGCCTGGTCTCCCAGTGGGGCAGCACTATAAAGTCGCCATGAATGCGCACTGTAACAAGTCGGTACCCATCCTGATATGACCTTAGATGTTGCTAGGACGTAAAACAACAAACAAAACTAAAATAATAATAATATAAGTACAACAACAATAATAACAAATGTAAAATCTCATATCTGTATATAATTATAAGTAGCTGTATACGATTTTGTAACCATATACAGGGTTCACAATCACACAATCTTGAAAAGGCCTTGAATTTTAAAGAGTCTTGAAAAGCCCTTAACTTTGAAAATACCCTGAAACGGCCTTGAAAATTGACCAAATGCCGGAACTCGCCCCCCCCCCCCCCCCCCAGCTTAAATGTTTTTATTTTGGGAGAGGAGGGGGCGCATTTCATTGACAACAGTGTTTTGAATGGCTAGATGTGTGGCTTATTAACTAATCTAGGACAATTTAAAAGTATAATAAAGATGTTAATTCCCTAGTTGCTTCTTTTGCTTTGATAGAAAAATAGCATACAGAAACCTGGTGAAGTAAGACCATAAAGAGTTGCCATGTATATAATCATTATGATATCACATTTATTCGGTTTAAAAAATGAATTTCTTACCTGAAAAAGGCCATAAAAAGGCCTTAGATTTTGGTTGCTGAATAGCTGTATGAACCCTGATATATGTGATGGTATTGCATCATATTTTATGGTATTGAACAACGAGACATCTTCAAGACACCTACTGAAACCATGTTTTTTTAGTTGTGTTTTTTTTCCTGTGCGTTAAAACTGTGAATTTGTTTGTTTAACGGACCTGTGCAATGCGATATATGTAATGGTATTGCATTATATTGTATGGTATTGAACAACGAGACATCTTCAAGACACCTACTGGAACCATGTTTATTTAGTTGTGTTTTTTTCCCCTGTGTGTTGAAACTGTGAATTTGTTTGTTTT
>CM059191.1:39343957-39375477 GCA_030323885.1 Branchipolynoe longqiensis
TGTCTGGTGCCACCCCGACAAAGTCGTCTAAATAGCAGTGTGTGAAGTGGCCCTTCTTCCTCATCAGGTATACAGCGGCATTTGTAGTTCTTGCACATGCCATAGCTGAAGTTCGGCAGCCAAAAGGTGGGGCGACATCAGTGTAGTATTTTCCTTCGAAAGTGAGGCCAAGGAGTGGGGTGGAGAGGGGGCAGGTCCTGAGCTGCCTGTAGGCTCGTGCAAGGTCGGCGCACCAAAGAAGACAGTCAGGTCCGAGCCTAGCCACCTCATCAGCAGCATTCATTACATTGGGTAGGGAATAGGAGCTGGGACGGCCTTGGTAGTATCCTCTCCGTATTCCACAGTTGACACTAGCCCCCTTTGGCCAGCTAAGGTCGACGATGACGCGCCTGTCGGGAGTGTTCTTCTTCGGGCGCGTCATCATCGGGCTCGTCTGAGACCAGGGTGTGAAGGGTGGCTCCTTGAAGGGGCCGAGTAGTGCCCCATGGCTGAGTTCAGTCTCCACGTATTTCTTGTTGTAGGTGGTATGTGCAGGATCTTCACGATGGTTGCTGTTTGTACTGGTAGGAGGGGCATCGGCGGTATAATCGACAGGCCAGCCAAATTCTAGGAACTCGACTACCTGCCGATCATGATAGTCTGCCAGGGTGCTCTTCCAGGCACAAATATTAAGTCCTGATCGTATTGGGACCCGGGCCTTCATGTAGTTTGGTAACGCCGTACGCCTGACGTTGTTATATATTTGAATATATTCAGTATGGCCCACCCACATGTCATGTCGTGGGTGAGGCCAAATGCGGTCGAGTGTGGCACTATACTCGACTGGGGTAGGCGGAGGGTGTGTCTCGGTGACGGGTGTCACTTGTTGCTCGATGTCAAGCATGTCTGCATCTGTCACACCGATGTCGGTGCAGCTGTCGTATCCTCCTGTAAGGACGGCCGTAGTTGTTAATGCAGTAGATCTGGGCTCCACGTGTCTGTTGTCGGTATTTTTCGTGGAGCCATTTCTCAAAAACCCTGTGTGGGTTGTTGGTTTATTGAACCACTGGTTTGGCCCGATTTCTTGTCTGCGAATCTCTGCTTATTTATGCAGTCTTTCTCGCGGTGCATGTTTGCGCGGTGGTGTTTATTGGCACACCAAGCGCAAACATGCATCTTCTTGTCAGGGTGCTCCCCATGGTTAGAGTTGAACCCGCAGTCGATCCCCCAGTTCCTTTGGTGGCAGGGCTTTCCATCGGTGTCGCGATTGAAGTCATTCCTTGTGACATTGTATGGGTTCCCACTGGAACTAGGCTGGTTGTTGGCAGTGTTCCCGGCCATGCGTGACTGATTGAAATTGTATTTTGTTGATCGGTGTTGATTGCGGGCCGGTAGCCGAAAGCCAACAGCATAGGCGGGTCGCTGTAGATCTTTAATGGCGTATTGGTCATTCCAGCCATCGGGGAGTTGTCCGTCATCAATCATGGCGAAGACCTGTTCTGACCAGGAGCGGCAAGTTTGCCACTCCCAATCACATGCCATGATCGTCAGCTGGTGGAGATGTTCAAGCAGGGGGTCTTTCCAGGAGACGGGCACTTCAACCACCTTCATCATTTTACACAGGGAGCCCATGTACTCTGCGAACGTGGCTTCACCCACTGCGACTTTCTCCCTCTTAATCCCGCGAGTTACAAATAAATGTGGCAGTAATGCGGATTTACCTTTTTTCTTTCCAATGGCGGAACCAGCGGCAGCTAAGAGTTCATTGATGGCATCGGTGTGTTCGTTGCTTGATCCGTCCCTGTTGAGCCTAGCTGACTGAGTGCGTGCCGCTTCGGCTTCTTGGCAGCAGTCATCATACTGTGTGTCATCATATATTTGGTGTTTTTCGGCATGTGTGGGGATGCGTGGTTTCCTCCTTGGTGCTGGTATGGGTTTGAAGGTTGGTATCTCCTGTTGGTGCGGTGGTTGGCGCCGGCTCACCATCGGCGCACAAGCGCCGGCACAGTCACTGTCACTGTCAGTATCCGATATCTCGAGATGGGTGACCGTGTGTTTTTTCTTTTGCCTGCCAGTCTCCAGTGCCTCCATTCTGGCGACCATCTTTGCTTCGAAGTTGTGCATCTGTTCTGCCATCGCAACTTGCATGGCTTTGATGAGCTCATCGTTGTTGCTTATTGGCTGTGAGATGGCCGATGCATTTTCAGGCATAGACGGTTTTTCTTTCATGGTTGACTGATAAGTATCGTCCGTGTCGTCCTCACTGAATATTTTGCTCTCATTTATGAGCTTTGGACGTCCCCGATTTTTGGGTACCTTGTTCTGCTTGTTGTTGCCTGTCTTTTTAGTCGTCTTCCTAGCTGTAGGCATGTTGACAGGAAAGCTAGTCGATATCAGGGAGCAGGTGTGTTGGTTCCTGTAATGGTTTGTGTCGTTGTGACTGTGGTTCTGTAGGTTTTGTTGGCTCCTAAGATAGGTAGCACAATTTATAAAAGCCGGTAATTGAGTAGAATGACGTAGGATAATGGTGTGAGATAAAATGTCAGATAAATGGCATCAAGTGGCGTCAAGTGCTTAACCCGGCAGAGAATAATGTATATAATGTAATAAATAATGTATAATAATTATAGTACTCCGGTATAAGGAGTTTTGGGAGGAATAAATGAATGACAAAATATATCATGTGTTCTAAAACGCCGGTAATTGAGTCCAATGGTGTAGTATAATGGCGTCATGTAAAATGTCTGATAAAATTGGGGTGAACGAAGACTACCGGCACAGAGAAATTAATGAGTAAGGGAAAGTAAGATGATACTGGCGTAAAAAGTTTTTTGAAACATATATATGCTGTCAATCCCAATGGAGCCTTGCTTCGACGTGACAGCAGTACCGACAGTACATCAAATGTCAATCACACACCACAGAACCTTCTAGCAGCAGAAAACAGAATAATTTAGGTAATATTTGTCCTGCGTTAGATTCCGCCTCGCATCAATCCTTTTGTCCAGTCTTTTTTCAGTGGTAATAAAATCAGTATGAATCAATGTATGACATATTGTCGAGCATAATGTGTCCGAGAAATTTCTTTAATTTCATGTAAAATGTCAGATAAAATTGGGGCCAATGAAAACTACACTGGCATAGAGATTAATGAGTTAAGGAACGTAAAATTGATAGTGGTGTAAAAAATGTTTTTAAAAACATATGAAGCTGCGATGGTTATAGGAGGAGATGGTTCTAGTAGTGGACGTGGTTCTATGAAGAAAGCTGTCAACCCCTAATGCAGCCTTGCTTCGACGTGACACCGTCACCGACAGTACATCAAATGTCAGTCACTTGCTTCAACGTGACAGTGGCACCGGGAGTACATGTAGATGTTCTTGTTCAATCAATGCCTCTGTATTATTGTAGCTGGCTTGGATAAGTAATCATGGTAGATAGATATCAAGTAAGTTTCAGGTTAAAATGGCAGTCATGTCACTGACTTTTCGCCACTAGTAGCAGGTCAGAAAAATTTCAAAGGAGTTTCAGAGAAGTTTTTTGACAGATATATATGCTGGCTGAAGCTGTGATGGTTGTAGGACTAAATGGTTGTACAGATAAGGAGCTATGCTACATAGGGCTAGGATAGCTGTCAATCCCAATGGAGCCTTGCTTCAAAGTGACACCGGCACCGGCAGTACAGCAAATGTCAATCACACACTACAGAAACTTCTAGCAACAAGTTTGTAGTGTAGTTAAGAATGCCTCTATTATCGCCCAGCATACAAAGTGTTTACGTGCACGAGTCGGCTGAACCGGTGTAGGTGTTCTTGTTCAAAGCGTCCGTGTTAATATTGAGAACCTAAAGACAAATATTACTTAGCTGTCTCTATCATAGTGGACCGCTAGAATTTCATAGTTCGGTCATAGTTCACTGTCACTCCCAATGCAGCCCTTCTTCAATGCCACACCGGCCACCGGCAGCAAGAACATATCAGTGTCACAACTACCAAACTTTCAGCAGCACACGTTGTAACGGAATTGTCTGAACTGCGTAGTCGGTATAGACTATAGTAACAATGTCCGACACCCACCACACAGAGGCAGACAGAATTGACTCAACTGCCTAGTCGGTATAGTAATATTGTCCGATAGCCACCACACAGCAGCAGAAGCACTGCAATGTCAGAATTTGCATCACAAGACACATATATTACTTATCTGTATTGCGGTTACTTCAAGTAGCTATCGACCAAATTCTTGCCACCGGCCGTGTAAAGTTGCCAGCGCATGAGTGTCACTGGTGAAAGCAAGTAGCTGGTGCAGTCGGGTCGATGTTAGAGGACGGCAGCTGCGAAGGTCGTGGTAAACACGGTATGCTATGTGCACCGGCAGGAAAGCGAAGTACCGCTAGAATTTCATAGTTCGTAGAAGCCGAGGCATACAGGTAGTGAGGTAGACTGTAGCAAAGTCCCCCCCCCAAGAAAGTCGGGTTGAAGTTAGGCGGACGGCAGCTGCGATGGTTCTGGGCGTTTTGCACGGGTGAGCCAGATAACATACAGATCTCGCCGGCAGAGTACCGGTCAATGGCGCCACCTATGGAGTTAGTCAGGAACTAAAGTATATTCCTCCAGGTGGCAGCATCATTTCGTCCAGTCTCCGCCGAGAATTACTCATGTTAATTATAACATGTACAATTCATGTCGTTAGGACATACAGTAAAACCTCTCTAAATCGACCGACCATGGGACCGACTTTAAATGATAAATTTAAGGAAGTGGTCGGTTTAGGGTTTAGGGTTTATTATTATTATTATTATTATTATTATTATTATTATTATTATTATTATTATTATTTTTTTATTTTTTTTAATTATTATTATTATTATTATTAATTTTTTTTTTTTTTAATAAATATTTAAAAAAAAATCGTTTCAGTGGTATTGTATGGGCGATCGTTTGGGACCCAAACCAAGTGATCGATATAGTGGAGTGGTCGATCTGTGGAGGTTGTCAGTTAGAGAGGGTTTGCTGTACTATCTTTACCAGAGCTTATTTAGGGCGCTACACTTTTCGGGTGGGATGGGGTGGGGTGGGGTGGGGTGGGGTGGGGTGGGAAACCGGAAGTGACGGGTGGATCGTTGGTTAGACTAGACCACCCCATATTCGCCAGTAGGTGCTGCTGGAGGTATATTATGTGTGTCTTCAACCGTTATCTGACAGTGGATATTTCCTTAAATAATATTCAATTTGCAATTTGTGTGTATGTGTATGTGTGTGTGTGTGTGTGTGTGTGTCTGTGTGAATTTATAATTTTTTTAATTAATTTTCTTAATTTTTTTATTCATCTATCTATTTATTTGTTTCTTTATTTATCTATTTATTTATTAGTGCCTCCCTCCCTCCCTCATTTATCCAAGACAAGTGTAATTTGTGTGCTCATTGTGAATTTTGTTTATTTTTGCAAGGGTTTTATATATTCAAAAATTAATATTAGTAAATTATTGTTTAAATACCTATGCATTATTAATACATTTTAATGGTATTACATATATAATTAAAAACTGTTCAATAGACAAGAATTACAAAAAAAATTAAAACACTTGCAACTAAAATATATGATCCAAATATTAATTTTAAGACAATTAAACCCTTTAAAAATACAAACAAAATTCATAATAAACACCAAATTACACTAGTCTCAAACAACACATTTGACATATTGCAATATTAGAAATTATATTTAATTTTGCCGTCTTCATTTATGTGTGGAGGGAGTTCTCACCATGTAACGTGCATGGTAAATATGTCACCCACAAAAAAAAAGCACTCCATGGGGATGGTCACGCTCGTGCTCGTGACAATGCTTGTGCTCGTACGCATGCTCATGGTCGGGAATGAGTGGGGGCACTCATTCGGACTCATTGCTGGGCACGGTGGGGATGTGAGTCTGCCAACACCCCTACCCTCCGCCTCAGGGGGGTAGGTGGGTGGGAGCGCGAGGCGCCCCTAATCCGCCCTCACACACTCACGACCAATCAAAACACACATACCTCAGCCAATCAGATCACACCAGCTACCGGAGCATGGCGCTCCACAACAAAGGGGAGTCAGTCAGCAACAGCGCCTCCGACTGACCACTACTACACCCCTTTTTAACCCACCCACCCACACCTGCACTTTAATTGGCACAGCCAATCAAAAACAACTCAAAAACAAAAAATAAAAACACCTCAAAAACAATTAAGTCAATTAACGACTCAATTGACAGTCACCCAATTGACAACCGCGCAATTGGGAAAAAACTAACTTCAAATTTCTAATCACATGTTAATGTAATTATTGTACTCGTGTTCACCTTATTGACTATTGACTTGTAATTGTTCATGTTATCTTATATGTTATCTTGTCCATGTGTCGCATCTCTCATCTCATGCTCTTATGTTATCACCTACATGACCTTATGTCGGCCACGGCCCGTCATTGATCTAGCATGTACACGTCCATTAGAGGCCGGGGGCCGCGACAAAATAAAAGCCATGTTTTCCCATGCAGTCTCATCGTCTTCTGTGCCCGTGAGCAATGTGCTTGTGCGCATGCTCGTGCGCATGCTCGGCGTACACCCTATGAACCGGCGTGATGTGTGTGCATAGTGGTCACCCAAGCGGGGATCAGTGACAGTTAATGCCCAATCAACCTGCGATATTTGTTTGCGAGGAGGCCGGAGGCGATGGGGGTGGGAGGGGGGTGTGATCAGTCTGATGGGATCTGGCCTCAGGATGCCATGGACTGATGCTCTTCTATGGTTGTCTTTTATAAGCTACTCGTGAGGGTAGAATTGGTGAGGTGGTCGGTGATTGGGTGCGTAGGGGTCACGGGATCGAACCTGATCAGTGTGGTTCTTATGCAGCGTCCTGCTGATAACTTGACATCATTGCTCATCCAATTTATCACTTTTGGGAGCCCACCTGATTTTTGTTTGATTTATTAAAAAATATTTTTTACCCAGGTGTCAGACTTCTATATCATGCAGTTGCCAGTTTAAAAAATATATTTTGAAACATTCAAAGCTTTCACATCTTGTCTTCGCTTTTTAAGTGGTTTTGGAATTTGGAAGATGGTTTGATTAAAATTCCCCCAAAACCTGTTGAAAAGAATAATTGACTCACCTTTCTCTTCCTCTCTACCCTCCTTGCTTTCTTTCCCCCCCCCCCCCCCCCCCCCGCTCTTGAAGCACATCTATTATGTAGTTCATTAAAACAATTTTCACCTATTCCAGAAGGGCAATATCTTCAAGTTTGATCTAGAATTTTACCTGGCTGCAATTTTATTGCAATCATGAGCTTTTAACTTCAAAAGTGTCTCTCGACACATCGTTGATTGTATGCTTTTACATTCTGCGTAAAAGTGATGGCCCGATAATAATGTGATAATAGTGCGATAATAATGCGACAGAATAAGATTTGAACAATTCTCGCCGTGATTATGGCCTTTTGCTGCTGACACGGCATTAAGTAACCACCACTAACTAAGTAACTAACTAACTAACTAACTAACTAACTAACTAACTAACTAACTAAATAATCATTTCCCCTCCCTCTCCTCTCCTCTCCTCTCCTCTCCTCTCCTCTCCTCTCCTCTCCCTTTCCCCCTCCTCCCCCTCTCCCCCTCCCTCCCTCTGCCCCTTTTGTACATAGCTGCACCTCGTTGTTTATGGCTGTCGAGAGCTGGTCATGACTGCATATTGCTGTACCGAGTTGTTCATTGCTGTACCGAGCTGCTCAGTGATGAACTCAGCTGCTCATGACTGCTCTTTGCTGTACCGAACACTGCTGCTCATTGCTATACCGAGCTGCTCACGACTGCTCATTGCTATACCGAGCTGCTCATTGCTATACCGAGCCTTTTTTAGGACAGCTGCTCTGTACCACCTCATATAATCTATTAAACCCATTTGATCAATTAACAACCTTTAACTTTGATCTATTTCCCTTGCTCACAAATTGTGTGGCTGTGAGCTTTTTAAATTCAGTGTCTGCTGACACAATTGATTCTACACTTTCGCACTCTGTAAAGGCAATGGTTGAATAAAAACCAAACAATTCTCGCCGTGAATATAGCCTATGTTGTAAACACGGTGTAAAGAAACCCTATCAATCAATCAACCAATCAATCAAACTGAGCTGCTCATGACTGGCTATTGCTGTACCAAGCTGCTCATGCCTGCTCATTGCTGTACCGAGCTGCTCATGACTGGCTATTGCTGCTCGTGTAGCTGGACACAGGTGCACGTGACCAGTGTGACCTGTCCGTGACCCGCTGCTGACCGGCGGGCCGTGATAGTGCTAATAGCGCAGAATCCCGCCAATAATCGCGTTGTGACGGAATAGTTGACGGAGTGCTTTTTAATGTGCGGTCCCCATGAGCTCTGTGTGTGTGTGTGTGTGTGTGTGTGTGTGTGTGTGTGTGTGTGTGTGTGTGAGGGGCGAGAGTGTGTGTGTGTGAGGGGTGTGTTTGATGGATGTGTGTGAGGGCTGTGTGAGTTGTGTGTGTGTGATTGGTGCGTGTATTTGAGGGGTGTGTGTGTTTGAGGGGTGTCTGAGTGTGTGTGGGGGTGTGACTGTGAGTGAGGGGTGTATGTGCGGGCTGTGTGAGGGGGTGGGTGAGGATATGTGTCTGAGGGAGGGTGAGTGACGTGTGGGGTGTGTGAGGGGTGTGGGTGTGTTTGAGGGGGTGTGATGGATGTGAGTGTTTCAGGGGTTTGTATGAGGGGGTGAATGACGTGTGTGTGTGAGTGTATATGTGTGAGGGGTGAGTGTGTGTGTGAGGGGGTGAGTGACGCGTGTGTGTGAGGGTATGTGTCTGAGGGGTGTGTGTGAGGGCGAGTGGTGCGTGTGTTTGAGTGAGTGTGTTGAGGGGAGAGTGTGGGGGGGGGGGGGCAGGGCTACTGGGAGGTGTGCGGGTGGTGCGAGCCGCTCAGTGGTGTGAGCAGCTCAGAGCTGTCCAGCCACTCTGGCCAAAGCCTGCTCGGCCATCAGATCAGAGACCTGGCCGGGGCTTGCTTCTCAAATGTGACCCGACAAGCCTCGCTCTGACGGCGGGGAGTTAGTCATCTCTGTGTCAGTGGGTGCGGTGTGGGTGTGAACCCTAGCCGTCTGAATGTATGCTCATCGTGACGCCTTGGTACTGATCCCCTTCTACCTTAGATGTTGCTAGGACGTAAAACAACAACAAACAAACAAACCTTCTAAACTCTTCATCTTCAACACTTACATTCTTTCTCTCCTGCCTCTCTCACCCATCCCTCTCTCTCCTCTCTCTCTCTCTCTCTCTCTCTCTCTCTCTCTCTCTCTCTCTCTCTCTCTCTCTCTCTCTCTCACACACATTATGATCACCAGCGTCATTGTTAATATCATTATCGGCATTGTCATTACTATCATCATTATTATAACCAAACGGGATGGCTGAATGCGTTGAGCGTCCGTCTCCCGTTTGGGTAGGTCATGGGATTCGAACCCATGGGTTCGACCGAACCCTGGTTGAGTCAAACTAATGACTTAAACATGGATACTTGTCGCTTCCTAGCCAGGCGCTCGGCATTATTAGGATAGGGCAAGGAGCAGTGGAATGTGGAAGACCAATCGTCTATGATTGAAATTTCCCCCGCTTAATCAACTAATGTACCAACAAATATATAAAATATATCATTATCACCATATTATTCCCATGATTATCATTATTATTATCATCATTATTATCATTATTATCATGAATGGAAAAATAACCAGAAAAATGCCCCTCCTTGAAGGTCTGGTCCCACTGCTTTGATGTAGACAGTGGTGGAGTTCAAAAGAGCATGCTGTGCATAATTTTGGAGCAACATCCGGGGAATGCAGCCTAATCTCGGAGGGCCGGATGAGGAAGGAGTTTGAACACGTCCCGAATGATTAAAGAGCAGCTCCGTTGTCTGCCTGGGAGATCAGAGAGCAGCCAGTTAGGGCATCTTAGATCTGCCGGAAATGCACATCCTCGGAACGCAGCACCAGGCAGCGTTCGCTCGCGGTGTTCTTTTCACAGGCTCATTACATTCAGGGATGAACGATC
The DNA here is from genome assembly GCA_030323885.1 of Branchipolynoe longqiensis. Classification (NCBI taxonomy): domain Eukaryota; kingdom Metazoa; phylum Annelida; class Polychaeta; order Phyllodocida; family Polynoidae; genus Branchipolynoe; species Branchipolynoe longqiensis. The sequence continues at coordinate 39,354,022 of CM059191.1, forward strand.
TCCGCCATTTCGCGGAATTCCGCGATTTTAGTTATTTACTGATTAACGTTAAAGTTGCATAGTCTGATGGTTTTGAGTTTCTGTCATTTTCTGAGATAAATATATTAGTTTGATTATTATAATCTACCTTACTTTAGTTTGAAATAACTTATGTTTAAGTGGTTAACTTTTGAGATATTTGAAGTGCAAACACACAAAATTAGTTTTGGCAAGCACACCAAAGCTCTGACACCATAGGCTCTTGCAGTAACAAGCTCTTTTAAATTGGTTCAGTGTTCTGTTCTATATGCCATCAAATGCTTGATAAGTGCATGAATATCTAATTCACTACACGAGACACAACACGATATATGTATATTTGGAAACAGATTTATTATCTGAGAATACTTAAAGGTAGCTCAAGGAGCAGCAAACTCGTGGTGGCGACAGTGGCCCTCGTTCATGATCAAAGTATGCATCACAGTCTAGTGAAACATCGTGTATAGAGATATATGTCAAACATAGGCAGCTTGGCCTCTTAGTCTTGCGAGACAGTATTACATTCAGTTTATAGTTCCTTATAGGTTCAAATCTGGAATACAAACATAGTATCGTAACATATCATAACAGTAATCAATCCGGTTGGATCGCCTCGGCAGCGCTCAACCCCACCTCGATAAGGGTGGGTGGGTGGGATTTTTTCCGCACGTCTTAGTCCAGTGGCGGGCAGGCGGGCTATGAGACGCGTTCTAGTGACTGATACGCCGCCCTGGTGTCTCGTGAGTGAATTAGGGATGTTAGCTAGCCAACATCACCAATTCACTACACGAGACACAACACGATATATGTATATTTGGAAACAGATTTATTATCTAAGAACAATTAAAGGTAGCTCAAGGAGCAGCAAACTCGTGGTGGCGACAGTGGCCCTCGTTCATGATCAAAGTATGCATCACAGTCTAGTGAAACATCGTGTATAGAGATATATGTCAAACATAGGCAGCTTGGCCTCTTAGTCTTGCGAGACAGTATTACATTCAGTTTATAGTTCCTTATAGGTTCAAATCTGGAATACAAACATAGTATCATAACATATCATAACAGTAATCAATCCGGTCGGATCGCCTCGGCAGCGCTCAACCCAACAATCTTCCGAGCGCTGCCGGGGCAGCACTGACGTGAAGGGCGCTAAGGTACGCGTTTACAGAGGCACTTCGCCAGGTACCTGCGGCCATTATCGTGTCCAGTGTTAACCCTTCACCTTGACAGGCCTGAGCAGCGCCCCTGCGGAGCCCATGGAGAGTAAAACCTGTGTCTCTACCTAGAGCCATGAAGGAGGCCATAGTCAGTGCGCGTTTCAGGACCGGAAGGGACAAGGGGAGGCCTGACGGCAGCATGAAGGCTGGAGCACTAGGGTAGGCAGGTGTTATCGCGTATCTTTCCCAGGCTCTGACTGGACAACATGTGGATCGCGGGAGGGCAGGGAGCCAAAACATTATAGGGGGGGCGGAGGACGGGCGGGTTTTGGTGGACCTTAGGACTACCATTAGGTTATTCCCATCTACATAAATGTCCTTGTGTCTTAACACATGAGTCATAGTATTGGGCTCAACAGAAGCGGGAACTAGATTTCCTTGTCTGACGAAGGTGAAGTAGCCTATTATGAGAGCGGCGATGATAACGTTAGGAGCTGGGCTTAAACTGAGGAGGTATTCTATTATTGCCTTGAGTTCGGAGGGAGTGATTGGGGTAGCTCTAGTGACTGTGTGGGCGGTTGTTTTAAATATACCGGATTTGTATAGTTTAATCTCGGGTGCATCAAACGCGCTGGCAGACCCGAGGCCTGCTGCTACCCAGAGTTTTACTGAACTAAAATAGTTCATGATGGCACCAGGTGATTTAAGGCGGTCATTGAGGAACATAAGAAATGACAAGAGGACGTATACCGACGGGTTTTGACAATCTATAGCGTGCTGCGTGCAGAAGTCTATATAGAGTTTGACATGAGCTGCCTTGTTCTTCCATGTGCGAGGCGCTAACACGAGGACATAGCTGTCCAGAAGTCTCTGATGGTGCATTAGCGAGAATCCTGGAAGATAGAGCCACAAAATTACTATCTTCCGAACCTGATTATCACAGTTTGCATTTCAAGATGTTAAGGGATATCGATAGCCTAATTTCTTGCAGGCCACGAGTTTGACACATATTCAGAGCTGACAATTTATGGGTTTTATCATGTGGGGCTCTGCTAAGAGCGTCCGCTAGAATCAGTTCTTTCCCTGGTTTATGTAAAATGACAAGTTCACAATTTCTTGTAGCTGCGATTAACCATAGTTGTCTTGCACATGCACAGAGAATTATATCTTTACCACGTCCTGAGTCTAGGACGTGTTGTGAGGCAATATTATCTGTATTAACGACTATAGTGAATTCATGTGGGTTCGGGGGAAGTAGATTAGTTACAGCGTGTACCAGGTTAAGGGCTTCAAGTTGTGTAATTAGTAGCTTGTGTGCACATAATTCTGAGTCGTACTCGACACTAAAATAGTGCGTAGCAGAGAATGCCCCGCCCGCCTGCCAGTCACACTCAATGACCCATTTTTCTCTCGGTGCAGATGGTAGCAGCTGTATACCGTTATAACTATTTGCAAAAATTTTAAACCATTCAAGGTCTCTTAGTAAATCTTTGTCGAATACATGTTGACCTACATATGGTGAAGCTCTGAGTGCGGCCAGGACTCTATTTGTAAATCTAACTGCCGGCTGGATACATTTTGACAGGTGGTGTAACTTTCCAGCTAACTGTTTTCTCGAAGCTGTAATTTTTCCTTCCCACAGTAGACATTCTTCTAACACTTCAGTTACTTTTTGTTGAGGCAAGGTAACAGTCATGGCAACCGAATCAATTAGAAATCCTAACCAGGTTAATAAGGTAACCGGGGGGGTACATTTTTCTACAGCCAAGTCCAAACCTAGTTCACCTGATAATGTGTTAAAGTAGTTAAATGCATCCCATGCTTTCTGTTCTGTTGCTTCTACCCCTATGAAATCATCTAATTAACATAATGAGAAAAACCCTGCTCGCCGTAGTAACCAAACTACTGCTCTAGTAGTGCGGGCACAAGCAAGTGCTGAGGTTCTGCAGCCGAACGGAGGCGCAATGTCAATGTAAATACTTCCGTTAAGCGCAATTCCTAATAGTGGCACAGATAGGGGACATACTCTGAGTTGGCGGTAGGCTCTGGCTAAATCGCCTCCCCACATCCAGGCGCTGGGACCAATCTTGATTAATCGGTCCGATAATGTAGAGACTGAAGGTAGACAGAAATTAAATGGATGCCCCAAGTAGAATCCTCTCACACTTCCTGCATTTACGCTCTTTCCTTTTGGAAAACTAAGATCGATTATTATCCTTTTATCTGTGGAGCTCTTCTTAGGTCTGGTCATCATCGGGCTGATTTGACACCATGGAGAAAATGGAAGTGACTGGAAAGGGCCTAGTAGGGCTCCATGATGGAGCTCGGTCGTGATAAACTTGTTAATATGAACATCTGCATTATCTGATTTTGCGTGATTCCTAAAGGTTGGGACTGGGACCTTTTTTGATGTGTAATCTAGGGGCCATCCAAATTCTAGATGTTCGACTAACAGGACATCAGGATAGTCCAACAATACTGCTCGCCATCGAGGAATGTTCAAACCAGACGGAACTGAAATTTTTGCTCCCATAGAATTTGGTAACCCAGTGACACGTACTTTATCAAATATGTCTCGATATATACCATTCCCAAACCATGGTTGATCTACCGAAGTTGGCCAGAATTGTAACAGTGTATTTTGATATTGCAGGGGGGAGGGCAGAGGGACAAAATCTGACCTAGTGCTGACTGTCGACGTTAGTTCAAGTTCTAATGGATCGTCAAACCAGTCAAAAGTTGGCATATCTAAATCGGTTATCTCATTACTTACAGCATTTGTGTGAAGTGGGTTTATCTGTACATTGGATGAGGAATCATTATTATGAACAAGTACTGGGAAATCAGCAACAATTTTAGATATACTATCATTATCTTTCCTTTCATGTTTCTTATCAGATACAGAGGCGGCTTTACAAGTATACTCAGTTGATAAATTCGGGTCATAATTAGGAGTGACGTTTTTATCAGGAGCTGATATAGGCAAGACGGTAACAGGGTCAGGAGTGCTAATCGTGGGTGAAACATGTTTAACAGTTGTAAAGTCAGATACATTATGAACTATGTTTAGATCATTGTCCGCACAGAAATTGCACTCACATCGTTATTGTTAGCTGCGGTCTCGGATGTTTTCTTGTCTAAGAAGCGTCTCTTTTTAAGACAATCTTGCTCACGGTGAAATAAGATGCGCTTAAACCTGTAAGCACACCATGCGCATATATGCGGGGATCGATCAGGGAGGGCACCATGTGTTGCAGTAAATCCACAGTCTTTACCCCAGTTCCACAGATAACATGGCTTCCCCTCTGTCTCTCTAGTGTAGTCTTCCCTCTGAGTACCAGGGGACGGGTTGATCCCGGTTGAAGCTGCCGCAATCGCAGGTAGCTGGGCAGGGCGCTGTGTCGTTGCGGGGGCAGCACGAGGGTAAGCAAACTGACTAGAGGCGGCTCTAGATTGAAGCGTCCTTACAGCTTCGGTACAAATATCGCGCTGGACATCTTTAATCGCGGAAGGATCCGCCCAGCCGTCCCTAAGTCGACCATCCGCTATCATCGCAAATACTCGTTCCGACCAACGTTGGCAGGTCGGCCAATCCCAGGTTATGGCCATGAGTGCAAGATCTTTTTCGTGTTGTAATACCGACGGAATAGAAGCTACCGGAAAGTCAGGTTGGTCGGTCAGGAGACGAACGGCAAAGAAATATTCCGCCCACGTTGCCTCCCCTAGAGCGATCTTCTTACACGCATCCCCCCTCGTAATTAAATGATGGGGAAAACAGTTCATACCTGGGGGCCTTTGCAATGCTTGGACGTTGTCCATCATGAAGTCGGCCGCGACGGGCAGTCTAGGTTGTGGCATCTGGAACGTGGGTGGAGCCATAGAAGATTGAGGGAAATAGCCAGTCCCAGGTACTTGAATAGGGTGGTGAAGAGGAGCCCCGTGAACTGGTCTGGCAGGGGCCCAGCCTCTCCCATACGGAGACTGAGATGGAACCCTATGTCGGCCTTGGAACGGGTGCGGCTGAGAGGCATCTAGGACGGTGGGATCCTGTGGGATCCACACTGACGACCCATCGGTAGCCCTGGAGTCAGAAGGAGGCAACCTCCCAGGAGCACGTCTAGTAGTAGAGCGACTCTGACGAGGGGAATGAGACACTGAAGGACTTGTCCGGTCAGGCGTAGTCGCAGTGGAAGACGGCCATCTAGCAGACGGAGCAACCGGAGCGGCCGCCATGCGCTCCAACACCTCAAGCCTCGCTAGGACCGAACTGGAAACACTGCCCACAGAGGAAAGGGTAGGAGTAGAGACACCATCTGAAGACGGAGCAGGAGCCACAGGAGCCCGAACTGACGCTTGCCTAGGTAGGACTGGGCGTCGAGGAAGATTAACCGTAGCAGGCCGACCCCGGCACTTCCGTGTTGGCGGCATTACAGGCAGAATTCGCGCACAATTTTTTCCGCACGTCTTAGTCCAGTGGTGGGCAGGCGGGCTATGAGACGCGTGCTAGTGACTGATACACCGCCCTGGTGTCTCGTGAGTGAATTAGGGATGTTAGCTAGCCAACATCACCAAGTTAGATGTGTAGAATCAAATCTGGATACATGTTTTGGTTTTGAAAATTAGATGTTTTCATCGGACTATGCAGCTTTAAACAAAGCGTAACATGGAATCATGATGTATATGACAACAGTTAGGTAGTTTGCATCTCGTTCTTATACGACCTTAGATTTTGCTAGAACATAAAACCCAAGTAAGAAGTAGTTATGAGTGAGCAATAATATAACCACAACAAAGATAGTTGAAACCTGACTTCCAGCATTTTCCCGCGATTCCCTGACAGTGCTAATCATATGGGAAGAAATCCGTGTTTTTGCGGAAATTCGCCGTCGGTGTAATAATGATGATATTGGCTCGTTTTCCGCGTCTTTTGCCGGAGACCACTTTCTTCATCCTTCAGGGATGAAAGATCTCCGCAATTTCGCGGATTTTTCCTGTAGCTATAAGTGTATACTAATACGGTGTTCAAATGCGGCAGCACTATAAGTGTATACTAATATGTTGTTTTACGCTGCAGCACCATCAGCGTACACTAATGTGTGGTGCAGACGCCGCAGCACTATCAGTGTATACTAGTAATACATGCTTCAAACGTATTTGTATGAAACCCGACTTGCAGGATTTTTCCGCGATTCCCTGACAATGCTAAACCTATGGGAGAATATCAGCATTTCCACTTTTTTCCCCGGAAACCACTTTCATCCCTGATCCCTGCACATTGAACTTAGATCAGTATGCACCGGACGGGGTCGCCGTGTGGGTAGAGCGTAGGCTTCCAATGTGGCAGTATGCCAGTATGTTGTGGGTTTGCACCACCGCCACCACTACCACCACCACCACTCATGGTGATTTTATAGTGCTGCCACACTAGGAAATCAGGTCGCTAGCACTGTGACCCGATATCCCACTCAGTCACATTATCCTGACACTGAGCTCATTAATGCCAAGCGCCGAGCTAGGAAGCGACAAGTATCAATTTTTGTAAGTCATTGGTTTGACTCGACCGGGAATTGAACTCCCAATCTCCCACACGGGAGGCCTGCGCTTTGCCGATTCGGCCACCGCGCCCGGTTTCGATATCCTAATCCAGATGACAGACACATTAGACTAGATCTCTCTATTAGGATTGATCTCTCCACTTGTCCTCGGCCTCATAATGTGAACCGCCGTCCTGGTATGACCTTAGATGTTGCCAGGACATAAAACTGCACCAACCAACCAACCATAATGTGAACCGTATGAGTGAGGTCAGTGCCCTTGTGAATGTGAGTGATCTCATTGCCATTGGGTTTCGTCTGCCAATGTGTTCGTCTCCTCAGAAGACCTTTTGGTGTTACTAGGTCGTAAGACTCCAATAAACAAACAGCTCAAAATTTCAGAATTCGCCGCCAGTACTATTATCATGCCACTACAGTAAATATAATGTTATTTGTAATATATATCCGGGTTTCCTTCTTTACCATGTGTGACGGGGTGGGCAAATGAGTTGAGCGTCCGTCTCCCGATTTGGTAGATCGTCGGATAGGAACCCATGGATTCGAACCCTGGTCGAATCAAACCAATGACTTAAAAATGGATACTTGTCACTTCCTAGCCAGGTGCTCCGCAGCATTATTAGGATAATGGCAAGGACTGGTTGGCTCAGTGTCAGGATAATGTGACTCGTCATGGTTCTAGCAGCCTGGTCTCCCAGTGGGGCAGCACTATAGAGGGGGTGTAATGATGTCACAAGACAACTTTTGGTGGCCATATTGGATTACATACAGAAGGCTTGCAACTGCCTACACTGTGCTTATTTACTGATTTGTTGGTTTATTTGTCACTGTTTTGAGCAGGTTGGCCTCAGAAGTTGTTGCTAAAGTGTTCTAAGTAAACACATTGGATGTAAACTGCCCAGAACCTCCCATAACACAAGAAAACTATGTTTTACTGCATCTGCATGCATTCACAACATGGCTCGGGAGGGTGCTCGTAATCCAAGATGGCTGGCCGCTGACTGCTGAGTGGTGATGTCACGTGCACTCCCTCTATTAAGTCGCCATGAGTGCACACTGTCACAAGTCGCTACCCGTCCTGATATGACCGTAGATGTTGCCAGGATGTAAAACTCCAACAACCGACCAAATCTCCATGTACCATATATATACAACAGAATTGGACATCACCGTTTAAGCCATATTAGTACTTAATAGTAGCGTCATTTCTCACTAACATTTCCAGTCGAGTATATTTTATTTACAAGCGAGCTGCTCACAAAACAACACACGGGTTAATCGGGCCACCAGGTGGTCACGTGACCGGTGGAGAATGGCGTAATTAGGTCAGCGTGACTTGTGACAGCGGGGGTGGTATTGTAATGGAGATTGACCCACGACAGTTATGTGATAAATGCCCTAGACCCCCCCCCCCCACACACACACACGCCACACACACCCTCACCACCCTTTCACCCAGCCAACTGTAAAGTTCACTCCCTGCACCGACTCGCAACTGCTCACACTGAAAGGAGGCAGTCGGCCCGAACAACAGCCGACTCCCCCGGGGACGCCCCCTGTTGCTAATGACCCACACTACTTTGCGTATCCCTAAATATAAAAAATAAAATGATAAAATGGCATCATGAAGAGTTAGTAGACACACAACCAGAACCTGGACCCGTGAACTTAGCAAAAGAGTAGTAGTGACCTTTAAGGGCGGAAACCTATACCTGTTTAATTTTATTAAAACTTTTTTTAAAATGGATTTATTTACCATATCCATAACGGATAAGTTTGTTTTTATCGCTGGGTAGCACTAGTCCAATTCGATTAAAATCATTAGCTTTGTTTTAGTAATAAAATATTGGTTAAATATTTATGTAATATATATATTCTATTTAATATTTATAATATATACGTCATATATGCATAATATATATATTATAATATATACGTTATATATGCATTATATATATATGCAAGGGGAAAACTTGTTTGGCTGTAACCAAACAATATAGCTTTGGTGTGGTGAACTGAATATGTAGCGTATAATTGTTAGCAACCCCCTAATTTTGGCCCACCCAACCATCTCCAGCCTTTGTCCTGGGCGTTGGTGTGTGTGTGTTTGTGCGTCGAGGTGTGTGTCGAGGTGTGGTGGTGGTGGACAGGACAGGACAGCTGCCGCATGGTCCCTGTTGTGTAATAACGATGCCTAGTGCCCCAGAATGGTGCCCGCCTGCCGCACCCTTAGTTCCATTGAATTACGCCAGGGCACCCGTTTACAGCGCGCCAGGAAATTACATAACAACACATGATTTAATCCTCTCAGCTCATCCCCCTCCCCCGCCGGACCCCCCCCCCCCGATCCGCCACACACATACACGCCATTCTCAACGCACCGCGTGCACTCGTTATTGCCGAGATCGCCACGAGGGGGCGCGGGCTGGTGGGGGTCGGGGGGGGGGGTGATAATGAAGGAGATGGTAATACTCTTAATAAACCGTGGAGGGATTGGAGAAGAGGAGTGCGTTCTGGGTCAGGTGGGTGTGGGTGTGAGTGGGGGTGGGATTCCGGCTGGGTTGGGTGTGAGTTGGGGAGGGTGTGAATTGGGGTAGGTGTAAGTTGGGGTGTGTGTGAGTTGGGGTGTGTGAGTTGAGGTTGGTGTGAGTTGGGGTGATTGTGGGTTGGGGGTGTGAGTGAGGTGGGTTGGGGTTGGGGTGGGTGTGGGTGGGATTCCATCGAGGGAGGGTGTGAGTTGGAGTGTGTGTGTGAGTTGGTGTTGGTGTGGGTTGGGGGTGGGTGTGAGTTGGGTTAGGTGTGAGTGTGGGGTGAGTTGAGGTGGGCGTGGATAGGGGAGCGGGTAGATGTGGGTTGGGTGTGAGTGTGGGGTGGGTTAGGTGTGAGTTGGAGAGGGTGTGAGTAGAAGTGGGGATGGGTTGGGGGTAGGCGTGGGTTGGGTGTGAGTTGGAGTGGGTGTGAGTAGAAGTGGGGATGGGTTGGGGGTAGGCGTGGGTTGGGTGTGAGTTGGAGTGGGTGTGAGTAGAAGTGGAGGGATGGGTTGGGGTAGGCATGGGTTGGGTGTGAGTTGGAGTGGGGTGTGAGTAATGTGGGATGGGTTGGGGGTGGCTGGTTGGTGTGAGTGGAGTGTAGGAAGTGGGGATGGGTTGGGGGTAGGTGTGGGTTGGGGTAGGTGTGAGTGTGGGTGGGATCCCATTGGGGTTGGGTGTGAGTTGGGGGTGGGATGCCCCTGGTTCCTTATGGTGGATCAGCTTGATGTGATGTGCTGGCGACGGGGGGGGGGGGGGCGTGTGTGAGAGGGATTGGGTGCTATATGATGCCACCATCGTGTAGCGGTTGTTTTTTTATTATTGGGGTGCGCGCGCTGTTGCCATAGCGACGCGTTGGGAAGGAGGAGGCGGTGGGGAGGGAGGGAGGGTGATGAGCGATGCGCGCGCCTCTTTGCGGTGGCCTACATTTGGTCGCCGTGTGTGTGTGCGTCTGTGTTAGTGTGTGTAAGACAGCGCTCAGTGTGTTGTTGTTGTCTGCGGGCGCGGCGGGGTGTGAGCAGCTCGATGAGCAACTCAATGAGCAGCTCAGTGAGCAGCTCGGCCGGGAAGTGAGTGCCTTCTCGAGCCGGGCCAGGCACACCGGCCTGCGGCACTGACTGCTCTTAACCATCGGCGGTCGCCGTCCTTCTAAAATTGAATAAACCAGTGTTTCAAACTATCAAGACTTTGGTCAATGAATACCAATCTCCCCGTCCTGATGACCTTAGATGTTGCTACCAAACTTAGATACTGATGCCTTAATTAATTTCCTCTCCTTTGTTGTTGTTTTTTTCTTCATTTTTTAACTTTTATTTCATTTGCTAGTTACTTATTGTTAATTTGGAGAGCCACATTTGGGTGTACAGGCGGAAAGATTACCCCTTGGGGGATGCCAGCCAAAAACACCCTACCATATTCTATGGTAAAATACCATTCAAATTCAATTTTTGTTAGAAACGTCAAAACTCACTGATTTCAACAGGCAGTGATATGACCTAGTTAACGTAGCAATGGCATATTGCACGTTCCTTTAACTTATTTTTTTATATATTTTTCTCCTCCACTCTCGATCCTGCTCCCTCCCCTTCCCAGTTTCAATTCCCTCTCCATTTCTTTCCCCCACTGCCCTGTCCATTCCCATTCTCTTCACTTCCCCTTCTATTTGTCACTCCATCCACCCCACTCTCCACTCTCCTTTTCATTTCTCACTCCACCCCCCTCTCCATTTAAAGTTGCATGGTGTGATGAAACATATTTTTTTCCAAAACCAAACACATACTTACATTTGATTCTACTGGTGCATTAACTAAGGCTTTGGGGCAGCATATACAGAATAATCAGTGAATTTATTACCCCCATCCCTTTGGGCACCTACTTTGACACAGCCATTAGGAAAGGAGAATTAGGTCAATCTCGTGACCTTATTAGTCCTACCCTCATTCCCGGTACCATATATGGCATTAGTCAGGTTACACACTACCTACACATTAATAGGTCACTCCTCATCACATGACCATCACGAGATGTGAATCTGGGCCAAAACAACAAGACTTTTGACAAGCTTGCCGAAATGATTTTGGGTTCTTTCAGCTCAAATTGCTCCAAAACTAGCCAGTTTTCCAACAAAATGACTCCAGAATAATGAATAGTAGGTTATAATAGTCAACTTGATATATTTATCTAAAAAATGATGCAAAAATTCGAAAGCCATCGGACTATGCAACTTTAACAGTGAACAAAAATGAAAATCAGGGGCGGGCGATTTTTCTATCATGGGCGTGGATGATCAGATTATGCAACTTTTAAAACCAGGTATCGCTGAGCAGTTGTGCATTTTAAATGTGCATCCCCAGCAAAGCTCAGGCGGTAAAGTAAGTATTCCCGGCTGCAATCTCCTCCTGTTCCAAATATAAACTTGTTGGTTTAACAGGGTTTGCGTTGGCATGGTATGGTGAGGGATTTACGCAGGGATGTGTGTGTGTGTGTGTGTGTGTGTGTGTGTGTGTGTGTTGGAGTTGGAGTTGGAGTTGTGCATGGGAGGTGAGGGTGGAAGGTGTTTGTGTGGGAAGGTTGGAGGTGTGTGTGGGAGATGTGTGTGGTGAGAAGGGGGGGTTAGAGCTAAGCCGGCTTTGGAGGTGATACCAAGGTGCACCCTCAGACCGCACCTTTCACCCCAACTCATCCAAATCCCTCCTACACACACCCAGCCTCGTTCTGAGATTGAAGCCTTAAGCCCCGCCACTACACCTGATCCCGGCTCACCACGGCGAGCCGATGGAAATGTCTGTCCGAAACCCTTCCCCTGTCTGGGATATGGGACGGAGTGTTACGCAGAGTAGCCAACACAGACGGCAACACACAGACACGCAGATAAAACAGTAATGTAGCAAACGCAGACAGCAACACATAAACAGACAGATAAAACAGACGGGGACACGGTATTGTAGCCTACACAGGCAGCGACACACAGATAAAACAGACAGGGATACAGTATTGTAGCCTACACAGAGAGCGACACATAGATAAAACAGACGGGGATACAGTATTGTAGCCTACACAGACAGCGACACACAGATAAAACAGATGGGGACACGGTATTGTAGCCTACACAGACAGCGACACACAGATAAAACAGACAGGGATACAGTATTGTAGCCTACACAGAGAGCGACACATAGATAAAACAGATGGGGATACAGTATTGTAGCCTACACAGACAGCGACACACAGATAAAACAGACGGGGACACGGTATTGTAGCCTACACAGACAGCGACACACAGATAAAACAGACAGGGATACAGTATTGTAGCCTACACAGAGAGCGACACATAGATAAAACAGACGGGGATACAGTATTGTAGCCTACACAGACAGCGACACACAGATAAAACAGACGGGGACACGGTATTGTAGCCTACACAGACAGCAACACACAGACATATAGGTAAAACAGACCGGGACATGGTATTGTAGCCTACATAGACAGCGACACACAGATAAAACAGACGGGGACATGGTATCGTAGAGAGGGGAGGGAGGGAGAGAGGGACAGAGATTGCCAGGACGTAAAACTCCAACAACCAACCACTCCTGTTGCCCTCCAATTATATCCTTTCATGCCACTGTCTCATTTCCACAGGTAAACCCCAGAATCTAATCTTTGAATCGCAATGTACATTGTTACTGAATACTCTCACACACACAGACGGACACACACACACGCACACACAAAGGAGTGGGGGGGGGCGTATGGATGGGAGATATTGTATTCATACAGTTGCCATGTTGGTATTTAGCTGCTTTTACTCCACAAACCACATGAGTAGTAGCCGAGTCCGGGATTTGACTCGGGCTTCTTTTCTGGGTCACATCCTACCGTGCTCACGTGACTGCAGTGCTCACGTGACTCCAGTCACGTGAGCTGAGCTGGTGGACGGCGACGGCTCAGAGGTGGGGTGGGGTGGGAGGAGGAGGGTGTATGTGGGGGTGGGGGTAACGTCATGTTTAACGGGTGAGTGTACATGAGCCATAAATAGTATAGTTAATACGAGTCTTACCTGGTACAGATGATGGATAACTAGTGTTTTCCCGAGGTACTAGCCTCGGATAGGCATGGGTCAGGGAGAAAGAAGCACATCCGGGTCCAGCAATCTTTTAATACTTTATAGGATAAAAAATTATCTCAATATTCTATGGATACTCTTATGTTTTCGTTTTGGCACAAGCCAACGTAATAGTCATGGTATGGTAGGGTGGGCGGGCCCTGGCCCCCGACTATCCGAGGCTAGTACCTCGGGAAAACATCAGTTATCCATCATCTGTACCAGGTAAGACTCATATAACTATACTATTTTACATCGGTACTACACCTCTGGCTACTCGTAGTCCAGGGAGAATTTTACGTAATCTGATTTTTTATCCTTTTATTCTTAATATTGTAAACATACTATAATGTTTTGAGTGCAAAATAGTAATTTTTTGTTTCTCGCCCGTCTTTAGTCGGTGAGACTGAGAAGGCGAGTCACCAGGCCACTTGGCTTTTCTAGTCGTTTGTTGTAATGTTTTGCAAACGATCTAGCCGTCTTCCAGCCCGCGTGTACTAGGATTCTCTTAAGTGAGATTCCCAACTGTCTTGCTTTGGAGACCATGGCTCCATGCGTTGAGTGAGAAGCGTAGCATCCCGTATTAACGCCTGCCTCTTTGAGCACCTTGATGGTCCATCTTTCGAGTGTGTCTCTCGAGATAGCTTTATGTGGTTTAATAAAGCTTATCAGAAGCTGTCTGGAATTCCTTATTCCATGCGACTTGGATATGCCCTAATGGCTGACACTACACAAATCCGTTTATCAATCGGAAAACTATTTACATGTACCGTGGACAGTGGGTCCCCTGTACGATTCGACTTTAGTAATGTCTCCAAATCGAATGTTGCCTCATCCTTATCTATCTCTAGTCCATCCAGAGACAGTGCCACAATTGTAATAGGACTGCTACCTTAAATCCTAGTTCTTTCATTGCCTATTACTAGGCCATGACTTGAATAACTTAAATACTACTGACACATCCCAAAACTTATTATATTTGGGTTTGGGTGGGTTTCTTTCATACACTGATCTAATAAACCAGTGTACTAACTGATGCTTTCAAATCGTTTGTCTATCTACCCTTGGTAGAATAATTGAAAGTGCACGCATTAATTGCACCAAATCCTAATCCCTCATCTTCTAATATTCTTAGAAATCTTACAACTTGGGCTATTGTAGGTTTTAATGGCTTGACTCCTTTAATCAGATAATGACGTCCCCATTTCGTTAAATAACTTGTATATAATTTCACCGTTCCTTTCCTCCACATGTGTGAAATAAGTCTTTCTTGTGTAATCTTGTGTAAACCATATTGTTCTAAGTGTTTTCTTAAAAAAGGAATGCCAAAAGGGGTGTCGTTGACAAGTCTCCATGAACTCTCAGTGGTCCTTGATGTTGTAGGTTGTTCCTTTCTCGTGGAAACCTGAGCATGCCTTTTGCTTCTAAGGTTACTGCCGCTAGCCATGGTTGTGTGTCCCATGCTGGTACTAGCATGGGACAAATCACAAATTTGGTTAAAAATACTCAGATTTAATGACCACTCTAGATGGTCGTTAAAATGCCGACTTTTCTTGTCAGCCAAAGTGTTTTGACTGCCTGGGATATGTGCTATCGTAAGCCATATGTCGTGTTCCTCTGCCCAGTCCCAAATTAGTTTTGCTAACTGGTTACACGGTTTGGAACGAGTCCCTCCCATATTATCTATATTACCCATGTTATCTGTTAACACCCTTACATGATTTTTAGGTAGGCAAACTAGGCTACGTAATCCTAGATAAATAGCCCTAAGCTCTAGTACATTTATGTGATCGGAGATTTCATCCTCTATCCACCGACCCCCTGTTGCCTGTTGGTTTCTGTGAGCCCCCCAGCCCTCTAGCGAAGCATCTGTTGTAACCGTAGTATTGGGTTCTCCCATTCTAATGGGGTTGGGCGAATTCGTAATGTGTGCTAGCCACCACATAAAATCATCTAGGCCTTCTGGCGAAATGGTCATGGGCTGTTCAAAATTCCCTTTAGTGTGAGAAAACGCTAAGTTCTTATCTATTTCTAGCAATTTAATATGTGCCTTAACGTAAAGAATTGCCACTTGCCTTATCTTCGGTTTGTTCAATTGTAATAATTGGTTTGGTGTTGTAAATTTATCAACTTTTTGTTCAGTTAATGAAACAGTCATTTATGTGGTGTCAATAAAGAATCCCAGAAACTTTAACTTCTTTGTTGGTGTTAATACTGATTTCGCTTCATGTATATAGACGCCTAATTTGTTTAAATGTCTGATATAGCTCGTCTACTGCTGTCTGTCAATGGTGTTGTGTTTATGCCACAATAAATGAGTCATCAATATACGGAAACATAACATGTTCTTTCTTAGCCATGTGGAGAAAAAAAGGTTTAAGCAACCTCATGAAAATGCATGGGGCACAAGCTAGCCCGTTAGGCATACAGATAAACTCATAAAGGTTATCATTCCAACAAAACCTGAGATATTTACGATCAGATTTATAAATTGGTACTGTATAGTATGCATCCCTGAGATCCACACTGGCTAGCCAAGAGTCTTGAGTTACTAAGTCTCTAGCTGTTTGTAGTGAAAACATTTTGAAATGTTTATGCTCAACTAATTTATTTAACCTTGTTAAATCCAAAATTAGTCTGACATCTCCATTTGGCTTGGGTCTCGTGAAAATATTAGAAATAAATTCCCCAGGCTCATGAAGAGCTGGTTCTATAATGCCTTTCTCACAAAATTGGTGAACCTGAACATTCACTGCCTCCCGTTCTGAAGTATCAAAACGATATGGAAAGGGTATCCTAGCTTGCCTAGGCTCTTGCAAGAGTGCAATTCTCACTCCCTCCTCTAAGCTAAGAATAGCTAGATTATCCGTAATGTTGTTCCATTCCAGTAGGCAATTATTTATATTACCCGCTTTAAATTTGCTTACTGGAGTCTGCGTTGCCACCCACTTGTTCCCTGGGCGGGGGAACGGTTTCTGGGCGGGGGAACGGTTTCTTGGGGGGTGAACTCCCTCTTGACTGGCCTGTTCCCGTCGTTCCAGCCGAACGACTGCCTCTGGCCCCTTCCCCTGGCCTGATAGCCATAGTTCAAACCGAACCGGCCTCCTCGCTGTCTGGTTCAATGACTTCGAAAATCCTGCCTCGCCTTCTTGAAGCGGGTAGAATTCGGGTCTCCAGATTTCTTTTTGTCTGTTTCCATGTGTTTGCCGCACTTGGTCCCGTTCTCGACTTGTTTGAACAAGTACTGGAGTTGGCCTCCGAACATATTGGTCTTGCCCAAGGGCTTGCCTTTTACTGGCTTGGGCGCAAAGAATAACATATATTCCTTCCCATTATTGTCTATCACCTTCTTGAACCTGGCTACCTCTTTTCCAGCGTCCGTACAGACCGCTTTGACAACGTTTTCAAACTGTAGGAGAGAAAATTGCTGGCCACTGTGAGCAACGCAATCCCCCCGTCCATTTCCTCACACAGGGAAGAGAACTTGTTCTCGGTCATCATCCTATTCACAATAGGCGTGATGGCTGCCAGCGCTGACAACACCGCATTGTGTACAGTGGGTAGGACCCCTTCAAATTCCTTCCAGTCCTTGTTCAACTTAACGGCACTGTCCATCTCCTTGATGGCCGATTCCGGGATTCCTTTAATCTCCGTGAACTTTTCTGCAGCTTCGTAATTACTTCCGCCGGCTTGAAAGTATTGAAGTTGCCCTGAATGGTCTTCCTCATCATGGTGGTGGTCTGGATCTTCTTTCTCTTAAGTGGCATGTACTTCTTGACTACCTTGCCACTGAGCTTGGCGTCTTTACCTGCCCGATGGGTGTCCGAGTCAGAGTTTGTCAACAACGAATCCGATGACGAGTCGGAAGAAGTCTTGCTCTTCTTACTCGTCTTCAACTTCTTTTTCTTACTTTTCTTCACCAGCGGCTTCTTTTTATGAGCCTTGGTGAACTCATCCCCATCAGAGGACAGCTCTTTCTTCTTGTGTTTGTGTTTGTGTGGAACCACAACTACTTCCTGAAGGGACTCATCGTCTGAGGAGTCCTGATCCTCGGAAAAGTCCTCCCACTCCGACTCTTCCGAAACTGGTGCAGGCTTAGCAGCCTTAGTAGCGTGCAGTCTCGCAGGGAGCGTCTCCTCCAACTTAAGTTGTACCAGACGCGTCAGACGCACATCTAGGTCAGTCGGGCAGGGCTCAGAGCCCCCCGCCTCCTTAGAATCCCTTTGTTCTGGTGACCTTTGTACCCATACTGGTGATGGCGGGTCTTCGTCTTCACTGAGCTCTTGGGGAACGTTAGCTTTACCCCGCTTCGTAGACATAGCAGGAAGTCTGCAAAAGCACCAAAACCAAAGCTTAGGCATTATTCCAGGTAAACATCACACGGGTAAATAGAGCATTATTATACCAAGTGTGGACCATGGTATTAAATCCGTATTTAAACCGTTTTTAACAACTTCTTTTTTTAAAGAAGAAGTGATGCTATGTTAAAGCTGCATAGTCTGATGAAAATGTCAAATTTTCAAAACCAAAGCAATTATCTAGAATTTATTCTACATATCTAACTCAGATTCTGGTGCACTTATTAAGCATCTGTTACCACATTAAAGGGAACACTAATGCTATTTAAGTGAGCCTGTTAATGCAGAAACCTATGGTGGGAGGTTTTTGGTGTGCTTGCCAGCATCAATTTTACATGGTTGTATTTGATATATCTCCAAAGTTAGCCATTTAAAATAAAGGTTACTTCAAACTAAAGTACAATGGGTTACAGCGATCAATCTGATGTATTTATCTCAGAAAATGACAGAAACTCAAAATCATCAGACACATGCAACTTTAATGCTAATGGTGGGATTTAGTCTGTCCAGGGTGAGAGGTCGAGTTATGATGGGGCGGAATTGGGACGAGAAGAATGCAGATCCTTCCTCGTGCTGACATGTCACGCATGCGCACTGCATGTTGCCCCACACGCATGACAACTGTCGCCTCCCCCTTCACCACTCACCCCCCCCCCCCGCCTACCCCCCAACCCCCACCCCACCCTACCCCACTCACCCCCACCACCATCCCCATTCCACAACGGTTTGCCGCCTGTTTGCGTCCAAATAAAATGGTGCGCACGCACTCTTAGTCTTATTACACGTTCTGTGATATATATTTTTTTTAAATCCCCGTGTGGCTACAAGAATAACTATTCTTTTACAGAGACAGGTTTGATAGCTTTGGCAACCTTATCCTATACTTTTACTTACAAAGTCAGTTTTGATAGCGTTCCGAACCTTATCCTATGCTTTTACAAAGTCAGTTTTGATAGCTTTGAGATTTGTATTCTATACTTTTAAAGATATCCAACAGGGGGCGCCACTGTACAGTGAACGTGGTATAGTTTCCTGTAAAAAGAACATGAAAAAACCCATAAAACTACAAAATTCTAACTCGTAGTCTCCAGGGAGAGAGCGAAACACTTTCGATTAAGCAGTTAGCACGTCCAGCTCACCGCATATGGTACATTATTATATATTGTGGTCGAATGAGGTAGTTTGAGGCGAGTGATCAGGTGTGGGAGACTGCGCAGAGTGAGCAGTGCGTATCGGTTGTTGGTTTCGTATTCAAAGATAAAAGATCTCATTGATTTCGCGGATTTCTGAGATTTTTGATAATCACCCATTAGCTATCACAAAACGGCAGGGATCAATGACAGTAATTGGTCTGTCGTAATGCCCTATACACGGGCTGGGCTGTTCTGATATGACCTTATATTTTGCTAGGGCGTAAAATCGAAATGACCACAGAAAAGCAAGGATTGGATTTCTGTGAAAACGCGGAAATTCCCTCTCGGCTTAGCACTGTCGGGGAATCGCGGAAAATTCCAGGAAGTCGGGTTTCATACCATCCTCTCCAAACATAGATTTTGCACCACACCTATGGCCAACTATTACGGACTCTGCTTGGACAGCGTTCTGCTGTCATTATTGTGACAGTATTATCGGCCATCTAACAATTAGAAATAACCACTCATCGATTTCCGCTTTTCCCCTCTAAGATTGGTAATGCCATATTATGGAAATATACTATCTTATGTTTATATTCCCATAATAAATTATAGAGTACATAGAGGAAGTGGGTGCAATTATGCTTATATTTATTATGATATGCTTTTGTATATATGTGTAGTTATACATACATACATACATACATACATACATACATACATACATACATACATACATACATACATACATACATACATACATACATACATACATACATACAGTAAAAGCTCTCTAACTGACCACTTCCACAGATCGACCGCTCCCCTATATCGATCGCTTTATTTGGGTCTAAAAAATACCATTGTAACCATATTCTAACTCCCTAAGCCGACCATCTCCCTAAATGGACCACTTAAAGTCGGTCCCAAGGACGGTCGATTTAAAGGGGTTTTATAGTATATATATCTGGTATATATATAGTCACATCCTCACAGATAGTACATTTTGAGTGAAAAAAACAGGTACTGCAGGATTTAATGATATGGAGCGATTTTCGGAATTTCCCCCTAATCAAACATGTGTTAGTTACTCTATCCCGATTGATGTGTTAGTAACACGACCTGGTTGGAATGGTTTTAGGTACTCTAGCCTGATGTGTTAGTAACACGACCTGTTGGAAGGGTCTTAGTTACTCTATCCCTACTGATATGTTAGTAACACAACCTGGTTGGAAGGGTCTTAGTTACTCTATCCCGACTGATGTGTTAGTAACATGACCTGGTTGGAAGGGTTTTAGTTACTCTAGCCTGATGTGCTAGTAACACGACCTGTTGGAAGGGTCTTAGTTACTCTATCCCGACTGATGTGTTAGTAACGAGACCTGGTTGGAAGGGTCTTAGTTACTCTATCCCGACTGATGTCCTGTTGGAAGGATTTTAGTTACTCTATCCCGGCTGATGTGTTAGTAACATGACCTGGTTGGAAGGGTCTTAGTTACGCCACTTTACTCTAGCCTGATGTGCTAGTAACACGACCTGTTGGAAGGGTCTTAGTTACTATATCCCGACTGATGTGTTAGTAACACGACCTGGTTGGAAGGGTCTTAGTTACTCTATCCCGACTGATGTGTTAGTAACACGACCTGGTTGGAAGGGTCTTAGTTACTCTATCCCGACTGATGTGTTAGTAACACGACCTGTTGGAAGGGTCTTAGTTACTCTATCCTGACTGATGTGTTAGTAACACGACCTGGTTGGAAGGGTCTTAGTTACTCTATCCCGACTGATGTGTTAGTAACATGACCTGGTTGGAAGAGTCTTAGTTACTCTATCCTCACTGATGTGTTAGTAACACGACCTGGTTGGAAGGGTCTTAGTTACTCTATCCCGACTGATGTGTTAGTAACATGACCTGGTTGGAAGAGTCTTAGTTACTCTATCCTGACTGATGTGTTAGTAACACGACCTGGTTGGAAGGGTCCAATAGGAGGTCATGGTGACTGGTAGAACTGTACCAGCAGAGATAGGGGAGGGGGGGCGGTGAGAGTGAGGGGGGTGCGTGGGTCTTGCGGAATCGCGCACGGGGCTGTGCGCGTGTGTGCATGTATACGCATGTCTACACATGCGTGCGCATGCGCTTGCATGTTTTGATCCGGTGTGTGTTTCAGCTCACTAGGCCGTGTGTAATGTATGTGGAAATGGGCATCGAACCCAGATCCATATCATTCCTGTGCGGGGTGCGCTAACCACATAGCCATAGGAGCCGCTCCCTTTTCGTTATTATGTATGTGTGATTGTGAAAGCTGGTTTATTCGTGTCCATTTCGGGTTGTGGTTGTTTATTCTGCTGTTATTGTGTCTCTATGGTGGTATAAGTAGAACACTGCAGTCAGGTCTGTCACTTTGTCAGCCTTGGTTATATGAGTGTGGTGGGCCGGTTTCTGTTGAGGTAATGGACGTCTGAACACAATGAGTTCTGTAGTGTAACTAACTTTATTTAGAACGTTCTGTAGTGACCTCACTCTGTGCCACACTGGGGGTGTTCGGATAACAACACAACTGGAAGACACATACATTACATCTCCCTTTCAATGGAACAGAGGAAC
>CM059191.1:39375977-39417838 GCA_030323885.1 Branchipolynoe longqiensis
GTTATTCTGAAGACGGCGCAATTCACCAAGATAAGTGTGTGGGGGTGGGGTGTTTCTTTTCCTGAAGGTCCTCCACATTGACTTAAACAAAAACTTGTGGGACATTAAAGTTGCATAGTCCGATGGTTTTGAATTTCTCTATTTTTTCTGAGATAAATATATTAGATCGATCACTAGTATCTACTTTACATTAGTTCAGAGTTACTTTTATTTTAAATGGTAAACTTTTTAGATATTTTGAGTGCAAGCATGGAAAAATAATTTTGGCAACCTTGCCAAAACTCTGACACCATAGACTTCTGCAGTAACAAGTTCTGTTAAATTGACTCAGTATTGCCTTCTATGCAGAAACAAATGCTTAATAAGTGCATCATTATCTAAGTTAGATATGTAATACAAATCTAGATAATTGGTCTGGTTTTGACAATTTTATATTTCATCACACTATGCAGCTATAATATCGAGTTTCACTTCCCTATTGGAATATTAACCAGGCGGGATGGATGAATGAGTTGACCACCTCCCGATTTGGTAGCTTGTAGGATTCAAAGCCCTGCGTTCAAACCCTGGCCGAGTCAAACCAATGACTTAAAAATGTATACTTTTCGCCATTTGAACCTGGCACTCGGCATTACTAAGACAGGACAAGGAGCAGTGGAATGAGGAAGACCAATTGTCTGCGATTGAAATTTCCCATCCTTATTCCATTAATGTACAAAAAGAAAAGAAGACAACAAAATTAAAATATATTAGTAGCAGACGATGCCATAAAGAAGCGCGAAAAACTTTAAACGTATTATCTCTTTACTACTTTAGAGTTAGTGGGCTGTGTGCAGTTCCGACATATGGCACCAGAGGGCACCACACACACACACACACACACACACACACACTCACACTCACACACGCACACACACGCACCCCAGTCGTGCGGACATCGTCCCAGGAGGGACAATCACTGACTCTTGTCAAACGGCACACCTGCCACCAGGGGAGAGGGGGGGCGGGGCCTACTCGCGTCACCTGACGTTACGTCACAACGCCACGCCCCCTGACGCCAAAGGGGGGAAACACCCCGGGTGGACGTAGACTTTGAAGCGGCGGGAACCGTGTAAGTGGCGAGTAGTGAGTGGCGCTTGTGGGTGGGTGGGTGGGTGGGTGAGTGTGGGTAACGGGTTGGGCGGTTATGAGTGTGTGTGTGCGTGTGTGTGTGAGTGTGAGTGTGAGGGTGAGTGTGAGTGTGTGAGAGAGAGGAGTTGGGCGACTGGTCGCCGTGGGATGTGGTAACACTATATCGAGAGGCCGTGGGAGCACACAGCGGGTAGCAGAGGGACGAGTCCCGGGTAGCAGTACAGAGACCCGTGCCGGCCAACTGTACATCTAGCAACATCTAGCCAGGAGAAAGACCCTTTGGTGTTCACGAGCCAGATCCCCCACCATCACCCCCACCTTTCACCCCACCCCTCCACACACACACACACACACTCCCACCCCCAACATAAAAATAATTAGTCAAATCTAGCCAATTTGTGTTAGCATTTTTAACACTAGGTACATCTGCTAAAAATGGACCGATCTTTTTGGTTCATCTATATTGTGTTATGTTTAAGTTGCATAGTCTGATTAGTTTAAGTTTCTGTCATTTTCTGAGATGATTATATCAGGTTGATAGCTATGATATATAGTATTTTAGTTTGAAGTAAATTTGCTTTAAAATTACTAACTTATATTAGGATATTTTTGGAGTCTAAACATGCCAAAAATAATTGTCTTTCTTGGGAACTTATACTACCTATCATGGATAGGTCTAGATAAAGGATTCACCCGGTACTCGCAGTACATGGGTGAATACCAACTCTATATAAAAACGGTCGAAAAAACGGGTTAATGAAATGAGAGCCTAATTTCACAATCTAAGAAGCAACATTTATTCTTTGTAAATGTCTTCATATTTACCCGCTACCTTTGAGTTGAAAAATATAATAAAATAGCTAGTTTAATACGATTTAAAATTGAAATCGACAGCGTTCTATGGCCGCCATCTTGGATTTTTGCATTCTATCCCATTTCACCAAATCTATGCCAATATATGTAGCCATTTGATCATGGAACCACAGTTTCTACTTCATGTTCCATACTAAAGCTATTTTTGCCCGTATTTACACTACGTTGTCGTTCACCCGTGTACTACAAGTACCGGGTGAAACTTTTATCAAGGATAGGTCTTAATTGTGGTGTTCTTGTCAAAACTCTAACCCCATAGCGGCACAAACAGGTTCTATTAAATTGACTTAGTATGCCCTTCTGTCCGTCAACAAATACTTACCATGTGCACCAGTATGATATGAAGTTTGACATGTAGGTTCAAATCTAGATAAGAGTGGGTTTTTTTTTATTCCATGCTTTTATCGGACTATGTACAGTATATACCCGTTAAACCAAGCTCGGTTAAACCAAACGATCGGTTAATCCAAACTTTTTTCGACGCCCCGGCAAAATACTACCATTTAGCATATAACCAAAGTCGGTTTATCCAAAGTATCGGTTACTCCAAACAAAATTGGTGGGCCCCAGGCCACTTCCGGTATGGTTAAACCAAACTTTCATGTGGTTATAACGTCATCTGATACTTTTTATATGATAAATAGTAGTATTTTGCCGGGCCACTGAAAAAAGTTTGGATTAACCGATCATTTGGTTTAACTGAGCTTGGTTTAACTGAGCTTGGTTTAACAGGGTTATACTGTATATATATAAAAAAACAATAATCGAAGTGTCCACATACATTGTATATTACATGCATAATGCACCCAAGTTTTTGCCAAAGCCAAGGCAAAGTCAAAGTCAAAGCTCGGTTAAACCAATGATCGGTTAATCCAAACAAATTTGTAGGGTCCCTTCAAGTTTGGTTTTACGGGGTTATACTGTAATTGTAAATTTAATGCGATTGATATAAATTAATGTTTCTATAACTATAAGCAGATATGCACAAATACCATAAAAATAGCACACCATACTGATATAGGCATTTTGTCATTATTTGTTGAATACCTTGCCGATCCCTCGATTATGTTATCTATGTTATTATTGCCATGTGTGTTCATTTTCTACAAAACCTACAGCAACGTACACTTTTGTGTAAGGCTTTGTACCATTTATACTAGTTTAACAGTCAATGACAACTATTTCCTAGATGTAAATGTATGTTTATAAATATGCCTTTTGTGTATACTACTATTCAAAAAGCTACGGTAGTTTTTTGTGGGTTTATTTTTCCACATCTGCATGAGTTTGTATACTGTGTGTATCGGTAAGAGTCATAAACACACGCACACCTAGCTCTTGCTAATACTGGCCAAGATAGCCGAATGTATAAAGTAATCACTTCCAGTGCGGGAGGTCGTGAGTTCCATCCCCAACCGAATCAAACCAAGGACTTGCAAAATTGATTTTCTTTTTTTTTTTAATTTTTTATTGAGGCTGTATTTATATTTGTAGCTACTTATCCTGGCACTCGGCATTACTACTACTACTAGGATATGACAAAGGGCAGTAAGATGAGGAAGATCAACTGCCGAAATAAAAAATGTCCCTGATTAATCAATGAAAGTTCTTTTGGGTTTTTTTAAGTTATTTTTACTCAAGGGAGAACAATTTTGTACTCAAAGAAGAACCATCCCCTGAGTGCATTCGGTTACAGTGCCCACTAAAAATCTTAAACATTCTGATCGAATGTGTAGATTTCATGGCCTTGCGTCAACACTGTCTTAATGTAAATAGCATGCAAGACCTCTTTTGGGGTGGGGGTTGTTAGTTGTTTAAGCAGGAGAAATTTCAATCTCGAACGATTGGTCTTCCTTATTCCACTGCTCCTTGCCCTATCCCAATAATGCCGAGTGCCAGGCTAGGAAGCGACAAGTATCAATTTTTAAGTCATTGGTTTGACTCGACCAGGGTTCCTAACCCACGACCCGACGATCTACCAACACGGGAGATGGACGCTCTAACTCATTCGGCCATCCCGTCAATGTATTATCAATGAAAAACAAAACATAAACAAATCATAAAGTGCCTGAAATCAATTAGGCTATACCATCATTCTTCTCTTGTAATTTTACCTATTGGTTGTCAGTTAGATTTCGCTGTCAGTGTCAGTTGACACAAGTCTAACCACTTCAAAATTGCATCAGAGATGGTTTTTGCTATCATTTGACGTGGATCTAGCCATTTCGGAATTTTGTGTAAATGTCAATATAGGCACGTGAATGTGATTGACAAGAAAGACTGACAGAATAGATACCACTAGCTTTTCACTGTGAAAATAGCCTTTGCTGTTGATACAGCATTAAACCACCAGCAATCAATGAATTGATAAGCCATGACTTTGGTATGAACATTGGCACCTGTGTATAATATATGCCACTCGGAATCATAGCCACTCAACCCACAATGGGATCACCGGCCTAATCTGTAAAGTGCAGACCTCGCGGGCGGAAGGTCGGGAGTTCGGTTACCGGTCGAGTCAAACCAATTACTTTAAAATTGATAATTGTCAGTTCCTAGCTTGGCACTCGCTCGGCATTAATAGGATAGGGCAAGAACTGGTTAGCTCAGTGTCAGGATAATATGACTGAATGGGATATTGGGTCATGGTGCTGGCGGCCTGATTTCCCAGTGGGGCAGCACTATAAAGTCGCCATGAGTTCACAGTGTCACACGTTGATATGACCTTAGATGTTGCTAGGACGTAAAACAACAAAACAAACAACAAACAAGCCAGTCAACCTACAATGGGAGTTACTCACGAGTTGTCTCGCCTGCCTCGCCCTGTGAGTAGGCGCCTGAGGCATCGGTTTGTCACAGGCACTACAGATTCAAAAAAAATATATGTTAATTTCTGAGTTTCTCTATTAAAGTTGCATAGTCCGATGGTTTGGGGTTTCTGTAATTTTTCTTAGATAAATACATTAAATTGATTGGTACAATTAGTTTGAACTAATTTTAATTTTAATTTTAGATGGCTAAGTTTTGAGATATTTGAAGTGCAAACATGTCAAATTAATTTAGGAACACTTGCCAAACTCTGACACCATAGGCTTCGGCAGCAATAGTTTCTATTAAACTGTCTTAGTATTCCTTTCTATATGGCAACAAATACATAATAAGTGCCTCAGTATCTAACTTAGATATGCATAATCAATTTTAGATAGTTGTTTTGGTTTTGATAAGTTGATGCTTCATCGGCTTGACTTCTGGGGTGTTTATAATCTTACGACGGTTACCGGCTGCAGAACTGCAGCATTATAGAGAGGCACCGATAAATCGGCCCAATCTTTGGTTGAAGATTAATCTTCTGGTGGGACGGTTGTAGAAGCTGGGGGATGTCTTTACAATGATTAAACGACGAATCATTGGGGCGGCCCCGAATCACTCAGGTCCGGCGGTAGCACAGCACTTGTATCCAGCAGACAGCAGCAAGGGTTTCCGAGGAAGGGATGGGTAAAGGTGGGTCCAGTGGTTCCAGCAACGAGAACAAAGCAAGAGAAACGAAAAGGTAAAGGGTCCCACCCAAGCAAACAACTCCCTTGATCAGGAGGAGAAGTAGAAAAGGGTAGAGTATAGGAAAGAGAAATGAGGAGAGTTGAGTCAAAGGACCGTGTCTATTTGCTCTATGGTGACCAGCTGGTGAGCCAAAGACATGGACAGATTAAGAGTAGAAATTGAAATCTGGCAGGCTCCCCCTCCTAGAACTCTTTTCAGACAATATCAAGGAGGAGCATGGCCAGCGGAAAGGAGGTAGAGAGAGGTGTGGACGAAGTGCGGTCCGGATAGCATGTGCTTCATCCGACTATGCAGCTTTTAGTAGTATGCTTCCCAGATATCTGCTCCGGGTGTCACTAATGGCCGGATGGTGAGTAAGCATATAGGACAGTTGATATCCTAGAATATTTATTCTTAAATATTTAGTTTAAAAGATAATCATTCCCCATCCCATCACTATCCATATTCTACCACCATTAATGCGAACCATGCCTCGTTAACCAAGCACCTTATTGGAAAGAGTAGCCTATATGGCAGTTTTCAGGAGAGTGACCCAACTAGTAATACTAGTAAGGCATGGTGGGTACTCAGTGCCAGTTTCATGGTACTGGGAAGATCAGGTCCTACCTATTGGGTTCAGGCTCTAATAGTAATAATCTTATTCTAAGTGCAATATCACTATCAGTGATCTTTCTTGGATGTGAATATTTATTTTAGTTAAATCAAATATGAATTCTAATCAATACATGGTATGATAAGGTGATGAGATAATTAATGATCTAATATTTTAACTTGATATCTAGCTGGTGTGTGGATAATATATAAACCTGCAATGATAAAACGGCTGGAAAATGGAAGACCATTCCATCTGCGCTGAATTATACAGAATTATTCAGATGAATAAAGTATTTACTAAACAAACAAATTGCAACAACAACAACAAAAATTTGTGGTGATATTGTCTCTTCGGGACTGGCGGATTGACCACACATCTGCACCCACACAAACCTCTCATACACACACCTCAGCCACTCGCCTCACCCACACACACATACACACACCTCACACACACACACCTCACCCACACACATGGGAACAGTTACCACACAATCTCCCTACATTACCGCTACATTAATAGCGGCGAGCATTCTCCGCACGCAGGCGAGCATGCTGACCGGCTCATCCCCGACTCGTGCCCGGCCGGGCCTCCCCCCAATGCCGGGCCAGTTAACGCTGCTAAATGTGGCAACAGATTGGGTGCCTCTCATGGGGGCGGGCGGCCACTGCATTAGCCTGCATATGCTCTGCGATTTGAGCAGTCGGAGAGAGAGTGTGTGTGAGTGTGTGTGTGTGTGTGTGTGTGTGTGTGTGTGTGTGTGTGTGTGTGTGTGTGTGTGTGTGTGTGTTGGTGGCAGGGGGTGCTAACGCCTAATGCAACCCCGTCACTTGGTTAGAGGGAACCCAATTTTAAAATTAGAATTTATTGAGTTAATTTAACTCGTTAGTGTTATTATTATTGTGATTTCGCAATGCATAGGGTGAGAGAGAGGGGGTGGTTATGGAATTGTATTTGAAGGTGATGTTTTAAAGTGGAGGTGGGTGAGGGTTGGTGGTTTTTTTTGTGTTTGTGGGGGGGGGTGTTATTTCAGAGAAGAATTAAATACACTGAATTGGATGCTGGCAGTGATTTGTTTTGCAAAACAGACTTCTCTGACTCTGAGTGACGGGGAGCATTGGTTGATGGGGTGGAGGGAGAGCGAGTGGAGTGGGGGGGGGGACAAACTGGTGCTCGGTACTTAATGGTCACAGAGAGCGGACACGGACCAGCATATGGCGCCCGGGGGTGGGCCATCTTGGTTATGATATCACATGAATGTAACGCCGGGGGTGGGAGGTGTAAGGGGCACGCACAGATGGGGCGAAACAGATGCCACCGGACGGGGGAGGGGGTGTGCGTGGGGGGGGGTGGGGGCTGAGTGGGGAGGGGGAGGGGCAGGAGTGGACCTAGTGAGTGGTGAGTGAAAGTAAGTCACGGTGGCATGATGCTTCAGTGGATGAGTTAGAACTGGAGCAGGGGTGGGCCGGGGGGTAACTTTGGACGGAGGGGTGGGGGGAGTGGGATGGTGGGATGTGGGTGGGAGGATGGGGGAGAGGGATGGTGGGGGAGAGGGATTGTGGGGATAGGGTGCGAGAGAAGGAGAGAGGAGAGAGGGGGAGAGGGAGAGAGGGAGAGGGGGAGAGAGGGAGAGAGGGAGAGGGGGAAAGGGAGAGAGGAGGGAGAGAGGGGGAGAGGGGGAGTGGGTGCGCGGAAGAGGGAAGAATGGGAGAGAGGGGGGATGGGAGAGAGGAGGGTGGGAGGATGGGAAGAGGGAGAGAGGGGGGAGGAGAGACCTGCGAGGGGGGACAGGGAGAGGGGGAGGGGGAGAGAGAGGGGGGCGAACGAGGGGGGAGAGGGAGAAAGGGTGGGAGGATGGATGGGAGAGGGGGTGCAGGGGAGGATGGGAGAGCGGAAGGATGTGAGAGAGGAAGGATGGGAGAGAGGGGGGGTGAGAGAGGGAGAGAGGGAGAGAGGGAGGGTGGGAGGATGGGAGCGAGGGAGGGTGGGAGGGAATCGGAGGGGGTGGGGTGTAGTGGGTAGATGGTAGCAGCGGGGGATTAATACCCCACCCCGACTCCCCCTGGGATTGGGGACGGCTGGATGGGGAGAAGGGGGAGAGGGGGCTACTGAGATCTCTCAGCATTTGAACGCCACATATGTTGTGCAGGCAACCTAAAACCTGCTGGTTCGCGACCCTGGCGCCCCCTGTCAGACGCGACGGACACAGGCTCGTCTCGGACCCGTCCAAACAACGCCCCCTTGTGGAAGTGCCGGCTGAGAGTTGCTGACAGTGCCTCCCAGATGGCGCCAGTGGGTGGAAGCATTGTGTGGGTGCAAGGTGAGCGGGGGGGGGGGGGGGCGTGGGAGATCCCTGTTTTCGGACACTATGCGGTCTCAGTGGACAGTGTGCTCCAGGGTATATACACAACGCCCTCCTGTGGCCAATCGACGCCATACACTCCCCATCCCCACTTACACACACACACACTTCCCCATATACCTTCCAGGTGAGTTAATTGCCCCATCCACACACCCATAGGCTCCTCCTTCCCTGTGTTCCCCCGTCTACAATTCCCCCTCCCACTGCTCCCAACAAACCCTTCATCTGAGCCCCTGCGGCATATCCACCCGCCAGCACACACACAAACACCCCTCCACCCCCCTCAACCTCCCCCAGGCCAGCGCCATCCCCACCAGCACCCCGCCGCCACCCCACTAGAACCCTGTCAGCACCCTGCCAGCACCCCACCACCACCCGACCACCACCCGACCACCACCCCCAACCCGTCAGCTCCCCACCACCACCCGCCACCCCCAACACCCCGCCACCACCCCACCATCACCCCACCATCATCCCACCAGCATCCCAGCCACACAAAACACCGCCCTCCCCGCCCGCTGCAACCCACCATTAACCATTATCACGCCGACATATTGAAGCGTCGAAAAATGTAACTTAATCGCCTGCGCGAACAGCAAGAGGTATTTTAATTGAATCAGGCATCATTATCCAATGCTCCCACTACCCCGCGGCCATCTTCAGTAAGTGGTTGGTAGCTCACTCATAATATCTTATTATATACACATGTACACACAAAACCACAAACCTACCAGGTGTTTTCCCCAATAATACACATTATACACTTATATGCCTTTCCATATATATATTATTTTATATATATATATATATATATATATATATATATATATATAACAAACCTACCAGTTTATAAGTTATATCCCTTTCCATATGTATATATATGCATATGTATAATATTATATATATAATATTATATATATAATATTATATATATAATATTATATATATATATAATTTATTATGTGGATATAAATAACTGGACCTATCAACATGCTGTGTATTTCTATAAGTCATCCCTAATACGAAGCCAACAATTAAGATGCGCTACTAACTCTGCTCGTGCAGCAGCTCGGGAGTTCGAATTCCAGCCGAGTCAAATCAATGACTTATAAAATTGATACTTGTCACTACCTCGCCTGGTGCTCGGCATTAATAGGAAAGGGCAAGGACTGGTTAGCACAGTATTAAGATCATGTGACTGGGGGATATTGGGTCATGGTGCCAGCAGCACTATTAAGTCGCCATAAGTGTGCACTGTCACAAATCGGTACCCATTCTGATTTCACCTTAAATGTTGCTAGGACGAAAAACAACAACAAAACAAAACTCTGCTCAGGCTCTGTCTTTCCCACCTTGTTCCCCACCTCTAACCGCCCATTCACCCACTTTTAAACCACATACTTTTTTTTTGCTGGTGCATATCATGAATGTTATAGCAGTGGATCGTGAACTGCTATACAGTAGTAGAAGTAAAATGCCAAATGGCATCCACATATAGTTTTAGCATAAGTGTTATCAGTGTATTACCTGCAAGATCACTGGTTTCGGCATCCGTAAGATTCGGAATAATCTTAGTAACATATCAACTATCGAATGAGTTAGAGCGTCCGTCTCCCTTGTGGGTAGATCGTGGGTTCGAACCCTGGTCGAGTCAAACCAATGACTTAAAAATTGATATTTGTTGCTTCCTAGCCTGGCACTCGGCATTATAAGGATAGGGCAAGGACTGGTTGGCTCAGTGTCAGGAGAATGTGACTGAGTGGGATATCAGGTCATGGTGCTGGCGGCCTGGTCTTCCAGTGGGGCAGCACTATAAAGTCGCCCTCAGTGCGCACTGTCACAACTCGGTACGCGTCCTGATATGACCTTAGATGTTGCTAGGACGTAAAACAACAACAAACAAACTTTCAGGTAAGTCTCATTTTACTACATATTATTGTTCATCTATTCCAATTTATCCATTCAATATTATTATTCAATATATCATATGATCGGAGGACCAATGCTGTGGCGTTGACACTGTTATTATGGCGGGAAGGGGGGTGTGGGGGAGATTCCCAAGAACAGGCCTACATCAGTTGCCTTAGCATACATGATACAATTCAATAGTTATCTGTACCCCAAAGGTTTAACTTATATTTAAAGTTGCATAGCCCGATGGTTTTGAGTCTCTGTTATTTTCTGAGATAAACATATTAGGTTGATTGTTATAATCTACTATACTCTAGCTTGAAGTAACTTTGCTTAAAAATTAGTAACTTAGGAGATAATTGAAGTGTAAACATACAGAATTAATTATGACATGCTTGCCAAAACTCTTACCGGATAGGCTTCAGCAGTAACATATTCTATTCAATTGAATTACTATCCGTTTCTATGTAGCAGTATACGCTTAAGCTAAGATTCCATATACACGGTATGCGGTATTCGAATGCGAATGCGAATGCGGCAAAAAATCGAAAAACATGTAAAGGCATAGTAATGATTCCATATGTCCGAATGCGAATGCGAATGCGAACGCAAATGCGAATGCGGCAAATGGATCGACCCATGAACCGATCGGTGTGAATGCGAATGTGAATGCTGCTGCGTTTGCAATAGAAAACAATAGTGACTTTGACTTTCCTTCACAAATTTGGAGCAAAAAACTCCAAAAATGGGATGGGTATCTTTTTTTTTTTTTGCTTTGTTTAGCAACCCCAAAACACAAAAAGAAGACATCGACTATTGGAGGTCGGCATGGGTATCTATGGTGCATACCGCATTCAAATTCGCATTCACATGCCGCATACCACATACCGCGTATATGGAATCTTAGCTTTATTGTGCACCATTATCTAAGTTGGATATGTACTTTCAAAGCTACATACATGCTTTGATTTTGAAAATGTTGTTTTCATCGGACTATGCAGCTTTAAGCCGAACCAAGATTCCTTCACATTCCATTAAAGCCGGTACACAATTCACAACTTCCGACTGTTAGTCAGTGATCGGACTTAAAGCTGCATAGTCCAATGAAAATATCCAATTTTCAAAACCAAAACAATTATCTAAATTTGATTCTACATATCTAACTTAGATACTGGTACACTTATTAAACATTTGTCACCACATTGAAGGGAATAATGATGCAATTGAATAGAACCTGATACTGCAGAAGGCTATGGGTCAGTTTTGACAAGCTTGCCAAAATTAATATTGCATGTTTCCACTTCAAATATCTAAAACGTTAGCCACTTAAAATAAAAGTTACTCCCAGCTAAAGTAAGGTAGATAATACCGATCAACCTAACGTATTTATCTCAGAAAATTTTAGAAGCTCAAAACCATCGGACTATGCAACTCGAGGGTCGCCGACCAGAGGTTCTCTAGTGTGTACCACGGTGTAATGTTCGATAAATTAAAAAGCTCTGTCTAAATCTGTTTAAATATTTTCTGGGCTAATCTTTGACTGGACAAACTAGATTTGCCTCACAAGTTACAGTGTGCTCATAGTCAGCGACTGGATTTATTTACAAATTCAGTGTAAATGGATACTCACGTGAATATCCTTCCCAAATTATTGCAACCCAATGACCTGTGCAAAAACAAAGACAAAGAAGACATGATTAATTTTATCACAGCATCATGAAATGTTGTATGTCACACACTCTGATTGGTATTTGTGGTTAAAATGCGAGAAAGACTTTTTTCTTTTTAAAGAAAAAAAAGGTTAACTACACCTAGTTAGGGCCACTATTGGATAGTTACCCAGAAAACCGCTAGGTGGCCATTTTCTACTTAGGTCTGCTCGCCCACCTGTGATCCCTAGTGTGAAGCAATTACTCTCATATTAGCAGTTAACAATGGGTATATGGTAAGTGTTTTGCTTTCTAAAATATGATGTTACCATGGGACTATGCCGATTGAAAATATGGTAGAATCGCAGCTGTTCACGTACAAATTCTATGCCCTAACGGTGTGCGGATAAAAGCTCACAAGATAAAAGCTCACTTGTAAGACAAAAGTTCACAAGACATAACCTGACACCCTTAGTAGGGAAAGACACAAAAGGTCACAACAATTCTTTGTTATTAGTATATACATGTACATAACAATTATCACAGGTATAAGCTAGACTGTTTTTAAATGAATTTATTAAAGTTGCATAGTCCGATGGTTTTGAGTTTCTGTCGTTTTTCTGAGATAAATATATTAAATTAATTGTTATAATCTACCTTACTTTGGTTTGAAGTAAATTCTATTTAGCTTTAGCAGTAAAAGGCTCGATTAAATTGCCTCAGCATTCCCTTCTATGGAGCACCAAATGCTTAATAAGTGCGCCAGTATCTCAGTTAGATAAGTAGAATCAATTCTAGAAAATTGCTTTAGTTTTGAAAATTTGATGTTTCACCAGACTATGCAGATTTAAGGGACTGGTCATAGGTTTGTCTTTGTTTTCCATTAAACCAAAGGACGAACATTCACCCCGCTCTGTAAGACACCCCTACACCTCCACCACAAACCACCTACACCCCCACCACATCCCTAAGCCCCCACCACACCATACCCACTCACCCCTATACACCCATCACACACCCCTAAATCCCCATACACCCCCACCACACACACCAAAATCCTCACCACACCCGTACACCTCCAAAACACACCACCACACAAACATACGCCCCCACCACACAAACATACGCCCCCACCACACAGACCTACACCCGAACCACACCCACCACACCATACCCACTCACCACACACCCCTACACCCCCACCACACACCCCTAAATCCACACACACACCCAACACACACACACCAAAATCCTTATCGCACCCGACGCCTCCACCACACAAACATACACCCCCACCACACACCCACCACACACACCTACCCCCCAACCACACCCACCACACCATACCCACTCACCACACACCCCCACCACACACCCCTAAATCCCACACACCCCTAAATCCCACACACCCCTAAATCCCACACACCCCCAAATCCCACACACCCCCACCACACACACCAAAATCCTCTCCACACCCCTACACCTCCACCACACACCCCTACACACCCACCACACAAACATACGCCCCACCATACACACCTACACCCCTAAACCCAACTACATCCCCCCTCTACCCCCACTACACCCCCTCAACCCCCACTCAACCGATTCTTATTGACACATACTTGATAGTAGAAGGAACTGCTTCTATCCAACCACAGCATTACATGAGACCGGCATGGTGTGTCATCTGACGAGAGAGTCATGCAAACTGAAAGGTCTCCATTGTAGGGAAGTGGCTTTGTTGTGCATATCCCTATATTACAACTTGGGAATAACCCTTAAAATAAAACGTAGTCTAATTGTAAGGGGATATCTAACGTCAGGTCCGTCCTGATATGGCCATAGATGTTGCTAGGACGTAAAGCTCCAACAACCAACCAATCTAAAGTCAGTGTCAGATTTAGGCATAAGTCAAACAAGCGACAACGGTCCTCACAATCTGCACAGGCCTCACAATACAGTATTTCAAAATTATTTCTGGCCGATAAAAGTATAGGCCCTATGTGGCTTTTAATAATAAATATATAATCAATACCTGCATTTATTTGAAAATAATTTGTATTCTTCACTAATTACCTTGCTATTAAATAATTAAAATCCATATACTGTATGTTTTCAATTGTTTGTGGTGATCCAAGGTCCTGTTTTGGGGTGCACTTTTGTCAGACATTCTGAAGATCTGGTGTAGCTTTTTAACAGGGGGCTTCCAAGATCCTATAGCTTATAGTTGCATAGTCCGATGGTTTTGAATTTCTGTATTTTTTCTGAGCTAAATATATTAGATTGATCACTATTATCTACTTTACATTAGTTCAAAGTTACTTTTATTTTAAATGGTAATTTTTTTAGATATTTTGAAGGCAAACATGGAAGATTAGTTTGGCAAGCTTGCCAAAACTCTGACACCATAGACTTCTGCAGTAACAGGTTCTGTTAAATTGACTCAGTATTGCCTTCTACACAGAAACAAATGTGCTTCAGTATCTAAGTTAGATATGTAAAATCAAATCTAGATAATTGGTTTGGTTTTGAAAATTTGATATTTCAACGGACTATGCAGCTTTAATATAAGGCATAACCACTTCTAAATCCGGTGTTGCAGTTTCCGTGGCACACCAGTTTGCGAGGGACACATACATTCAAATGCATTGTCAATGGCCGTGAGCAAATCTTCATACAGAAAAAGTCAAATATCTCTCAAATTACACCACCTAGAGGCAACCCACTTGGCACACATATAGAAAACATATTCGATGAATAGATTACATTAAATTTATAAGGGTAGGCTTCTGCACTTCTGTTAATTTTGAATAAAACTAATGCTTTGCACTGCTCGTACTGTCAAACTCAAGGCATTGTCAATGGCCGTGAGCAATCTTCATACAGAAAATACAGAAAAAGTGAAATATCTCTAAAACCACAGCACCTAGAAAGAAATCGCTTGGTACACATATAGAAAACATCTTTACCAAAAACATCATATTAAATCTATAAGGTTAGTGACGATGCTGTTCGATTTTGACGCATGCGCAGAAGCGATGTGTCCCTCGCAAACTGGTGTGCCGCGGAAACTGCAACACCGGTACTATATAAAGTTTTCAAGATTTTCATGGTCGCACAAAGCTTATGGCTTAATGAAATGTTGATATAATATAAATTACTGTAGGCTAATGTTCTCTTTAGATAGATCTAAACTAAATATAAAATCGATGCTTCGGATCTTTGCACACACCTTTCCATGAAGCAGTTGTTCTGTGTGAGTTTTTTATTTGGGGTTTTTTTTTTTTGGTTTTTTTTTAAACATATCCAATGACTCTCTTTATTATGACTTTCACTTATTTACCGTATGCGGAAACATTTCGAGAACACACAAGCAGAGCGCCATCCAATTCTCGATTTGACGCCAGAAGGAGAATGTTGTTTGTTTGTGAACAATTGCAATGTAGGCCTACGATAGAGTCAAACTTCAGCTACCCGTGAAAAGTGACTGCGTTCGTATGCATTTCGTTATTCCATTACAGCCCCCGTCCTGATATGACCTTAGATGTTTCTAGGACGTAAAACAACAAACAAACAAAAGAAAATCCATTACAGCGAGAGCAGACGACAACTTACACTTTGTTATTGTGCAGTTTCCTCCGTTCTCCGAAAGATTGCGCCACCTGGACATTAGCCAGCTAAATGTACCCTACAATTTCTGTTTCAAAGGTTCGAATATTTGATGCAATACTCGAAATTTGCATAGCCCTAGTACGCGAGCTATTAAGAGATTGTTATTTGGGGAAGTCAGTATGATTGCGACTTACATTGCACAATCCACTTGAATTCGGGGAATAACACTGCGAGGGTATCGCTTTTCTTTTGTGGTAGATGGCGCCACCAAATTAAAATGTTCAGACATCGAAATTGAAGTGAAGGAAAATGATTTGTCCAAATGCCATTTCAAAGGGGGTAGCATAGAGCGTGTATATAAACAGATGAGAGGGACAACTCCCATACTAGAGCATGTAACAGCTGCCGACTGTGGCGCTCCAAGTGGTGGTTGTTGAACAGCTTAAGCATATGGGCAAACCTCAAGGCATTTTCAATGGCAGTGAGCAATCTTCATACAGAAAACCTTAAATATCTCTAAAACTACAACACCTAGAAACAAACTGATTGGAATACACATAGAAAACATGTTTACCAACAAGATTATATTAAATTGATATGGTTAGGGTTCTGGATTTCTATTAATTTGGAATAAAACTGACGTTTTTCACTACGCGTACGGCAAACTCAAGGCATTGTCAATGGCCTTGAGCAGTCTTCGTACAGAAAAAGTGAAATATCTCTAAAACTACACTACATAGAAACAAACTGTTTGGAACACATATAGAAAACATGTTTACCAAAAGGATTATATTAAATTGATAAGGTTAGGCTTCTGGATTTCTATTAATTTTGAATAAAAACAAATGTTTTGCACTGAGCGTACCGGCAAACTCAAGGCTTGTTCAACACTAACCGCCAGGAACGCCACTGTAGCCTGTATTACCGTTTTTCACGGGAGTTGTCCCTCTCATCTGTTTATATACACGCTCTCTGGGGGTAGGCTGGATATGTGGTATATAATCTCTTGGTAACCATGTGGCTTTACCAAACTCGTACGCGAGCAATAGATATGGATCAAATAAAAGTTAGATTTACCAATATTTTGCAACTGAAACTACGCACCAATCAGCACATGAAGCTATTTTCTTCACATAAAAAAAAGGTACATGGCAGAATTCCAGTGATTAATCACTATATCGCCTGGAATATCAATAGCAATAGACCTAAATGTAAGACCTTCGGTAGTCTAATGTGTTCCTATTGTAACGACTGTTTTCCTGAATTCGGGGATAATAGTAGTTGGGATTGCTTTTCAGGTTATATGCCTAATATCAGTTAGGCCTACGTGTTGTGAATAGGGGACGAGGTCAAACCTAATGTAAACATTGTTGAAATATTCACAACGTATGCAACATCTGATGGCGCCGACAAACACTACGATTGTGGGACTGTTGCCACAGTGCATACAAAAGCTATGAAAACTACTAACTTTCAAATGCATGTATGTCAGTCAAATTTAGGAATATTTTGAAAATTCCAAAAGTATATTGCTTTTGTGTCAGTGGAACTTCCAAGAAAAATAAAAAATGTCATGTTTGGACCCTTTTAAAAATTTGAGGAGGGTACCAAACTAGTCAGTCACTATTAATACACAATATTCACAACGCATGCGACATCTGACAGCGACAACAAACACTACAGTTGTGGGACCGTTGCCACAGCGCATGCGTGTGAATATCGTGTATTCAAGAGTTGTTATCAATTGGAAATAACAACTAAATAAGACAGTTTTGGTGCTGTCCTGCACTGAACAGTACCCGTGTTCACACGGGAAAAGTTTAAATCGATTTAGACAAGTCGATTTATATGAATCGATTTAGTGTTGTGTTCACACACGCAGTACTTTTAGCCGGAAATCGATATCTGCACATGAGCAAGTCCAGTCTGACCAGTGCCAGTTTTCGGTTAGGCGACGTCACCATAAGAGAGTGGGTTCGACCTAGATATGTATGGACTGAATCGTATTGGTTTGGAACGGTCAAAACTTCTGCTAGGCAGTGAAAACCTTAAAATAAACCATGAAAAAAATAGCAGGTTCATAGACCAAACGATATAATATGCGCTTTTGATCGACCAGAAAGGCAACAAACTTAGGTCTCGACTGCGCATGCGTGTGACGTCCTTAATCTGCCTCAAGTAAGTCGGTTTCGTTCACACGGGGGATCTAAGTCGATTCATAAAATTTGCTTCATATAAACCACCTACAGAGGTGGTTTATAAATTCCGGCTTATATGATTCGAATCAGTCCTAAACCGACTCAGACGCGCGTTCACACGCCAAATGTGAGCCGAACTCGGCAAGTCGATTCATATGATTCGAATTAACTGCCCCATGTGAACACGGCTAATGAGGCTCTTTCAAATGGATGAAATTTACTCTACCTCGCTAATGACACAGCCACAAGACTATATTCTCTTATCTCGTAATCTGATTAGTAAGATATTGTGATAACATTAATTAGAACCAGCGCTTGTTTGCAGTCTCCCTGAACTTCACATATAGCTATACATCTCAGTAGTACTGTTAGTTAGCAAGACTTTTTTTGGTTCCAACAATCCCAAGATCTGGTGGCGCCGTCTGGTGAGAACCAGGTGTGGTAGTTTGGTTATTCAAGCTGAATGGTAAAGTTGTTGTTTGTTTGTTTGTTGTTGTTTTACGTCCTAGCAACATCTAAGGTCATATCAGGACGGGAATGGTAAAGTATCAGGTCGTAGTTATAATTTATATGTGATCCTTTCACCTCTGTGCCGATGCATCTATCTATTATCTTATTTGCTGATTTTAATACTTATATCGTCATGAAATGTTGCTGTTGAAGTAAAAACAAAAACTTTTAAAAATGAATCACAATAATTGTCTTTAAATATCACTATTTAAAAATTAAGCCAGTGAAGCATAATAAATGCTTGTGTATTTAGAAATATATTTTGCCAGCATTTAATTAAGACGTGCTTGTGATATTGTAGTAAATACTTTTGGTAAAAACGAAAAGCCAGGGAACCG
Organism: Branchipolynoe longqiensis; assembly: GCA_030323885.1. Lineage (NCBI taxonomy): Eukaryota > Metazoa > Annelida > Polychaeta > Phyllodocida > Polynoidae > Branchipolynoe > Branchipolynoe longqiensis. Next base: position 39,394,718 of record CM059191.1, read on the forward strand.
GGCTACGTACTAATATTATTTCTTTAGATTTGCATTTTATTCTGCTAATAAGTTAGGGGGAAATGATAGACTGCTTTTTGTTGCTGATATACTACCCACACATGTTAAATATATATTTATTTTTCAAACAGAAAACACTACACAAAGGTTATCTTCCAATGCAATTTTCAACCAACCAATCAGATACGTGAAAAATGTTCTTTAAAATGTCAACATTTGAAAATTGTCATGGGGGAGGCTATGCGCGAAATCAGCTTTTACGCCATTCACACACACGTTCACCAAGAGATAAAAGTTTATCAGTACCAACATTTTATTGCACCATAAAACATTAACACAATTTAATTAAAATGTTCAAAGAACTGCGCGTATCTGCATAATCTCATGTATGCCTACCACTTGTCAAATAAAACAAATAAAATCCATGCTAAGATACAGCGATAGATTTGTTCTAAAAGCGGGAGATTGGGCTTCATAGTGGGAGATTGGGCTTAAAAGCGGGAAATTAGGCTTAAATTGAATACCCGATCGGGAGTTCGGGAGAGGTACTTCAAATCGGGAGGCTCCCGCCCAAATCGGGAGACTTGACAGATATGTCAACGTGCAATACAATATGAGTAGTGCATGCTTGGTGATTTTATAGCAGGAAAGTATCGACTTGTGGTGGGATGCACACTTTATAGGGCTGCCTTCATGAGATACCATGTCACCGGAAGAATGATGCGATATATCACAGTCACACATCTAGACCTAACCATCCATTGCTAACCAATCAATGCCCAGTGGTAGTTGGGAGAGTGACAAGTGTCTTTACTTTGACCCAGATCCAAGTAGCCTAATCTTTTTTTTTTGGGGGGGGGGGGGTCAGTTATCTGGGAGAAAGTGGATACTTTATCGGCCCGATGTCAATCTTAGACCATTCAGCGATTTATTTAAGACAACAAAAAGAATGTCTTTTCTCTCCAATCATTTTTCTTCTCGTGTTTTTTTTTGTGGTTGTTTTTTTTTGTGGGGGGGGGGGTTATTAATTTTATGCGCGAGCTTTTCAAACCATAATCATGTTGTATGACCTAAGTATGCGTACTAATTACAAAAACACATGGCGTCTATAGCCGTGTTCACACGGGCAAAATGTGAAGCGAATCAGACAAATCGAATCAGGTGAGGCGAATTAGCGGCCAATTCACACGGGCACTACTTGGGCCGGAAATCGAAATCTGCGCATGAGCAAGTCCAGACTAACCAGCGCCATTTTGGGTTCGACGACGCCGGCACCAGAGAGTGTGGGTTCGACCTAGATATGTAATGACTGAATCGTATTGGTTTGGAACGGTCAAAACTTCTGCTGGGCAGTGAAACCCTAAAAATAAATGATGAAAAAAATATCTGCGCATAGATAGCGGTTTCATTAATTAAATTATATAATATGCGCTTTTGATCGACCGGAAAGTCAACAAACTAAGGTCGACTGCGCATGCGTGTGAGGTGCTTAATCCGCCTCAGATGCGTCCACACGGGCAAAATAAATCGAATCAGAGAAATCGCCTCACGTAAACTACCTCAAGAGGTGGTTTACAGAATGCGCATCACGCGAATCGATTCAGCCTTAATCTGCCTCAGACGCCCGTTCACACAGGAAATGTAACCCAAAATATACAAGTCGCTTTCTACGAATCGATTTACATCGCCCGTGTGAACACAGCTATTGGTTTGCTATCATGTTTTGTGTAGAAACCTTTATTTAATTTTGTAATTTTAAAGACAAGCTGTTCTGTTCTTCAAATTTTCAAACGAGCCGATATAGGGTCTAGGTATTTTGTTGGTGCATGCTTTATACACGATGTGCATTAAGATGCGGGGTGGCTGAGGGAGTTGAGTCCTCGCTTTCTGTGTAGCACTAGCAGGTTCTGGGTTCGAACCCTAGTCAAGTCTAACTAAGGGCATTTAAAATGAACAAATTTCTCTACCTATTTATAACATTTGACATTACTAGATATGGTAATGAACGGTTGAATGAGTGATACCAATTGTCTACCATTGATAATCTCCATCCTTAAAACGAAAGTAGGGCCTAATAAGATAAAATAAATCAAACAAACAAAAAACCCACCCAAACCGCCTACTGTAAATGTTCGCGCAAAGGTTCCTATGGTGCTGCCACCTTGTGGAAACTACCGACAACTCCCAGTCACGTGGTACAAACAGTCAACATGGCGAAAACGGCGCGGCATCTTTTGTGTGTGTTTGAGAACTGAACACGCCCTAAAACGGTGGATTAAATGCTCGTGGTACGTCAAAATGCGGATTCCTTCACGATAATGAGTCAGGAACTATACAGTTCTGCATCCTCGGACGACCAGAGCAGCATAAACTCTGTCGTTCACGTGGACATCGGGGATTCTACGACAGACGGTGAAGAGGGCGAGGAGCGCGGCGCGGCGCCTGGCAGCGGCGGGGAGCGGGCGGAGGCAGAGGCCGGTGAGAGCGGGGCTGATTACGAGGAGGATGACGATGAGGACCACGGCGGCAACCCCGGCCTCCGCCTGCCGACGCCCCGGACCCCAATCCGGCCCGGCGGCGCCTCCCAGCATCAGGACTCATCATCCGACAGCGACGACGACGGCATAATACGAGACAGTGGCGATTTGCACGACGAGTCGGACTCAAGTTCCAGCTCGGAAGGCACTCAAGTGTGAGTAGAAAATAATGTGTAGACTTAAGATTTAGGACAAGAAATTCAGGACTGAGTCAACAACGCCCCACCCCCTCCCTCACTAGTCACGTCCTCTGGCTCTGCACGCCCCATCCCCATGCCAGGCCATGCATCGCTCCTCCCATCCCAGGTCACGTCTAAAGGGGCTGTCACATTACGGCGTATGGCGGGAGCGTATTGAAAACCTACGTACGCCGTGCTGGTGCCACTTTCGGGTGTGTTTGAGCGTATGGGGGACCTATGAGGAGCGTACGAGGAGCGTATGAGGAGCGTATGGGAGCGTATGGGAGCGTGCTGTGACATTTTTTGACATTATGGGCCATACGCCCTCATAGGTCGTGTTTTTTTGAGCATGCACAAAAAAAATTGGACGGACGAATTTATGAAAGCGTATGGCGGCGTATGCCTCATACGCTTCACATACGCCGGCATGTTGCGGCACTGGCGGCGTATGAGTAGCGTATGAGTAGCGTATGCGGCGTATGCCGACGTATATGACGTAATGCCGCTACGCCGCCATACGCTCCCACCATACGCCGTAATGTGACAGGGCCTTAAAGAGTGACTGCTGGGCCCCCGAATTGACAATTGCTGTTGTGCCTTAGGCTGTGGCCTAGTTTTCAATGTTATTTCTGTCCTACTCCTAGACTAGTTGAGACTGAGGTGTCTCAACACGTGACGATAAATAGATTTGGACTAGATATTATTATACATTTCCGCAATAAATTGAAACAATGGAATGGTCAATGCATTAAATATAATGAATATGCCCTTTGAGATAACCACCCCACAATCATGTGACAATGTGTTTTTTATAGATAAAGCAATCTATGTCTTTGACTATCGTCTATAGGTGCTGTAGTCATAGACATAGACTATGACATAGTCGTAATATTACTGTATTACTGCTGCTGGTACTACCACAATGAGTAATATTGTTTTTAGTACTTAGTAGGCTTACTTACTAGTACTAGACTACTAGTAGACGACCCCCCCCCCCCCCACACACACACACCACCCGCACTCCTAATATACACACCCAACAAAACTACCCGATTATGAATTTCTCCTGCCCCAATGCTAGTTAGTAATCTATATAAAGTAAAAGCTCTCTAACCGACCACCTCCATCACCCCCCCCCCCCAAACACACACACCGCACTCCTAATATACACACCCAACAAAACTACCCGATTATGAATTTCTCCTGCCCCAATGCTAGTTACTAAGTTAGTAATCTATATAAAGTAAAAGCTCTCTAACCGACCAACCTCCACACCCCCCCCCCCCCCCACACACACACACGCACTCCTAATATACACACCCCAACAAAACTACCCAATTAAAATTTCCCTGCCCCAATGCTAGTTAGTAATCTATATAAAGTAAAAGCTCTCTAACCGACCACCTCCCCCCCCCCCCACACACACACTCCTAATATACACACCCAACAAAACTACCCGATTATGAATTTCTCCTGCCCCAATGCTAGTTAGTAATAGATATAAAGTAAAACCTCTCTAACCGACCACCTCCATGGATCAACCACTCCCCTATACCGATCGCTTAATTTGGGTCCCAACAATACCATTGTAAGGATATTCTAACTCCCTAAACCGACCACCTTCCTAAATCGACCACCTAAAGTCGGTCCCATGATCCGTCGATTTATAGAGGGTTTACTGTAGTCACGACTGAGCTTTTTAATTTAATTAGTGTCTATTAACACAATTGATTGTAATCTTTTGCATGTAAAAGTGATGGTTTGAACAAAAAACAAACATTTCTCACCATGAATATGGCCTATGCTGCCGACACGGTGTAAAGCAACCACTAATCAATCAATTGAACTCGACAGCTGAAAATCGTGTTTAATTTGTCCAGAAACTTCAAGCTAAAATATCAGTTTGAGCAGAAGATCTGTATCTGGCCAGTATGAACATTTGCATCTAGCCAATGGGGTGTCATATGTAAATAGGTAACATTTTAGTTAAGATATTTATTTTGGTGATTGTTCGGAACTACAATCGACGCAGTTATAACAACATATTTTACGTGCTATTTAAATTAACTCACTTGTATAAATTCAAACCACAATTTTTTAAACTTAAAAAAATCTGTACAGAAAAAATAATAAAATGAGTAGCAGTATAGTTCATCAGATACACGCCGTAATATTGTCTATGACCTTTGTCTTTATTAACAGGAAGGGAATATTGAATGGTCTTAACAAAAAAAACTGTATGAAATATTTGTTGTGCTTTCACAGACATTTTTCAGTAAGTCTTGCAGGGCTACGTCGATTTCTCTTCCCAGTTCTTTGATATGAATAAAGCTTTATATTAAAGCTGTATCGTCTGATGAAAGCATCAAATTTTAGAACCCAAAACACTTACCTAAATTCGACCCAGTAAGTTATAACTTAAACTAAAGTACTCGTATTAAGCATATGTTGCTGCACAAAGGAGAATACTAAGTCAATTAATATTTTAATAGAACATATATATTACTGCTTAAGTTTGGCATTCAGCATTTCGGTGTGCATCCCAAAATAATTTAGCTTTTTTTTCCACTTCAGATATCTTCAATTGGTCATTCATAATAGAAGTTAACTTAAAACTAAAAGTAAGGTAGATTATGCTTAATGAGTATTACTAGTATCTAAGTTTAATATGTCTGATAGTCAAATATAGATAAGTGTTTTGGTTTAAAACAATTCAATGCTTTTATCGGACTATGCAGCTTTAAATCCTGGGCGTCCACGTGCATGTGTAGGTTATGTGTGTTTTGGTGGGTGGGGTAGGGGTAGGGATGGGGGTCGCAGGAGGTCATCTCCGATCTTCTGCATGTTTAGCTGACACCTTTCCCTCATTGTGTGCTTGCTTTTATGCCTGGCGGTAACTGGACCGACTACCTTGGTTTGAACTTTGATCGGATTAAATATCCACTGACTAGAATCAACCAGACACAGTGGCCGAATTGTTAAGAGCGCAGGATTCCCATGTGGAAGGTTGAAGTTTGAATGCCGGCCGAGTCAAACCAATGACTTACACCAAATTTATACTTGTCGCTACCTAGCCTGGCACTCTGCATTACTATGATAGGGCAAGTAGTGGTTAGCTTAGTATCAGGATAATGTGACTGAGTGCCTGTGAGTGGGGAAATGGTGCTGGCGGCTTGGTTGCCCAGTGGGGCAGCACTATGAAGTCATCATGAGTGTCCACTGTCACAAGTCGGTACTTGTCTTGATATGACTTTAGATGTTGCTAGGATGTAAATCCCCATTAACAATCAACAGTCGGGAGTAGACGGCCTTATAAAGGGTTGGTTGATTGAGTTTTACCTCTGAGGTCATATCAGGATGGGTACCGACTTATGTCAGTGCACACTCATGGCGAATGTATAGTGCTGTCCCACTGGGAGACCAGGCTGCCAGCACCATGACCTGATATCCCACTCAGTCACATTATCCTGACACTGAGCCAGCCAGTCCTTGCCCATTCCAAATAATGCCGAGCACCTGGCTAGGAAGTGGTTTGACTCGACCCCTGAGTTAGAATCCCACGATCTACCAAAAGGGGAGACAGATGCTCAGCTCATTCGGCCATCCCGTCTGGTCTGGTTTATAAAGGTGACAGATGGTGTGAGTTGGATTGGTCAGCAGGTGCTTGAGTTTTGTACCGAGGAGCCGAGCGGACACATCCGCCTATGATTGCAGACACAGTTTTTATTTGTTTGGTTTGTTTTCTTTGATTGCATATTCAGGGTTGACTTGTATTGCGCACCCCCATCAGGCAGGCCGCGCTACATTTGACGCAAGATTAGAAATATTTGATTTATCTTTCCTAACCCTCCTGACATGACTTCGTAAAGTTGAATACAGTATAACCCCGTTAAACCAAACTTGAAGGGACCCTAGAAATTTGTTTGGATTGACTGATCATTGGTTTAACCGAGCTTGTACTTTGAGTAAGCGTGTATTGCACATGTAATAATATACAATGTATGTGGACACTTTGATTATGTACAGTATAACCCTGTTAAACCAAACGATCGGTTAATCCAAACTTTTTTTGGTGGCCCTACAAAATACTACCATTTATCATATAAAAAAGTCAGTGGGGTCTCAAGTGACCTTATAACCACATGAAAGTTTGGTTTAACCATACCGGAGTGGCCTGGGGTCTGACAATTTTGTTTGGATTAACCGATAATTTGGATTAACCGACTTTGGTTTAACCAACTTTTTTTATATGATAAATGGTAGTATTTTGCCGGGCCGCCGAAAAAAGTTTGGATTAACCGATCGTTTGGTTTAACAGGGTTATACTGTACTACACAATCTGATGAAAACATAACAATTTTCAAAGCGAACCATTAGTACTCTATATATATATGATCTTACATAGCCAATGAGAATACTGGTACACATATTTGTAACCAGACGGGATGGCCGAATGAATTAGAGCGTCCGTCTCCCGTGTTGGTAGATCGTGGGTTCGAACCCTGATCAAGTCAAACCAATGACTTCAAAATTGATACTTGTCGCTTCCTAGCCTGGTGCTCAGCATTAATAGGATAGGGCAAGGACTGGTTGGCTCAGTGTCAGGATAGTGTGACTGAGTGGGGTATCAGGTCATGGTGCTGGTGGCCTGATTTCCCAGTGGGACAGCACTATAAAAGTCGCCATGAGTGCGCACTGTCACAAGTCGGTACCTGTCCTGATATGACCTTAGATGTTGCTAGGACGTAAAACAACAAACAAACAAAAGTAAACATGTATTTCTGTATAGAAGGAACACCAAGTCAATTTAATAGAATCTGTCATTGCTGAATCCTAGTATGACGAGGTCGTGCACACCAAAGTTAATGCGGTATATTTTCACTTCAAATATCTCCAAAATTAACCGTTTAATGTAGAGGTTACTTCAAAAGTAGATTATAACAATTAGGGATGTAAGATCTATGTTTGTACACTGTCACAAGTCAGATCCCGTCCTCATGTGAACACAGCGGTTGCTGGGGTGTAAAACCCCCCTAACCCCCAACAAACAAAAACAAGTTATAATTAGAGTGGGGTTATCGGGTGGTGTACACCATTTATAGACACGAGGCGTGACTGCTTTATTATGTTCTGGTCCCCGGTTGGAAGAATAAGCCCTTTCCTATCCTTGTTGTGACACTGCCATTTTGCACAGGCCTTTACACTACCATCTGCATGACCTCTCATGTCTAGTATGAACAGAGCCAATAATACTTTTAATAGCTTCCAATAGTTTACTTGCAATGAGAGTGTGGCTAAGTTTGGTTACATTGGTAAGTTATAAAGTATGGGAGTTGAGCATTGTTGAGTAGATTTGAACAAATCTCCGTTGCACCTGTCTGTCGGCCCAGTTAAACAGTTAACATGAACTGCCGACCCAATGTGTTCAGTCAGATGTGGGGTGTGCATAGATGAGAATCTTCCGGATTTATCCAGCAATCCGGATTTTTGATCTGCCCGATTTTTGGCCAGATATGGTTAGATTTGCGACCATTCCAGGTTTTGAATCAATCACTGCCACCGCCATATTTTCCTGATTGTTTTTGTGTCAGGCCATTCTCATCTATGGGTGTTGGTGTTGGGGGAGGGGGCATAGTATTAGTAGCACCTTTTGTACAAAACCTGAACACCTGCTAGCTAACAACAGTTAATGTTAGCCTTAATGTCTCCTATTGTTGGAATAGCGCCATCTGCATGGCCTCTCATGCCTAATATGAACGGGGCCAATGCTACTTACTATAGCTTCCAACAGTTTACTTGCAATGAGCGCATGGCTAAGTTTGGATACATTAAGTTGGTATATTAAGCAGGTACGTTGTGCGGTGTTGAGTTGATTTGAACAAATCTTCATTGCACCTGTCTGTCGGAACAGTTAAACAGTTAACGTGAACTGCCGGCCCAATGTGTTTAGTGAGATATGTTTGTTTGTGTGTGTGTGGAGGGGGGGGGGGGGGTAGGCACCCTTCGTACAATACCTGACCACCTGCCAACTAACACCAACTGTTGGTCTTATTAAATGCCCCCTACCTGTGGAATAAAGCTCCCTCCTCCCCCCCCCCCCCCCCCCCCCCCCCCTCCTTCCCCTCCCAAACTCATCTCCCACAGTTCGGGAACTTTAAGGCTGGTTACGCCCCAACAACAGGCAGGATCAATAATCGGACATAGTCGGTCAGGTTAGCGCCAAGCATTGCTCGTTTCATCCACGTGATCCATGGGAAGCTTGGGCAGTGTGATTCACTACCGTACCTCTGACTGTGCTCATTCAGATGGTAACTTGGTTCTATAGTTCATTATTTGATTTTCTACTTCCCCCCCCCCCCTCCTTCAATCCTTGAAATAAAATAACTGTACTTTTTTTAAATGGTGATCTATCTAGCTCACAGTACTCAGGCATACTGATGAGTTCTGCGCACGCGCGTTCCTTACCATCTCCTTACTGCGTCCCGCCTGGTCTGACAGAGATGACAGGTGTACTATTAGTAATACAGCCTCTGATTGTCTTCATCGGTGTCACTAACAAATCACCACCCAGAATCACCAAATGCAGCGATGGTGTGGGATGCAATGTCACTTATTATTAGAACCCACATTTTTCTCATCCACAAATTCACAAGCACATAAATAAGATTTTGTCTTACGTCAAATAAGTTGGAAGGTACCTCTGACGAACACAGTTTTATTAGGTATTTCACGTTTATTTCAACTTTGTTTTATAAAAAAAAAGAAAAAAAGTGTCGGTGAATTATTAGGAAGTAAATGGGGCTGTGTCCGCTTGTCAGCTGTAAGCACACTAACCGGAAACACGCGGCGCATGCGCACGCGCACTGAGACGCCGCACTAGTGACCTGGCGCCGCGAAGTAGATGGGACCGGGACAACCGATGGCTTTATTCAGGGAGTGGGGAACGCTTTCCTTAAAGCTGCATAATGTGATGAACCCATAGAATTGTTCTCAAGCAAAATATGCACCGAGATTTCACCCTAGATCTCCAACTTAAATACTGGTGCACTCATTAAACAGTTAAACAAATACAAATCTTTTTTTTTTTAAACCACTTTGGTGCTCTTGCGCTATGTTGAAACCAGTAGATAAAGCAAGCCTATGTCTAATATTTCAGAATTGAATTTGGCATGTTTTCATATCAAATATTGGTTAAACCTTTAAAATAAAAGTTAAATAGATTATTATAATCAACATACAAAAACAACTTCCCCCCCCTCCAATTTAAAAAAAAACTAAAACTCAAAGCCGTCGGATGTAGCAACTTTAAATCTAATTTGTGGAAGATCTATATTCGTGGAAACTGATAACATTATATTTACTAGCCAGTTGTGTTAAAGCTGCCTAGTCCGATGGAAACATCAAATTTTCAAAACCAAAACAATTATCTAGATTTGATTCTACATATCTAACTTTGATGCTGGCGCACTTATTAAACATTTGTCATCACATATAAGGGGATACTGAGTCAATTAATAGAACCTGTCACTGCAGAAGCCTATGGTGTTAGAGTTTTGGCAAGCTTGCCCAAAATAATTTAGTATGTTTCCATTTCAAATATCTCAAAAGTTAGCGATTTAAAATAAAAGTTACTTCAAACTGAAGTAAGGTAGATTATAATGAACAACCTATTATGTTTATCTCAGAAAATGAGAGAAACTCAAAACCATCGGACTATGCAACTTTGATGGCACAGCAAAAATAGAACATTTTAATAATCGACTTCTGCGACCACTGTAAGTGAGTGTAACCAGAGAGCGTGTATATAGATGAGAGGGACAACTCTCATACTAGACCGTGTAACAGCTTCCGACTGTGGCGCTCCAAGTGGTGGTTGTTGAACAGTTTACGCCTACCAGAAAACTCAAGGCATTGTCAATGGTCGTGTGCAATCTTCATACAGAAAAAGTGAAATATCTCTAAAACTACACCACATAGAAACAAACTGTTTGGAACACATATAGAAAACATATTCAACGATGAGACTATATTAAATTCATATGATTAGGGTTCTGTATTTCTATTAATTTTGAATAAAATAGACATTTTGCACTGCACATACGGCAAACTCAATGCATTGTCAATGGCGGTGAGCAATCTTCATACAGAAAAAGTGAAATATCTCTAAAGCCACATGACCTAGACACAAACCGCTTGGAACACATTATATAGAAAACATGTTTACCAAAAATATTATATTAAATTTATAAGGTTAGGCTTCTGGAATCCTATTAATTTTGAATAAAACTGATGTTTTGCACTGCGTGTATCGTCAAACTCAAGGCTTGTTCAACAATAACCGCGAGAGGCGACACTGTAGCCTGTGTTACCGATTTTCGCAGGAGTTGTCCCTCTCATCTATATACACGCTCTCTGGTGTAACTGAGAACCAACCCCTGCCATGTACGGACACTTATTCAATGTACAAACTGTCCTCCGGTGGTAGGACACTTCCTATGTCAGGATAACGTTGGTCTGTGTGTAGAGTAGCTTGTTGAAGACAGGTACTACTGTACTCGAGTATTGTTAAAGGAGGAGGGGAGGATTGGTTGTTTTACGTCCTGGCAACATCTAAGGTCATTTATTGGTTAAAGTGATCTTTAATAAATCAATTAAATATTTGTTGTAGTCTTTTAAAAATAGATTAAAACAAAACTTTAAGTAATACAAAATATAAACATCAAATGACTAAATATATTTATATTGCAAAGTTATATGATTGCAATGGTTTTGTGTGTGGTGAAGTTGAAAATCTCCCAGTTACTTGTACACAAATATTAATGAAATTCGAGAGAAGAAGAAAAAGAAAAAAGAATTGCAAGTGAGCCGACTACCACCAGCGAAAAAGAAGAGAAAAAAGGTGAAATTAAAAAGAATAATAAAATTATAGCAAGCTTACACCTGTCTTACATCCATCTTTCCTCAGAAATGTTTACACAAATCATGCCGTACTGGTATTTATCCCCCCCCCCCCCCCCCTCCCTCCGCTAATAATTTTCATTTTAAAGAAAATCGGTGCGCGCACTAGCTCTGAGCTGTTGCCTAGGTGCTGAGCAAGAACATCTGATGCACTTCAAACTGCGAACATCTATTGAATTTCAAAATGTCACAATGAATATCTGGCAATTTTAATCCAAATAGTTTCTCCCTCTAGTTGGTTATAATTAATTCTACTGTAACTGTAAGTCTGCATTTTCCTAGTTATAACCCCGTTCTGATATGACCTTAGATGTTGCTAGGACGTAAAACTCCAACAACCAACCAAGCTAGTCGTGTCTTGAGTGCGTCAGGTTATATGCTGTATAAGCCATTATACGAGTATAATAAGGCCAGAAGCTTCCATCTTCTCCCCCAGCCTATCTTCTCCCCCCCCCCCAGTCATCTACTGGTGGAGCCTGCTTAACCTACAACCTTCCATCCTACTCTCACTCAGCCGTTGGGGGGCGCCACACGTCTGTGCACGCACCACTGCCCCCCCCCCCCCCCCCCCCCCACACACACACACACACCCTACATACACACACTACCGCCGGATTTTTCTATAAGTAAATATTTTGTATTTTGAAAGTTTTAGCTAAATGACCCCCACTCCACAAAAATCACCAACCAAGAACCAACAAAATAACCTGTAGTTTACAGTGAAAGATTGAAACTATATTCCAAACAGGTGCAGGTTCCGTACAGGGCCCGCAAAGTCTTGAAAAGTCTTGAACTTCATTTGCCCATTTCATTTTCAAGGCCTTGAAAAGCCTTAAATTTAAACCTATTTTGGTTAATTAATCTTGACTAGCCTTGAACTGTCCCCACTGATTTAAATTAGTCCGAAATCACTATTCACCATTATTGTTTTTCCCCTGAAATCCAAATGGAAATAGTCTTGAATTCCTATCAAAACGGGCTTGAAAAAACTAGCATTGAATTCCATATCTTCACACTGTGTATGGCCACTACATGTGTCTATGCATCTTTCAAAGTTCTCATAGTCATAACACCGGTAATGTCACATCGATAACATTCCAGTCATACAAGGGGATAATTATTTTCTCATTTCGTTTTATTAGTTTTAAGGATTATTTGGACTCATCAGACAGGATATGATTAAAATTAACGATCTTATTATTCATAACACAACAACAGATATTCAGTGGACCAACATTGATTAGTTCCAGTCTAATGAAATGAATTCTGTGTCAGTTGACTGTTATCTGTTTGGGCTCAAGCGAATAACTGCCTAATCTGATGCGAAGGAATACCACAATGCCTACGTTACTAACAGAGTTTGTATTTGTTATTACGGTGACTGCAATAAGTTACTACGGATACTGGGTCATCTTGCATTTTTTGTGACGCATTGCTAGGATAGCTGATGCTAGCCAGTTTTCGGCGGGTGTTATTATAATACTATCAGGATTGAAGGATTTAACTCAGGAACTAGTATGTACAGACTGTTTCTTTTAATTTAAGGCTAGTTACTATGGTAAGGGAGGAACCGAATACTCCTGACATAATACTAGGATAGCTAGAGCTTTACAGGTTCTCGGTAGGGGAACTGGTGATCGCTATGGTTATATTTTACGTGGTTGTTGTGATGAATTATACATGTTACAGCGTAACATGCACAATTATACAAACAAATTATGTACACATAAATATTGCAATGGAACTCTTGAGTTACAAAATCTCATTGTGTTACGTGCTGCAAATTGTGTATTCAACAGTTATTGTATACCTTATTATACCTTTGTGTAAATAAGCCTGAATTGAAAAATGGCTGGAAGACCAGTACTGCGGCACCGACAAAATACTTATTCAGCAGAATAAACATATTTACCCCCCAACAAATCCAAAAAAAATGCAACAGTATTTATCAGGGATGAAAGATCTCCGCGATTCCGCGGATTTCCGGGATTTGTCAATCCCGCAGCACCATCAGCGTATACTAATATGTGGTGCAGACTCCGCAGCACTATCAGCATACACTACTAATACATGCTTCAAACGGTGCTGCACTATCAGCGTATACCAATATATATGAAACCCGACTTCCGGGAATTTTCCGCGATTCCCGGACAACTAACCACAAAAAAACACACCTTTTTTCCCCCCAACCACTCATCCGATTTATTTTCCACTTCTACAGGGGGGGGGGGGGGGGGGGAGGGAGCGTCTTAATTTGTTTTCCCCTGTGGAGTTAAAAGCAGGTATTGTTTGGTCATGACTTGTCCGCCCCACAATTTTTTTAATTTAGTTACCCTTTCATCCATTGCGCGCCAAGTTATGATTAATGGACGGGCACTAATTTATTTTTCATGGGATTGGAAGTACTTAAATTTCTTTATTTTCCACCCCCCAAGATGAGAAATGCCAATCGCTGTAGGATTCCTTTATGTGCTTATTTGTAATTAAACCACTTCACTGCATGATTCTCTCCCGGGTGATGTGGCATCTGGATTCTTCCTTGAATTATAAATAAGAAATTCTAGAAATTCGCAAAATGTCAAAAATATTCATCAATTGAATATATATATATATATCAAAATAATGGCACAAACTCAAAAGCATTGGACTATGCAACTTTAAGCAAGTCGAAGACTCGATTAAATACATAACTACCAAAGGGATGAACTACAGTAAAACCTCTCTAACCGACCACGTCCACAGATCTACCACTCCCATATATCGATCTCTTTATTTCGGTCCCAAACCATCGCCCGTACAATACCATTGTAACAATAAAGAAAACCTCCCTCAACCCCCCATCTCCCTAAATGGACCATTTTAAAGTCGGTCCCATGTTCAGTCGATTTAGAGAGGTTTTACTGTATACCCACGTTTTTGTTTATTTCGATGTTTTTTTTCATACAAAAAAAAAGCGGATATCTCCTCATTATAAGCTTAGCACTGAACTTACCGAAGTCACATTCAGTTTTGTTGTTGCTGTAATTATTGTGGGTTTTTCTTTTTTGGGTGGGGGGGTAACTTTTTCTTTAATTCTTTTAAATAATTGTTTTTTTTTATCACAGTCGATCTTCATCCCTTATACTAGATAAAAGATTCACCTCGTACTTCCAGTACAGGGGTGAACGACAACGTAGTCTAAATACGGGCGAAAATAGCTTTAGTATGGAACAGGAAGTAGAATGCCTGCACCAGTGTCAAATGGTTACTTATATCGGCACAGAGTTGGTGAAATGGGAGAGAATGCAAGAAGACAAGATGGCGGCAAGAGAACGCCATCGATTTCACTTTTAAATTGCATTAAAGTATGTTTTATTATATTTTCCAACTCAAAAGTAGCGGGTAAATATGAAGACGTACATAAAGAATATATTGTGCTTCTTAAATTAAGAATTTACCAGCTCAGTTAATTTCCCCAGCATGTCGAAATTCTTCGCCAGCTTTTCTAATGGGTTGGTTTTCACCCCTGTACTGTAAGTACGGGTGAATCTTTTATCTACCCTTATACCAGATCTAGACAGAATGTTGAAGTTGTACATCATTGTCTCTGACCTATATATGTCTGTCCACTACGACTATTTGAATGAGCAGCTCCCCCTATAGAGCAGATTGTCGTCCTCACCATGACATCGACTAGCCGGCTATCATGTTCCGCCATGCTCCAGGGTGTGAAGGGCGTGTAAGGGTCCGTGTAAGCACCTCTAGATAACGGGGTCAAGGTGAAGGTCGTCCCACTCAGGTCACCCTAAGCCGGACCCGTCTTACTGACAGTCCAAGTCAGATAACCCCCGAAAATATAAAACTTTATTGTTTGGATTAATTATATCTTCATATTCTTTTTAATGTAAGGAGTCAACTGCTGCTATGATGCAATTAAATAAATACATTTAAAAAAAGCCATTGTGATGGTTCACAAGCATGGTTAGCTTTCATTTGATGTACATTGTTGCATTATTAAAGTTGCATAGTCTGATGGTTTTGAGATTCTGAAATTTTCTGAGATAAATACATTAGGTTGAGCATTATTATGTACCTTACTTTAGCTTGAACTACCTTTTATTTTAAGTGGCTAACTTTTGAGATATTTGAAGTGGAACCATGCAAAATGTAAAAACTCTGACCCCATAGGCTTCTGCAGTAACAGGTTCTATTCAATTGCCTCGGTATTCCTTTCTGTGTGGTGACAAATGTTTAATAAGTGCACCAGTATCTAAGTTAGATATGTAGAATAAAATTTATATAATTGTTTTGGTTTCGAAAATTTAATATTTTCGTCAGACTATGCAGCTTTAAGTAGAATTGATTTCGTTGAGACTGAGGTGTTGTGGTTGGGGTAGTAGGTGTCCAGTTTTGTAGTACCCTGAATCTTGATATGTGGTGGGTGTGTGTGTGGGGGGGGGGGGGACTTGGTCTGGTTAGTTTCAAGAAGCCGTTCACCAAGAGTTGGGTGTTGGAAGTTGGGGGGTGGGGAGTGTCGGGATGCCAGCAATGTGGAATCCATCCCTCGACATGGTGATAACGCATCTTCAGTCTTTGAGTATTTCATCAATTCTATCCCGGTGTGCAGTGTTGGAGTGGGTTCTGTGGTCATGGGGCGGATGGTGCAAATAGAAGTGAACAACAATGCCAAGTTGGATGTGGGCTTTGATGCGTTAAAGCTGCATAGTCCGATCAAAGGTCAACTTTTGAAAACCCAAATAATTACTTAGAATTGATTCTACAGATCTAACTTAAGATACTAATGCACATATTAATCATTTGTTGTCACATAGAAGGGAACATAAAGTCAATTTAATAGAACCTGTTACTGACAAAGTCTATGGTGTCAGAGTTTTGGCGTGCTTGGCAAAACTAATTTGACATGTTTACACTTCAAATATATGAAAACTTAGCCATTTAAAATAAAAGTTACATCAAACTAAAGTAAGGTAGGTTATTACAATCAATTTAACATATTTTTCTCAGAAAAATTACAGAAACTGTAAACCATCGGACTATACAACTTTAAGTTAGTATGACAGTGAGCAGGCGAGCAGTGGCGCCACCGTCGGAGTTGAAGCCTGAGCAGCAGATGAGTAGTCCGACGCTCAACCATCCGATTACTGGTGGGTGAGTGTCAGGATAGTATAGAATTCTGGGTTATTATACTCATATAATTCTTATACAGCATATAACATTAGGGCAAGTTTGCTATAGGAATTTTCTTGAGGTTGCGGGCTTAACAAAATGAAAGCAAGTTTTTAAGAAACTATCATCTTCAATTATGTAAGGTATTGTTGTTGCTGTTAAAATATTTCTTCTTCTGCTCCTTCTCTTTCTTCTTGTTCTCCCTGTTCTCCTTCTTGTTCTCCTTCTTCTCCTTCTCCCTCTTCTCCTTCTTCCCCATCTCCTTCTTCTCCCTTCTGCTTCTTTATCTTATCGCATTCTTCTTCTTTTTCCTTGACGAGGTGGCCGAATCGGTAGAGCGCATGTTTCTCATGTGGAAGGTCGGGAGTTTGAAACCCAGCCGAATCAAACCAATGACTTACAAAATTGCTACTCGTCGCTATCTAGGCATGACGCTTGGCATTACTTGGATATAGCAGGGACTGGTTAGCTCAGTATCCGGATATTGTTGCATGGTGTCGGCGCTCTGGTCTCCCAGTGGGCCAACACTATAGAGTCACCTTGAGTGTGCACTGTCACAAGTCTGTACCCATCCTGATAAAGTAAAGCTTGTGTTATTTAACGACACATCTAGAGCACATTGATTTTCGTATCATCGACTATTGGACGTCAAACATGGTCATTCTGACATATTTCTTCGGAGAAAACCCGCTGCCACCACATAGGCTACTCTTTCCTATAAGAAGCAAGGGGTGGACCCATCCTGATATGACCTTAAAGGTTGCTAGGATGTATAGCCCCAGCAAGCAAACAAATTACATTATTTATTTATGCTATTATTTTCATTTTTCTGTGTCTTTTAGATATATCTTTTTTTCTAATGAAGAAATGTAATTTTTCTAATGAAGAAAAGTAACAGCTATTTCCACCCGTTGGGGGGGGGGGGGCAGTTGCTGAGTTAGTGAGTTCTTGCTGGCGGATGATGTCTTCACGGCTACCGGTCTACATTGAGGAGTTCACGGCACGGACAGCGAGTGCTGTGGTTGCTCCCGGGTCATGTTACTCATCCATGACCAGGGCTTAAAGCCTTCCGCGTTCCACTTGATCCTGCCTCGGGTCAGTGTGGGATAGTTGCTGTTCTGTAGTGCCCTCAATCCACAGACGTTTGGGATGGGGGGGGGGGGTGTCGGAGTGGGGGGCTGGGCTGACCTGGCCTGGTTATACCCCAGTCACACTACAGCTTGCGACCACCTTAGACCAAAGAACCCACACTCACCAGTGATGCCCAGACATCGGCAACCATTGTTTTGGTAGCAAGAACGTCATGGGTGAGTGTCGGTTCTTTGGTCTAGGGTGGTTGGAAAGTGGTCGCAAGCTGTAGTGTGACTGGGGTATTAGTTGGGTGTGTGGGTGTGGGTGTGGGTGTCCATAGTGTATAATCCATATTGTAAATATAAATAACAATGGTGCCCGTTATTATTAGTCATTGCAGAACAGAAGACATATGTAGCTGGATTGAGTAGACACTTCGGCTGGCCCAAAAGACCTGCCGTTTATTAAACACACACAAACTATATTAAAGCTAGAGTTTGGAATCAAATGTACCCACTGGAGGGGAAAACTGTTGGACGCTGGAGAAAGCGTGCCAAAGCTCTACTTTTTGCAGCCGACCGAGGGCCAGGCTGCTGTAGCTGCTGCACCCACACACACCAGCGTGCTGGCTTGAGGGTCGCTGGTTCAAATCCTAACAGACAATCGAACTCATGAAATGTTCCATCTTAATAATATTTGTATAAATGCTCTATACTGTACATTTCTATTCCGTTGAACTGCCCTCCCTGCAGGTTCCAACGAAACTTACTCATGTCTCCA
This sequence comes from Branchipolynoe longqiensis, assembly GCA_030323885.1. Classification (NCBI taxonomy): domain Eukaryota; kingdom Metazoa; phylum Annelida; class Polychaeta; order Phyllodocida; family Polynoidae; genus Branchipolynoe; species Branchipolynoe longqiensis. The sequence goes on from CM059191.1 coordinate 39,413,409, forward strand.
CCTGGACCATACTTCGGGTACTACAACCGGCCTCGGAGCGCCTCACACATGCGCAAATTTATTTATATTTTTTATATATATATATATATGTGATGTATAAAACTTATGCGAGTATAAAGGCGCGTAAGGGAATATCCCCTACTGGCCACCCTGATTCTGTGTACTACTTTATGGGTGGCCCCTCCCCTGGGTGGGACAGCTGGCGCCACCCCCCAGTGTCGCGAATATTGTCACTCGCGCACTGGAATTTGAACTGCACGGACCTACTCCACTCCTACTCGACTCCTGCTACCGCTCCGCTGATCTCCGCTTCAGATGTCGGCTGTTTACTGTTCACTATGCGGGGCCTCCCACAAAGAGGGAGACCTGGAGGCATGCTCCCGCCATCAGATAGAGGGGGAGGCGAACGGACAGCCTGCACGACTGTCGCGTAGGGCCTCGGCGGAACGGAAATCCAAGCAGGAGTTCGAGGTGTCGGCAGCCATGGGAGCCATGTCGATGGAGGACCGACTGCGGGACACGCAGGAGGAGGTGCGCGAGCTGGAACTGGAGGAGGAGCTGGCGGATCTGGAGGACCAGAGAGATCGCCTGAGGCGCCGCCGATCAGACAGGCAGAAGAGGCGGAGCCCGCGGAAGGAGACCCGGCCAAGCATGGCCGAGGCGGCCGGGAGCCACCGGTCGGATGCTCCCGGGCAGGACGAATCCCCCAAGGCCACGCACCAACCGGAGGAGAAGCCGGCGCCGGGCGAACACTCAGCCTACGGCATGAGGTCACGACGACGCTCAAAGGGGAGGAGATGCAGGCGCCACAGCGACTCAGGATCGGGAAGCAGATCCAGTTCAAGCACAAGGAGGCAGCGAGGTAAGTGGTCCCTTCGTAAATTCACTGTTGCGGGCAAGGACGTAAAGAAGCTTAACCCCATGAATTGCTTGCTGCTGCCACCCTCTGGTGCCTAGATATAGACACCCTGTCCAAAAAGGACTATAAGGCATTCCTGGAACATCTCCATTTTCTGTCCGTGAGAGCCATGACAGATGATTTTAAAGATGCGGCGCACGTGGCCTATGACACGGCTATAGGGAAGAAGGCGGAGGAGCATAGCTTTGCCACCTTCGCGGAAGCTTTTCAGGGGGCAAGCGTAATTCACTATGGCTCACAGCAGATGAAGAGTAAGAAAGGGACCACTACTTCAAGTGCTAAAAGAGGGGGCAATTCGGGTGGAAGTAAGCGCTACTGCTTCCACTGGAATAAAGAGAGCGGGTGCTCACGTTCCGAGGAGAACTGTAATTATACTCACAGCTGCAGCAAGTGTGGGAGCCGCTCCCACAAACTTGCTAAATGTAACAAGGACTGATGGGCAGGCGCCCCACATCGCACGATCACTAACGAGACAGTAGTTAAGGCACGGGGAGGTGTTGTTGGTAAAAGGGACATTGACGGGAGAAGAAAAAGAAATGACCGGGTCAATTATATCAGTGCTAAACATGTATCTATTTCACAGCCCACGCATGGCGTGGGTAATGGCGCAGATGATAACCATGTATTTATTACAGATGACGCTGCCGGGAAGAGCCCGCGTGGAAAATGCCTTAAACCAATAAAGAACACTCTCGATACCGAGAATTTTTTGCTTGACATTACTGTAGGGAGTGATGCCGGCGATGGAGGGGAAGCCCGCCAGGCCGCTGTTGTGCATGAATGTTGTAACTATGACGGTGACGAACAAAATTCAGTAAGTCATGCAGACACCACGGTTTTGATCAGTGTCAACCAGCCTGATAATCGCCACGTCACGGATATGAACAGTGTCAGGTCTAGGAAGGTGATAGATGGTATGAATAATGTCGACTGCAGAACCACTACCGATGTAAACTGCTTCAGGTCTGATGAACGTGCGACTGGTAGGAATGATACCGATGGCATAATTAGCATTGATGCAAATTGTTTAGGCTCTGTCGGTGGTGTAGTGGTTACAGGGGCCGATTGCACGATCGGTGCCAATATTAACAGTGTCGGGTCGGATGAAGGTGTCGCTGATAGTACGAATAGCCTCGGCAGGGGCGCGATAAATGTTAGCTACACAGACCCCCCAGTAAGGGGCGATTATGCCTCACTCATACAAAATGAGAATTATACCTCACTTACACTAAATAAAAATAAGGGGAGGAGTTGGGTCGGAAGCTTTCACGGCTGCCGGCCATTTTGACTATTCCGGGGAAGGTTCCTTTTATCCCGATAGAAACCACGGGGAACGTCTAGGCCACCTCCACGTGGAAACCCCAGAAGGGGGGGGGACGCTATCCCAATAAGAAAAGGCGGGAAAATAAATAGTGAGGCGGACCTCGGTGAGGGCGATAACACCGGGGACGCGAGCAATCACGCCCGCCACTCCCATTACAACGGCTATGACGCCGATGCCTCAGATGTCAGAGGCGTGAGGGGAAGGGGGGCGACCACAAATAACACATGTGGTGCTGGCACCCCCGCGGATGGGGGGATTAAGGGGGATGGCAGTAACCACATCCAGGCCGAAGCCGGATACAGCGCCCCTGGTAGCGGCACCGACCCCAACAGGATAAGCCCACATGGGGGGGATTACATCACCGGGTGGGCGAGCCGCCCCGAAGATGAAGGGGGGGGTGGCTGTCGGTGGTTTACAAGGACCACGCCCTTCTGGTGACAGTAAAAGAAGACGACTCCCAATGTACTTTTCGGGTATACAATGAATGCACACACGGCACATGCGCCTGCACCCATTATGTGGCGGGCTGCTTGGCACAACTCCGCCCCTGCCGCGTATTCACTGAACTGTTCCTCAGGGGTGACACATACCCAGACGGCCAATACCTATTAATGGGGACTGTTTTTGGTTTTAATGTAATCAATCCCGACTGCACGCTAGAATATAACCTGGTTTGTAAACTCCCACGTGACTCTGCAGATATTAACGCCATCACAAAGAAATTAAAGAGTGAGATAGATGGGGGTTGCATAACAGTAGTAGATGCCCCTCCAACTTGTATACATAATATTTTCTGTGTCCCAAAAGATGATGGTGGTAGTAGGACGATTGTGGACTGTAGTCGCCCCGCAGGCGGCTCTGTCAATACTTGCACCAAGCAGGTTTGGGAAAGATTTTCTTACAAAAGTGTAGACACGGTGGCTGAGGTGATGGAGAGGGGGGACTACATGGTCACAGTGGACATAAAGGATGCCTATAGAGCGGTCTGCATCCACCCCCGCGATCGAGACAGGCAGGGCCTCCACTGGGTATTTAGTGCTGACAAGAATGAACAATGCACCTACATGAAAGACAACAGGCTATGTATGGGACTCTCTTCTAGCCCGTATGTCTTCAGCAAGATCTCTGACTTTGTTGTGAGATGCGCGGTGAGGGAGGGGGTTACCAGAGTCATTAACTATTTAGACGACTTTTGCATAGTGAGTGCGAGCCTCGCAGAAGGCTGCAGGGACCAAAGTGTAATAATTGCGATTCTCAGACGACTCGGTTTCTTCGTGAGTTTTGGTAAATTGAGCTCCCCTAGCACTGCTGTACGGTTTTTAGGGATCATTATTGACTCGGTCGAATTGGAAATGAGGCTCCCCGAAGACAAGCTTAGTAAACTGAACGTGATCCTGGGGGAGGTGAAGGGCAAACGTAAAGTAACCCGGAGGGAGCTCGAGAGGCTGGGGGGCTTGTTGGCTCATTGCAGCAAGGTGGTAAAGGGTGGTAGGACCTTCTGTCGTCGCATCTACGATGTGATCGGTAGCGTACGAGAGCCACATTTCAAAGTTCGACTCTCCAGAGGTTTTCGGAATGACGTAGATTGGTGGAGCGATTTTGCGGCTCGTTTCAATGGTAAAGCAAAAATACTTGGCTCCTTCGCAGCACATCTCTCAACATACAGTGACGCCTCCGATTTTGGCTATGGGGCCCTTCATGGGGGGGGACTGGATTGCGGGGGCCTTCGGCCAAACCGATGATGGGGACCTAGGAGCGAGTCTCGGCCACCATCATCTCAGTCCTGATGAGCTTAGCTCCACAGCCCACATCAATGTGAGGGAGATGTGGGCGGCCTATGCCACAGCACTCAAATGGGGCGGCTCCTGGAGGGACTGCGCGGTTGTGATGGTCACTGACAGCACAACGGTCAAGGCTGCCCTCAACTCCGGTCGATCCAGGAGCCCTGAAATCATGTTCTACCTCAGGCGCCTATTCTGGGTGGCCTCTGAGTACAATTTTGAATTTTCTTCCGTTTTTATTCGCAGCAGGGAGAACATAGTCTGTGACGCACTAAGCAGGCTGGACGACCCAACCAGTGCAGGCCACATATCTGAGGCGGACCCCGCTGGTAGTCTATGCTGTAGAGACCTGTTCAGTAAGCCCCTCCCTTCGTCTTGCAGGGATAACAGAGCTCGTGAGAGAGAA
>CM059191.1:39418338-39642882 GCA_030323885.1 Branchipolynoe longqiensis
AGCAAAACAAACCCGGCCAGCATATGGCGAGTGCTGGCCAGTGCCCAGATGGATACGGTGTGGCTGTCAGTCCATGTTCCCCTTCACCCTTCACGTTAGAGTAGCCAGTTCTTTTTGCAAGTCCTATTGAACTTTCTGAAGCTTTCTTTTTTTTTTTTCATGCGATTTGTGTTTTTATTTTATTCTAGCCCCCCCCCCTCCCATACAACCCACCATCAACTATTACAGTTGTCGGAAAAAAAAATTTGCTTTGAGTTTTTACTTTGTTTATTGACCCCCCATACCCACCCACCACCCACATTTTAGAACTTACTGAACCAGTCTTGTGGTTTGCGTTTTCACTTTATTTGTAGACCATAGATGTTGCTAGGACGCAAAGCCCCAACAAGCAAACAAACAAGCAAACAAACAAGCAAACAAAGATTATTTGTGGACCCACATACCCAAGCTTCAACCATTACATACCTTACTGAAGCTATATTGTGCTTTGTGGCTTTCATTCATTTGTACACCATGCGCAACCATTCATCAATCAATGGGTGCTGTCTTCTCGAAGAAGGTTGGCTGCAATGGACCTCCATTTCTTCCTGTCATTCGTTCCTCTCACGCATTCCGCATATCTCATTGCTGTCCACTCAGTGATGTTGTCCATCCATGTTGTTCTGCTTCTCCCTCTTGGTCTTTTCCCTTCTATCTTCCCTTCCAGTATTCTTCTCTGTGATTCCTGGTGTCGTATCATGTGGCCAAAGTATTTAATTTGTCTGTTTTTGATCGTTTGTATTGTAATGTTTATTTTCATTCTTGTTAGGACCTCCACGTTGCTTATCATTGCTGTCCATGGAATTTTTAACATTCTTCTGTATTGCCACATTTCAACCATTATTCATTATAAAATGCACTGAAGCAATTTCGCGGTTTGCTCTTTTAACTTATTTGTAGCACCACCACTTGCTGACATAATTTTATGGTTTGTGTTTTTACTTTATTTCTAAACCCCCACACCGCCATTACCTATTATAGAACTTGCTAAAACAGGTGTCCTGCCCCCAGTTTTTGTGTTTACCTTTAATTGAAGCCCCCCCCCCTCCTCCACCCACAACGGTATTATGTCTGCTATAAAAGGGCTGGTGTTAGATTTCCGTAACACTGGCTGAGGAGAAATTGATTTTACTTTTAAATTAGGAAAGAAAATCATTTCCCTATTTTTTTTATTTGTAAATTATTTAAAGTCATGTGTACAGCAATACTCATTGTTTAGCTTTGACATTCAAGTCTGTCATGTGCATGGATCGGATCATATATCAGGGATGAGAAATTTTCCAATTTTCGGCGGATTTCAGATTTTTTTCACACAGTCTGGGAACATTTTTGATATAGCTGTAAATTTGAGGAGAAACAAAAATGATGGGGGTACGTTTCATGTAGTACTCTCCAAGCAAACGTTTTGTGCAATGCATATAACCAGGTCTGCCTAGAGAGCATTCTGCTGTCATTAATGGGACTGTATTACTATTATGGCCCACCTCACTGTCAATTTCCGATATTTTCCTCCCCCACCACTAACATCCCTGATATATGTATATATACATATATATATATATAATATACATATATATATAATATATATATATTATACATATATTTTATATATATATATATTATACATATATTATATATATTATATATATATATAATACATATAATATATATACATATATATATATATAATATATATGATATATATAATATATATATATAATATATATCATATATATTATATAGATTATATAGATCATATAGATTATATAGATTATATAGATTAAATACATTATATGGATTATATGTATTATATATATCATATATATAATTATATTTTTATGTTTTTCCATGGTGGCCATACTAGCAGTCCGCAACTAGAAATGCTAAATATGCCGTCCACAAACTAACTGATACAATCGGGTTAATTTCCAGTTTCATCCCAGCGTATCTGGTCATTTCCGGTACCACAGCAACAGTCCACCCAAAGGCAGAGCTTTTCTTTCCCATTAGCTATCAATTAAGAGGACCGGGTCATCAGTGTGGCACGGCTTTGTATTCAATTTATTATTTGTAAGCGTGTGGAAGGTCGGGAGTTTGCTTCCAGGTCGAGTCAAACCAATAACTTAAAAATTGATACTTGTCGCTTCCAAACCTGGCGCTCGGCATTAATAGGATAGAGCAAGGACTGGTTAGCTCAGTTACAGGATAATATGACTGAGTGGGATATCAGGTCATGGTGCAAATGGCCTGATTTCCCAGTGGGGGAGCACTATAAAGTCGCCATGAGTGTGCGCTGTCACAAGTCGGTGCCCGTCCTGATATGACCTTAGATGTTGCTAGGACGCAATACAACAACAAACAAACAACATTCCATTAAAATAAGGCTGACTCATACCAACAACATTTAGGTTACATAGTTGAGACTCATATAACCTAGGACAGTAATTAGGGCCTAATGCAATTAATTAATATGATCAAAATTGTAAAAACGCCAATCACAAATGGACCTGTCAAAAAGCCTTCGTAATTTATATATTTCATGCTGCTTGGAAGTTGGAGGGTACTCCTTTAAAACCATTCTTTATTTGTTAGCAAGAACAGTTTATTTTCTAGATTTCATCTAGCTATCTGATGATAGAGGTCTATATTAAAAGTGGCATAGTCCACTGGTTTTCAGTTTCGGTTTTTAGATATATATATTAAAGCTGCATAATCCGATGAAGCATCACATTTTCAAAAACCAAGCATTTATCTAGATTTGATTCTACACATCTAACTTAGATATCGATGCATTTATTAAACATTTTTGCCATATAGAAGAATACAACATGTTACAGCTGAAGCCTATTGTGCCTGAGTTTGGGCGTGATTCCCAAAACTAATTTGACATGTTTGCACATCAAATATCTCAAAAGTTGCCCATTTAAAATAAAAGTTACTTCTTGAAGATGTATACTGCCTATCACGGATAAGTCTGAATAGACTTGTTTTCACCATTAGACAGTTTGTCGATAGAAAGCCTGACTCTACACTTTTACCGACCCAAGGCATTTTTAACCTCCCACACCACATAGGCATGGTATGAGAGCAACTGGCCTTTTGATGTCGCTCTAAGTTATACACAGCAGTGGAAATCCAAATTGGCAGAGGTGGGGGCATGGGGAATCGAACCACCGACCTTCAGATTAGGAGTCTGACCTAGAAAAAAGTCAGACACTCTAACCACTCCCCCACAGAGAAGACCACTTGAAAGTAAGGTAAGGTAGGTTATAACAATCAGTTTGATATATTTATCTCAGAAAATTGACGGAAACTCAAAACCATCGGACTATACAACTGAAAGTTGATTGTTATAATCACCTAGTTAAAGTTTGAGGTAATTTTAATTTTAATTGGCTGCCATTGGATATATTTGAAGTGCAAACGTACAACATTAATTTTGGCAAGCACATCAAATAAAGCTTTGAAACAATCTGACACCATAGCCTTCAGGGCAGTAACATTTTCTATTAAATTTACTCAGTATACCCTTCTGTGCAGTGACACATGCTTAATAAGTGAACCAGTACAAGGATGAAAGATCTCCGCGATTTAGCGGCTTTTTGCGATTTTTTGATTTTTTTTTACATATTACCGTTAAGCATTTTTCAATATATAATATATAATATATGAGAGCAATTGATTTGTCTGAATCCCATTCTTATGACATTAGTTGTTGTTAGAACATAAAACCCAAACAAGAAAGGGTTAGGTATGGGTGATATATAGTCACAACCTGATCTACTTATTTACAATGTAACGTAAACGGCCGGAAGATAATGTATGTTCTGATGAATAAACTGTTTTACCAAAACAAAAACAAAAGGACAGTTGAAACCTGACTTCCGGCATTTTTCTGCGATTCCCTAACACTACATACTGACAGTGCTAATACTATGGAGGGAAATCCGTGTTTTCGCGGAAATTCGCCGTTGGCGTCAAGGTCTCGGTTTGATTTCCGCTTTTTGTTGTTGTCGAAGACCACTTTCATCCCATACCAGTATCTTAAGGCCCTGTCACACTACGACGTAACGACGTCAGCATAGGGAGAACGTGAAAAACGTCGAACTTCTCGGCGTAGTATGCAAATTTGGGCACAAGTTGAACGTGGATGCAGCGTAGTTGACGAGAGCATAACGTCGGTAAAGCGTAGTGATAGCATCATTCAACGAGAGAGGACAACGTAATTACGCTCACGGAACGTTATGAACATTATTCCATTGCCAGAACTACATAGCTTTACGTTACGTGATGTTACATATGTCATGACATGGTGGCGAAATGCTGAATGTACGTTGAACATACGTTGGACATATGTTCGGCCTACGTTCTCCTGATGTTCCCATTACGCCATGTGGACGTTTCCACCGGCTTTGATATGGGTCAACATAGTGGAACATAACGGAACGTAGTGAGCAGCATTTGACTAATGTCCGTTTAACGTCATTGACGTTCGCCGAATGTGTACAAAACGTACGGTGAACATAAACCCTAACATTTGAGTTACGTCGAAAGATTTGACATGCGCCGATGTAACACAATGTAACATGATGTAGCTCGATGTCAGTCTAACGTCATTCTGACGTCATCATAATGTAACCCAACGTACGTCAACGTAATGATGAAACGTGAGCACATCAGGCTTACGTTGGCTCGTTACGTCATAGTGTGACAGGGGTATAAGTTAGATATATCAAATCAAATCTAGGTAATCGCTTTGGTTAAAAAAATTGTGATGCTTTCACAACATCGGGTGAATAGAACATATGCCAAAGTTTTGAACAGTGATGGATTCCATACTTAACCGTCCGACAGCAGCTTATCTATTACCGAAATTAGCATAATTTGATTATCAACAACAAAATTCCCAAAAGAACAATACCATACACTGATAACATTCATGTCTGTGCATTTTATTGCGATTAATTACCGAGAGAGGCCTAATGTGCAAGAACCCCCCCCCCCCGCCCCCCCACCCCCCCCACCCGTCTCCTCACCCAACACTCTCTGAATACAAATCAACCGAAGCAAACCACATCCTAAATTCAACTCCAACACTACCAAGGCCATAGCCGAAACAACAATTTGGAGAGCCAAGCTCTGAGTCCGGATGAACCCACTGCCGTTCTGCTTCATTGACTACATACACAATGGTGCCGGACCCACAATTCCTAAAACTCTACTCAACGTGGGGGATCCCCATGTGGAGGTGATATTCAGGAGCCGACCCCACTCGGATGTGCGCTGGTGAGAGTGGGTGTCCGGAGGTTGAGGCGTGTTGGGGGGCGATGTCCTCCCTGCCCAATCAGGCGAGTAATCAGACATCGGTATCGAGTGACAAAGGCCCCCTAGCGGCGGGCGCGGGTAATTAATTTGCCCGCACGCCCGATGACACAGGCCGATGAAGATGTTATGGCGCTTAAGATGGGCCGGCGATTCGGGCGCTGACCCCGGCTGAAACCCCAGCCGGGGTCGGGGTCGGAGGTTAGAGGGTCTGCTGCCCTGGACTGGGCTGTGCTTTGCTGTGCTGGGTAGTGTTGGTCTTGGCTGGGTTGTGTGGTGATGTGCTGTGCTGTATTGGTCTGTGCTGGTCTGTGCTGGTCTGTGTGGTGCTGGTCTGGTCTGTGCTGGGTGGCTTTGGACTGAGTTGGGCTGTGTTGGGCTGTGCTGGGCTGTGTTGGGCTGTGCTGGACTGTGGTGGGCTGGGTTGGGCTGTGCTGGGTTGTATGGTGCCGGTCTGTGCTGGGCTGCGTTGGGTTGAGCTGGGCTGGGCTGTGCTGGTCTCTGTTGTGCTGGTCTGGTTTGTGATTTGCTGTGTTGGTCTGTGCTGTGCTATGCTGTGATGTGCAGTGTTGAGCTGTGCTGGTCTGGTATGTGCTGTACTGTGTTGGTCTGTGCTGTGCTAGGCTGTGATGTGCAGTGTTGAGCTGTGCTGGTCTGGTCTGTGCTGTACTGTGTTGGTCTGTGCTGTGCTAGGCTGTGATGTGCAGTGTTGAGCTGTGATGGTCTGGTCTGTGCTGTACTGTGTTGGTCTGTGCTGTTCTAGGCTGTGATGTGCAGAGTTGAGCTGTGCTGGTCTGTGCTGTACTGTGTTGGTCTGTGCTGTGCTAGGCTGTGATGTGCAGTTTTGAGCTGTGCTGGTCTGGTCTGTGCTGTACTGTGTTGGTCTGTGCTGTGCTAGGCTGTGATGTGCAGTGTTGAGCTGTGCTGGTCTGGTCTGGTCTGTGTTCGTCTGTGCTGTGCTAGGCTGTGATGTGCAGTGTTGAGCTGTGCTGGTCTGGTCTGTGCTGTGTTGGTCTGTGCTGTGCTAGGCTGTGATGTGCAGAGTTGAGCTGTGCTGGTCTGGTCTGTGCTGTGTTGGTCTGTGCTGTGCTAGGCTGTGATGTGCAGTGTTGAGCTGTGCTGGTCTGGTCTGTGCTGTGTTGTTCTGTGCTGTGCTACGCTGTGATGTGCAGAGTTGAGCTGTGCTGGTCTGGTCTGTGCTGTGCTGTGTTGGTCTGTGCTGTGCTAGGCTGTGATGTGCAGTGTTGAGCTGTGCTGGTCTGGTCCGGTCTGTGCTGTGTTGGTATGTGCTGTGCTACGCTGTGATGTGCAGAGATGAGCTGTGCTGGTCTGGTCTGGTCTGTGCTCTGTTGCTCTCTGCTGTGCTAGGCTGTGATGTGCAGAGTTGAGCTGTGCTGGTCTGGTGTGTGCTGTGCTGTGTTGGTCTGTGCTGTCCTAGGCTGTGCTGAGCTGTGTTGTGTTGTGGTGTAGTGTGCTGGTCTGTGCTGTGCTGGGCTGAGCTGGGCTGTGGTGCACTGTGCTGGTCTGTGTTGTGCTGGTCTGTACTAGGATATGCTGCACTGTGTTGGGCTGTGTTGTGCTGGTCTGTGTTGGACTGTGCTAGGCTGTACTGTGCTGGGTTGGGCTGTACTAGGATGTGCTGTGCTGTGTTGTGGTGTGCTGTGTTGTGCTGTGTTGTGCTGTGCTGGTCTGTGCTGTGCTGGTTGTGTGTGTTGGGATGTACTGTGCTGTGCTGGTCTGTGCTTGGCTGTACTGTGCAGTGCTTCACTATGCTTTGCTGTGTTGTGCTAGGCTGGACTGTGCTGTACTAGGTTGTGCTTGACAATGCTGGGCTGTGCTGTGTTGGGTAGGCCTGTGCTGTGTTGTGTTGGGCCGTGTTTATACGTTTTTCTGCAGAAATATTAATGTGTTTGATTGCTATTGTTATTCTGAAATCCAACAAATTCTGAATTCCGAAACACATTTGACCTCACGGATTTCTGATAAAAACCTACATCAGGAACGGTGCTGACTTATAGCAGTTCTTACATCACTTTTCTGTAACAGAAAAAACCCCACTGCTCAGTATATTATATATATGACACATATTGGTAGTACATGTTATCTGGCCGTCCCTTGCCACATTTTGCCACTCTTAATTCCCCATGTTCACTTCTGTCCTCCCCAGCCGTCCTTGACCACTCCTGACCATCCCTGGGTACTCCTAACAGCCCTGGCCCTCCCTGGCCACTCCCCACCACCACCCCTGACCGACTGTGTGTAAAAATATACAGATTTTCGGTAAAGAATTATATATTGGCAGAGAGCCTTATTATTCCTTAGGCTTTGGAGTGGGGAGAAGGTTATGTAATCTAAAAGCAATGGTGCCCCCCCCCCCACTCACATGATGACATGATATAAACTATGTGAGATATATGTTCATGCATGATGCCTCAAGTTAATGAAGAGATGTTCTTAGATATGAAGCACTTCAAGGTTGATGAAATGTTCCTCTATGTATTCATAAAGAATGCAATTGGAGAAAAAGGACATTTTTGGTATATACATATATATGTGGTTGGTTCGGGTGGTACGTAATCATTCTTAGCCACCACTGGTTGCCCCTGACAGCTCATTGCCAGCCATGACCGCCCTTGACGGCCTCTAGCCACCTCTGAATACCCCTGACTACCTCTGGATGGCCTATGGTGCCCGTGACTGCTTATATCTGCCCCTTACTGCCCATATCTGCCCCTGACTGGCCTTGGCTACCCTCTCCAGGACTCATGATTTTGTATTACATATTATTTTGTTTTCAAAAGGGCCAGTGGGAAAACAACTATTAATGGTTACACGGTTCCTACAATTTCTATTGCCAACAGTTTTGTTTATGTTTGTAGACTATGTATGGAAATTGTGAATAAAAAATGTCTAATGTCAAATGTTTAATGTATTCTGGCCTTGGCTGCCCTCAGCTGCCCTCAGCTGCCTTAGGTTTCCCTAGCTTGCACTCAGCTGCCCTCAGCTGCCCTCAGCTGCCCTCAGCTGCCCTCAGCTGCCCTCAGCTGCCCTAGGTTGCCCTAGGTTGCCCTTGGCCGCCCCTAGCTGCCCCTGACCGCCCCTGACCACCCCTGACCACCCCTGCTCGCTGGCAGCACTCATGGCTCTCTAATTAACCTTGTGAATGGAGTATCATGACGTTGTTGTGTTAATCAGCCTCCGACATGACCACCCATAGCGCCAACCCCACCTGCCGGGCCAAGGTCACGCCCCCTGTGTCAAGGTCACTTCGGCCGGGGTCAGCTGGGTCGCGGGCGGTGGCACAAGGACCCTGTAACCGGAGTCAACACCGTGTATTGTGGCCCTAGTGGACAGTGGGTGATTTACCGACCTCCCCCCCCCCCTCACACACACTCACTGACCAGTGCAGTGCCTGCAGGTGGACTTTCACTCTCCAAGCGGATTTAGTGCACAGAGCCGCACCGTGCCGCTGGAGTAGTACTTTTAGACTATAGATGCACGCTCGGCGAGTGAGGGACCTTCTGTCCCTCCCGTCAGTCTGCTATTTGAACACCAACCACCATTTTGGTGATTTCATCTCATTCATGGAGGTTGGGTTCGATTTGTTCCATCAAGTCCCTTGTGTGCTTTATTTTTTTTTTTTAGCGATATGGAAATAGTCATATTTAGCATATTAAGCCATCAGCAGGGCCATGTTAATGCAATTAGCTACAATGTATATATATATATATATATATATATATATATATATATATATATATATATATATATACACATGTGTTTATATGTATACATGTAATCCCATATTGACTTGTTTTTAATAGGTAAATATATTAGGTTGATTATTATAGTCTGTTTACTTTATTTTGAAGTAACTTTTATTTTAACGGGTAAATTTTGGATATATATTATATATATATATATATATATATGGAACAAAAACATACATATTTATCTTTGGCATGCACACACACACACACACACATATATATATATATATATATATATATATACATATATATCGAGTTATCATAGTCTATATCTTTAAATGTTATTTAAAGTGGCATAGTCCGATGGTTTTGAATTTCTATATTTTGTCTGAGATAAATATATTAGATCGATCACTAGTATCTACTTTACATTAGTTCAAAGTTACTTTTATTTTAAATAGTAAACTTTTGAGATATTTTGCGTGCAAACATGGAAAATTACTTTTGGCAATCTTGCCAAAACTCTGACACCATAGACTTCTGCAGTAATAGGTTCTGTTAAATTGACTCAGTATTGCCTTCTACACAGAAACAAATGCTTAATAAGTGCATTAGTATCTAAGTTAGATATGTAAAATCAAATCTAGATAATTGGTTTGGTTTTGAAAATTTGATATTTCATCGGACTATGCAGCTTTAACCACACACATGTAGTAAGGTAGTAATGGGGACCAGGGGCCATATGCATGAAGCAGTGTTAGCGAGCCAAAACGCGTTTAGACGGGATTTCTGGTTTAGCGCCGAAAAGTCGGTATGCATGGAGCAGTCTTAGGCCTAACACCACAAGCTTAAACTAGGTTAAGCTAAACCAGAAAAATAGCTGGTTTACAGGCGGTGTTAGGTATCAAATCTATTCAATGCTGTCATATTTAACAGACTTACATAGTCAAATAGTGAAATTTTATTTAATTAACCCTAAAATCGAAGCGAGATTAACGCTGCAGCCGCAAAGGCGGTGATATAAATATTGTCGAACCGACGAATGCAAGCAACCGCCGCCGCCGCCAGTATGGAAAGCGACATCGATGCGGCGGCTGCGGTGATTTGTTTACTTTGCGTTCGTCAATTCGAAAATATAAATATTAATATTGCCGCTATTACGGCGGCAGTGTTAATATTGCTTCGAATTTAGGGTTAATTTCATCAAATTTCACTTATTGCGTATCTAATTCTGTTAAATATGATAGCATTTAATATATTTAAGCCTAATATATGGGTACAGACGCAGAGGGATTTCCGGAATCTATAAATAAATTCACGTTTAGCTATAATGAAAGTGTTACGCGCTCCTGCATACGGCTTGACCGCATTCCCCGGCTCGGAGATAGCTAAACGGTGACAGGCTGTAACACCAAACCCCGCTAACACTGACTCCTGCATACGGCCCCAGACGGAATGGCCGAATCGGTGAAAGCGCTGGCCTAGCTTGCTTCCCGTACAAAAGATTGTGGGTTCGAACGCCGACACAGTTAAAGCAAGTATCATTGATACGTGCTGTTGCCATTATTACGGCAGGACAAGGACAGGCTTGCTCGGTATCAGGATAATGTGCCTTAGTAGGTAGGATGTTGAGTCATGGAGCCATCGACTCAGTGTCCCAGTGGGGCAGCACTATAAAGTCGCCACTGTAACAAATCGGTTCCCGTCCTGATATTACACTTAGATGTTGCTAGGACATAAAGCCTCAACAAAACACACAAACAATGTAGCATTGCTTCACTATTCTACGCAGTGTTAAGAAGATAGATGAACCATCTTGTTGGCGACCGGGTGCGGTGGCCGAATCGGTAGAGCGCGGGCCTCCCGCGCAGGAGATCAGGAGTTCGATTCCAAGTCGAGTCTAACCGACGACTTACAAAATTGGTATCTGTCGCTTTCCCGCCTGGCGCTCGGCATTATTAGGATAGGGAAAGGACTTGGTGGATCAGTGTCAGGATAAAGTGACTGAGTGGGATATCAGGTCATGCTGTCGTGGCCTGGTCTCCCAGTGGGCAGCACTATAAAGTTGCCATGAGTGCGCATTGTCACAAGTCTGGGCCTGTCCTGATATGACCTTAGATGTTGCCAGGACGTAAAACTCCAACAACCAACCAACCAATCTTGTTGGCGATACATGACAGAACTGCCAAACTTCAAGCTAGTAGGCCTACGATGAAGCATCAAATTTTCAAAACAAAAACACTCCCCTAGATTTGATTCTCCAGATCTAACTTAGATACTGGTGTACTTATTAAACATTTTGGTTGCACATAGAAGGGCATACTGAGTTAATTTAACAGAACCTGTTGCTGCATAAATCTTTGCTGTCAGAGTTTTGGCGTGTTTGCCAAAATACTTTTTTGTATGTTTGCACTTCAAGTATTTTAAAAGTTAGCAATTTAAAAAAAAGTTAGGTATATTATAACATTCAATTTAATAAATTTATCTCAATAATTTAGCAGAAACTCAAAAACATCGGACTATGCAACTTAAAAATACCGCCCCCATCAACCCCCCCCCCCCTCCAATCCTAACCCATAACCCCTAAGTGTCCTTCCATAGCCCACCCAAGTCTCGACCCCATGCCCTCTGCCTATTATACCAGGCGTTCTAACCTACAATAACGCCCTTAGCAACCGCGGCAACTCCCCCTAGCGACCCTTCTCCGCGCCGGCCGGCCACCTGGTTGCCAATGGCGACAGGGCTACTTCCGGTTGTGTCCAGTGACGCATGAGTGATCGGAGGGGGTGGCGGGCCAAAAGAAGAATAAAAAACCCGCGCAATGAAGCACCCATTATGTACGTAGGCCCTCTCGAAACACTGAAAGCGCGACCGTATTGTCCTAATTGACACACACTGCGAGGGTTGCCGAGATTAACCTCCATTGTGATTTATTCAACATACATTTGTATTCCATTCGAAAAGAATGGGCATTGTGTCGGTGCAGGGCGAGGCGCATTATGTCAAATTAGGCGCACTTTGCTGCGGCAGTATGCACTGCAGGCGACCCGTGAAGGTGACCGAGGATAGTTGCAGTGTGAGTCTAAGGGCATACATGGTGCACCTGCAGATGCTCAAAGGGTTTGTGGGTTAAACTTAAAGTTGCATAGTCTGATGGTTTTGAGTTTCAGAACTTTTCTGAGATAAATACATTAGGTTGATCGTTATAATGTACCTTAAGGCCCTGTCACATTACGACGTATGGCGGCGGCGTATGCCTAACGTGGCGCAATAATTTGAAAATCGTTAGCGTATGACGACCTATACGCGGCATACTGGGACGTTTGTTGACGGTTACAAGTGACAGGTCTAGCGTATGAGTAACCTATGCTGACGTATGTCCACAGTATGCATAGCCTATGCTGGCATACATCCAGCGTACACCCAGCATATGAGAAGCGTATGAGCCACACGGCGGCATAGGTTTAACATTTTGAACATGCACAAAATTATTTTTGGCGGCTCGACCTACACCGACGTATGATGACCTATGAAAAGCATACACAACCTATGTCCAACCTATGCGTAACCTATGATGGCGTATGCCGACATGTTGGTCGAAGAGCGCATACTTCTGCATACGCTAACGCTATACGTCATAGTGTGACAGCCCCTTTACCCGTATGCTAGGCGAAAGCTACATAGGCCAGCGATACACGGCGGGCGCTGGCTCAACATACAGCTAACCTATGCTAACCCATGCCGACCTACCCCTAACCTATGCCTAACATATGCCAGCGTACGTCTAGCATATGGATAGCGTATGAGCAACCTATGAGCCATACGCCGGCATAGGTTGACAATTTTGAACATGCACACAACAATTTCGGGCCTCGACCTATGCCGACCTATGACGACCTATGAAGAGCGTATATGACCTATGCCCAACCTATGCATAACCTATGCGTAACCTATGAAGGCGTATGGTCGAAAACCGCATACACTGGCATACGCTAATGCCATAGGTCGTAGTGTGACAGGCCCTTTACTTTAGCTTGAAGTAACTTTTATTTTACGTGGCTAACTTTTGAGATATTTGAACTTGAAGTGCAACCATGCACAATTAATTTTGGCAAGCTTGCCAAAACTCTGACACCATAGCATTCTGCAGTAACATGATCTATTCAATTGCCTCACTATTCCCTTCTGTGTGGTGACAAATGCTTAATATGTGCATCATCTAAGCTAGATATGTAGAATCAAATTTAGATCATTGTTTTGGTTTTGAAAATTTGATGATTTCATCGGACTATGCAGCTTTAAAGTTGCACAGGATGATGGTTTTAAGTTCCTGTCATTTAAAACTAAAAGAGATTAAAGTTGCGTAGTCCTATAAAAACATCAAATTTTCAAAAGCAAAACGCTTATCTACATTTGATTCTGCATATCTAACTTAGATATTGATGCATTTAGTAAATATTTGTCGTCACATAGAAGGGCATACTGAGTCAAGTTTAATATATATAACCTGTTGCTGCAGAAGTCTATGTATGATGTGGGAGCTTTGGCATGCCTGTGCTAGTAAGTAAGGGCTACAGCGTTACCAAACCACATGCCTGTCAAAATTAATTTGACATGTTTGCACTTCAAATATCTCAAAAGTTAGCATTTAAAATAAAAGTTACTTCGGGCTCACGTAAAGTAGATAATAATGATCAACCTAATATATTTATCTCAGAAAAATGACAGAAACTCAAAACCATCGGACTACGCAACTTTTAAGCTGCATGGTCTGATGGTTTTGGATTCCTGCCATTTAAAACTAAAGAGATTAATTGATATTGGTTTATCGTTGTAATTTGACCTACTTTTTAATTTGAAGAAACTTAACATTAAAAATAATAATTGGTGCAGTGCTTTAAAAAAAGGTTTTTGAGATAGGACTGGGAATTGTAATAAAAGTAGGAGTTGTAGATGCTGTGCCTTTGTCACCCTGGTGCACGCAGCACTATCGAGCATATGCTATGTTATGATAATCGTACAGGTACCATCTGAACATGTTAGACGACACTGGCGGTTTGCATCGGCTCATTTTGAAAGCACTGGCTAACATTGGAGATATTTGAAGTGAAAACATGCCACAATAAATTTGGCATGAATGTAAAAGGTCTGACATCATAGGCTTCAACAGTAGCAAGTTCTGTTAAATTGATTTAGTATCCCTTATGTGCAGCCACACATTCTTAATACGTGCACCTTTATCTAAAGTTGATACTTTATATGATACAGTACAACCCCGTTAAACCAAGCTCGGTTAAACCACAAGATCGGTTAATCCAAACTTGTTTCGGCGGTCTGGCAAAATACTACCATTTATCATATAAAAATGTTGGTTAAACCGAAGTTGGTTAATCCAAAGTATCGGTTGATCCAAACAAAATTGTTGGCCCCAGGCCACTTCATCATCATCATCATCATGCTGTCGGTCACGATGCGACAAAGACTGCTTTCATTACTTGACTGCCGCTCTCCATTTAGCTCTCTGCTGTGAGAGTGATTTCAGGTACCAACTTCAGGTATTGTTAAACCAAACTTTCATGTGGTTTTAAGGTCCTCTGAGACTTTTTTTATATGATAAATGGTAGTATTTTGCCAGGTTGCCGAAAAAAGTTTGGATTAACCGATCGTTTGATTTAACCGAGGTTCGTTTACTGGGGTTAAACTGTATATACATAAAAAACAATAATCATAGTGTCCACATACATTGTACATTCATAATGCACCTCCGTTTTTGCCAAAGCCAAGTCAAAGTCAAAGCTCGGTTAAACCAATGATCGGTTAATCCAAACAAATTTCTAGGGTCCCTTCAAGTTTGGTTTAACGGGGTTATACTGTAGATAGAATCAAATCTCAATCAGTGTTTTTTGTACCGACAATCTGATGCTTTCATTGAACTGTGCAGCTTTAAATCAATCCATTCACCCCTAAAAAATAATACACAAAAAAAAAAGCCACCCAACTCAGCAGCTATTGTCCTCCAACCCCGAGTAAAATAGACAAACATGGGGAAACACAATATGGCGCCACCTAGCGTCAACCTTTCTGATTGAATTTAAAGATCCGGTGACAGGGAGTTTAACCTGTGTTCTTTGTAATACATTATAGCGGCGTTAAAGTTGCATAAACCGAGGTCTTTTGGTGTTTGGCATTTTCCCTATTGTTTACAAAAAGAAAAATATGTTTTGTTGGTCATAATCCGATTTTCCCCCCATTTTCCCTATTGGCGTTTTAAAAAAAAAGTTGCATAGTCTGATGGTTTTGAGTATCTGTTATTTTCTGAGATAAAATATATTAGGTTGATCGTTATAATCTACCATTTTTGTTCTCTCTTTTTTGTGTGTGATACAGTATTTATTCTGCCCATTGCGTGTAAGCTCCCGTGAGGGTGCTTGTTTTCAACACTGGACAGCTTTGAGGAATGTTATGGCGTATGCCCGGGTTACGATTCCGGGTTAGTATCCGGGACGTCCACCAGCATTTACTTAAGTAGTTAGTATCTATGTTATTTTTGTTTTGTTTTTTGGGGTATAACTTCCTATCCTATAACTAATATCTTAGCCTGGTATGTACATCTAGTGAAATGGTAATAAATAGCCTTTAGTTTGAAGTAACTTTGATATTAAAGGGCAAAGTTTTGATATATTTGAAGTGCAAGCATACCAAATTAATTTTGGCAGGCATGCCAAAACTCTGACACCATAGGCTTATGCAGTAACTGGTTCTATTAAATTGGCTCAGTATTCAGTTATGTGTGGCAACAAATGTTTGATAACTGCACCAGTATCTAAGCTACATATGTAAAATCAAATCTAGATTACCGTGTTGGTTCTGAAAGTTTGATATTTTCATCGGACTATGTAGCTTTAATAATTAAATAAATAAATATGTTTGGTTGATAACAATCCGATTTTGTTGCTGGTTTTTGCCATTTCTCCGATTGACTTTTTTTAAATAGGTAGATATATTAGGTTATTCATTATAATCTGTTTACTTTATTTTGAAGTAACTTATTTTTGAAAGACTTAACTTTGGATATATATATATATATATATATATATATATATATATATATAATATTATATATATATATATATATATATATATATATATATATATACAAAGTGAAAACATGGACAGTTAGTTTTGGCATTCATATCGAAATGCTGAACGTCAGCAACGACATGGTGTATTAAATAGACCCCGTCAGTTAAGCTAGTGACATCTATCGGCAGAATCTGGAACCACTCTAATTCAGGTACTTTCCCTGAGTGGAAATTCGGATCGATGGAACCCCATCTATTTGTACAGCAATTCCAGAAACAGAGGCCACCACATTTGAATGATTTTATTAGACAATTACTTGGGAAAAGGAGCTGCCAATCGATAATATGTCAGGTAAGATACTTTTGAGGACACCTCTTATTACATTATCGTGAATAAGCTTACTTATTTGAAGGAATTATTTATATTTATTGAGAATATCGGCATTACAATTTACCTCTACAATGTGCAGCCAGATGATTGGTTCCAGATTCAGCCGATAGATGTCGCTAGCTTAACTAGCCGAGTCTATTGACTTAATATTCCTTCTATGCGGCAATACATGTTAAATGAGTGCACTAGTTCGATGAATCTCACTCTGGCTAGCACTAAGCCCTCTGTACCTTTATTAAGGTAAACGTTGTATCAGTCTAATCAGTCATTGGCAGGAAAGGCACCGGAACTGGACTATGCATACTTCTGCACAGTTTACCTGCAGCCCAGGGTGCTCAAACGGTACACAAACTACACTGCTGTAAAATACTTAAACAAAAATTGTATACTTACATTTTTTAAAGTATTTTTTTTCTAGATGCACATATATCATTATACAGGGCACATACAAATATCATTTTATTTTTATTATTATTGTTGTTGTTATTGTTATTGTTGTTGTCGTCGTTGTCGTTGTCGTTGTCGTTGTCGTTGTCGTTGTCATTATCCTTATCATTATAATTATCATTATGATTATCATCATCATCAGCAGCATAATCCTTACCATTACCATTATTATTATTGTTATTATTATTATTATTATTATTCTCATTATCATTATCATTATCATTACCATGATCGTTACCGTTACCATTACCATTACCATTACCATTACCATTACCATTACCATTATTATTATGTGTTCCATATGCTGCGGGCCTGTGCTGCGACCCGTGCTGTGGTCCTGCATTGACCAATATATACCGTGGGTGAGCACGTGACTCGTCCCACCTACCTCTGCTCTTTCCTGTTATATATAGAGTAAAACCTTTCTCAATCGACCGACCTTGGGACCGACTTTAAGTGGTCCATTTATGGAGGCGGTCGGCTTAGGTAGTTAGAATATCCTATTAGGACCCAAATAAGGCGATCTATATAGGGGAGCGGTCGATCTGTGGAGTTAGTCGGTTAGGGGAGTTTTACTGTATCAGTATAACCCCGTTAAACCAAACTTGAAGGTACCCTAGAAATTTGTTTAGATTAACCGATCATTGGTTTAACCGACCTTGACTTGGCTTTGGCAAAAACGTAGGTGCATTATGAGTGCAATATACAATGCATGTGGACACTTTGATTATTGTTTTTTTTTATGTATATACAGTATAAGTACTATAACCTAGTTAAACGAAGCTCAGTTAAACCAAACGATCGGTTAATCCACATTCTTTTCAGCGGCCCGGCAAAATACTACCATTTATCATATAAAAAAAGTCTCTGATGACCTTATAACCACATGAAAGTTTGGTTTAACAATACTGGAAGTGCCTGGGGTCCAACAATTTTGTTTGGATTATCCAATAATTTGGATTAATCGACTTTGGTTTAACCAACTTTTTTATATGATAAATGGTAGTATTTTGCCGGGCTGCCGAAAAAAGTTTGGATTAACCGATCATTTGGTTTAACCGAGCTTGGTTTAACGGGGTTGTACTATATAAGGATATGAAAGTTTGAAAATAAGGACATTGTCGACGTGTTTACAAACAAAGTCGGTTAGCGTCGCTTAAGGCCCAGTCAGACCTTACCGGACACCACCGGACAAAGAATTGTCTAGTCCGTTGGTGTTCGGTGTCAAAATGTACCAAAATCTATCGAAATCTATCGGATGAAATGGAAACTAAACGGACAAGGAATGTATATTAATGAATATCTACTGGACGCTAACCGGACGA
This sequence comes from Branchipolynoe longqiensis, assembly GCA_030323885.1. Classification (NCBI taxonomy): domain Eukaryota; kingdom Metazoa; phylum Annelida; class Polychaeta; order Phyllodocida; family Polynoidae; genus Branchipolynoe; species Branchipolynoe longqiensis. The sequence continues at coordinate 39,436,655 of CM059191.1, forward strand.
AAACCAAATGTCAAACGGACGTACCGGATTGTTCATGGACACGCTGAAAACATATACTGACCGAATTCCTGCAATAAATATAACCCCCAAAAACCAACCAAAAAACCAACCATCACCGGACTTGGTAGGAAACAAACCGGAGACGTAATGGATGGGTAACGGACATGAACCAGACAAAACGGACAAAACGGACTTAAAACGGACACCAACCATACACCTCAGTCTGGCGGTGTCCAGTACAAGTTTTGTGCATGTTCCAAACTTACTACCATACACACCGGACACAAAACGGGTACGCCGGATGCCAACTGTATATAAACCGTACATTGCCGTATTTCACCATACAGTGTCCGGTTTCTGTCCGGTTCCTCTATCCGGTGAGGTCTGACTGGGGCTTAACTCACTGCAAATAGCAACAAGACAAGTCATACGAGGACAAGTTAAGAGTAAACAGAACAAGTGAACCTGGGAACATTTACATAATAATGGGCGACTGGGGTTGAGGCTGTGGTATATTATGAATAACATTTATATTCCAATAAAAAAAACCCACACAAAACACGTAGTTAAAGCCATTAAATAAATACCAGCCCGCGTCTTAAAGTTAAAATTGCACAGTCCGATGACTTTGAGTTTCTGTCATTTTCTGAGATAAATATATTACGTTGATCCTTATAATATATCTTACTTTAGTTTGAAGTAACTTTGCGTCAAAATGACTAACTTAGGAGATATTTGAAGTGAAAACATGCTAAATTAATTTTGGCATGCTTGCGAAAACTCTGATCCCATAGGCTTCAGTTATAACAGGTCCGGCTAAATTGTCTTAGTATGCCCTTCTATGTAGCATCAAATGCTTATCAAGTGCATCAGTATCTAAGTTGGATATGTCGGTTCAAATGAAGAGTTCAGGCGCAAAACCCCGTAAACGCCAATCCAAAAATAGAGATAAACATTGGAATCCAACCATCAAACAATTAATCTTTTTACATTCCTATTTTTTGTTCATTGCTACATAATTGAACTATGCGGACTCGGATGAATGTATATATTTGGACTTTTTATTGCACTAGAATGGTAATCGTACATGCGTGAGTATAATGAGAGAAGGCTCCGAGATGCTTAAGCCCTATAGTTCTAGTCTCTTATTGTGGGGTGAGCGGGATGGCAGAGTAAATTGTCCGTCGCCGTCCGCCGCCAAGTCGTAGTGGACGAGATCGTTTTTTTGCTCGCTCTATATAGCAGCTCAGCTGGCCTGAAATGTCACGACTATGTATATGTTTGTAACTTTGTAACAATTTTGTCTGCTGATGTCATATCTAATTTACATACAGTGTCCGCCAGCGCTGCGTGGTTACTCAGCGTAGTTCCAAAAGACCCGCTAGGCATGGCCGATATGCGTATTTAATGTTAAGGTTTGAGTATAGGTGGCGCCAGCGGCCGTTTGAATAAGTATCTGACTCCAGCTTGTTCAATTACCCATGTTGCGAGCAACATCGACAATCATTTCATCATGAGAAAAGTGGAATTAGTGATAATTAAAATTACCTTGAGGAAATAATCTGTTATTTTAATGACTTTTTTTTGATTGATTGGCGTTTAAAGGGTTTTGCACCTCAACCCTTCAAATTTAGATAAGGGTTTTGCTTTTTGAAGATATGATACTTTCATCGGAGTATGCAACTTTAAGGATAGAGGCGGCTGAAGGTATACTTAAAGGAATATAGGAAAATAAAGTAATTAATTGAATTTGGACTGTAATTAATTGAATTTAGACCGCGGATACCAAGCAAGAACAATAGTAACATATTCAAATAACGGAGACATGACATACACACAAAACACATCCGAAACCAGGAGTAATAACAAGAGTATTAACCGGATGGGGTTGAGGCTGCAGTATATTATGGATAGCATCTATATTCTATTGACAACAAAAATACCCACACGTGGTACACCGATTAAATCAATATTGGCACGTTTGTTCAAGTCAAGGATCGATGCAGCTGAAGGTATATTATGAAAACATAACAAAATAAATAAATTAATTGAATTTAGACCACGGGTTCCAAGGAAGAACAAAAAATAAATAAAGCACTCAAACATCGCAGACAGGACATACACAAAACACATACAAAACCCGGAAGTAATGACAGCTTATTAACAGCTAATTGGCGATTCACATTTCCTAGTAGAACAGCTGTTAGAGGTGACAGTGGGTGAAAGGGGAAATGGGGGGGGGGGGGTACCTGCCTGACAGTACAACTACAAGAACAGTGAGGTATAGCTCATGAACCTAAATTAAGGCGACATTCCAATTGCGACAGATTATTTTGTTTTTAAGGGGCAATGGGAAGACAACCATTAATGGTTACACTGTTCCTGCATTTTCTATTGTTAACAGAATAGTATATGTTTGTGGAATAATATATAGAAATTGTGAATAGAAATTTAACTTCATTTTCTGAATTTATGTACTCATCCGGGTTCCTATTGAGAATTACAATGGATCTCAGTGAATTTTCTCTGCAAGCAGACGATTTTTACTCACAGCAGACGACAAGTTAAAAAGGGCGCCAATTTCTTGGGGGCGTGCTCTATGGCGACTGTAAGGCGACGCCCCGGCGGGGCTCTGATTTGACACAGGGGGTCTGCTTTCACGTCCACATTGCGGGTAGGTGTGACACGCCTAGGGGTTGTCGGACATGGAAACAATCTGCACAGACTATGGGAATCAAACAAGTGGGGAGGAGGGGAGAGGGGAGAGGGGAGAAGGGAGAGAGAAGAGGGGGTAGGGGAGAGGGGAAAAAGAAAAGGGAGAGGGAGAGTGAATAGGAGGAAACGGTGAAGGGAGGGCCTTTCACGGTTTCCTCCTATTCACTCTTCCCGGAAGTGGAAAAATTAACTTGGAGAGGAGAAAGGGGAGAGCGGGGCGGAGGGGAGAGAAAGGGAGGCGAGGAGGGGAAGGAGGGGAGGGGGAGTTAGAGAGGGAGAGGAGGAGGGACAGGGAGGGTGTGAGGCAGAAGTGGAAAAGTGAACGTGAAGAGGGGAGAGAGGAGAATTGAGAGGGGAGAGGGAATGGGGGTAGGGGTGAAGGGAGAGGGGGGTGAAGCGGAGAGGGGAACGTGAAGAGGGGAGAGCCGAGAGGGGAGAGGGGAGAGTGAATAGGAGAGAACGTGAAGGGGGGGGGAGAGCCGAGTGGGGAGAGGGAGGGGAGAGCAAGGGGAGGAGAGGAGGGATGAGGAGAGTGGAGAGAGGCATATATGTGCCTTTCATTTAGACCAAGGTGAAGAATTACAAAAATAATTTCTGACACTTAGTGACCGGCAGCCGGCCTGACACACCTCCACAACAATCCAATAAATCTCATTTAACTCCCCACACTCCACACCCACAATACTTACACCTCCGCGATAATCCCTTGCACACACTTACACACACTCTCCCGCCACAGACCTACACACATTCTGTCCTTCCTCCCCTACACTAGCTTACATATGAGCCTGCTTCAAAAGGTGCTAGCTCTTCGTTTTTTTGTCCATAGTAATGATTGACACAAAACAGCACAGAAACGGTTACACTGAAAATACAAGGACATTTGCTTCAAATCAATATGTATTCAATTGGGATTATGAAACACCATGTAAAAAACAAATCAGTTTATCCTGAGCAAATGCATAAGTAGATAGTGCGTTGATCGTTACTATGGACAAAGTTTTGTCCCATATTGCTTAGCACCTTTTGAGACAGTCTCATATACACTTTTTTCCCATATCCCTACTGACCATCCCATCCTATCCTAAACACACCCTTCCCCCACTGACGTCTCCACACACACCACCCCCTCCTCCCCACCACACACTTACAGATACATATTTCTTCCTTATACCTATTAACTATCCCATTTTATCCTGAGATAACCATTCCCGGACACACCTCCACACACCTCCACACACCATGTTCCTCCTATCCAATACACAGACCATTTCTGCAAGCAGTTACGCACTTACACACCCTCCATATCCCTTCCTCAGACATGGACATATACCATCTCCTGCAAGACATATTACTCCTGCATTGATGTACCAACCGTGGCTTCTTTAGTGAGGGGAGCAGGACGTAGCTCAGGTGGTAGATTGTCCACCTGTGATGGTGTGGGTCATCCTATCGATCCTGCTCAGTGGACACATTTGCAGTTTAGGTTTTTCTCCATTCCAATCAGTTGTCAAGAACTGGTTCATCAAAGGCTGTGGTATGTGCTGTCCTGTATGTGGGAAAGTACATATAAAAGACCCCTTTGCTGCTTTTCAGAAAGAGTAGCCTATGTGGCAGCAGTGGGTTTCCTCCAAAGAAATATGTCAAAATGACCATATGTTTTATGTCCAATAGACGATGATAAAAATCAATGTGCTCTAGAGGTGTTGATAAATAAAACTACCTTTCCTTTTTGCTTTAGTGAGGGTGTGTGACTGAGAGGTGAAAGGGTGACCTAAGGATTATTGCGAAAGGAGGGGATGCGAGGATGTTGGGGTGGGGAGGAGGGAATGAGGGAGGAATGGGAGGGAGGAGGAGAAAAGATGGTTGGATGGGGCGAGGGGAGAGTCAAAACAGGAGAGGAGGGATCTGGGGAGGTGATGAGGAGGAGTAGAAGGGAGAAGGGATCAGCGAGGGCCGAGAGGGAGGGGGGACAAGAGGGGAGAAATTGAGGAAGAGAGAGATGAGAAGGGTAGGGTCGATAGAACTGAGGATGGGAGAAGAGGATGGTGGATGGTGGGAAGGAGGAAGAAGACTAAAAGGGAGTAGGGAGCAGGGAGAGAGGAGGAGCTGGGGAGGAAAGATGAAGGTGGGGAGGAGGTAGAGGTGAGGATGTGGGGTGGAGGCAGGGAGGATGGGAGATGGGAGAGGTAGATGGAGGAAGGGAGGATGGGAGGAGGTAGAGATGGCTGGAGGGAGGATGGGAGTAGGGAGAGGTGGGATAGAGGAAGGGAGAAGAGGAAGAGGGAGATGTGGTATAGAGGGAGGGAGGAGGGACAGGTGCGATAGCGGGAGGGAGAAGGCGAGGAAGGAGAGGTGGATAGAGGCAAGGAGAAGGGAATGAAGGAGAGGTGGGATGGAGGGAGGGAGAGGTGGGATAGAGGGAGGGATGATAGGAGAATGGAGAGGTGGAATATAGGCAAGGGGAAGGGAATGCAGGAGAAGTGGGATGGAGGGACGGAGAGGTGGGATAGAGGGAGGGATGATGGGAGAATGGAGAGGTGGGATAGAGACAAGGAGAAGGGAATGAAGGAGAGGTGGGATGGAGGGAGGGAGAGGTGGGATAGAGGGAGGGGTGATGGGAGAATTGAGAGTGGATAGAGGCAAGAGAAGGGAATGAAGGAGAGGTGGGATGGAGGGAGGGAGAGGTGGGATAGAGGGAGGGATGATGGGAGAATTGAGAGGTGGGATAGAGGCAAGGAGAAGGGAATGAAGGAGAGGTGGGATGGAGGGAGGGAGAGGTGGGATAGAGGGAGGGATGATGGGAGAATGGAGAGGTGGAATAGAGGCAAGAGGAAGGGAATGAAGGAGAGGTGGGATGGAGGGACGGAGAAGGGGCGCGGCGGAGGAGGTGAATTATGAGATGTTGGGGCTGTAATTAATATAAGCCACGTGGTCAGAGAAGCCTGAGTCGACGGCGGTCATGGCACACGTGGGCTAGGAGGGAGTTGGGGGGGGGGGGGGGGGGGGGCTAGGGGCGCGCCCTGCCGGCAGAGGCCATTGTTGGAGCTGGGTAGGCGGGATCTGTTAGAGATTCAAGACAAGTCCTCGACCGGCGGCCCGCCCCGCCCCGCCCCTCGCCGCCCCCGCCCCACGTCTTGGTAAATGAAGCTGTCTGGCTGTCATCCAGATCGGTCCACAAGGGACACGTGTTGCCATGGTACCAGCCCAGAATGTACTTATTTAGAAAGCCATCCAAAACAACTTTACCACACCATCATCACCTGCTCAGCCCTGCTGGTCTGCAGGTACACACCAGGGACACTCACCCCCCTCCTTCTCTCTTCACCCCTGCCCACCCCACCCATCCACCCATCCACCCACCCACTCACCCCCACTTTTCTTATTGTCTGCATTTTCAGTTTAATTAGAGAGAAAGGTCCTCGTGCTCGCAAACACGTGTCAGTGAAGGTAAATAAGTGTATTAGGGGAGTGGGAGGCCCCCACCCTCACCCCCAACCTCACCCCCACCCTCACCCCCAACCTCACCCCCAACCTCACCCCCACCCCCACCCCCACCCTCACCCTCACCGCACCACACCCCTACACCCACCCTTCATGAGTAACTCGATGTTGTTCGGAAACCCAGGGTCCCGGCCCTCGAGACTTTCCTGAGTGTGTTGACAATTTTGGAAAGTATTCAGATTTGGGTGAAAAATGTGATAAATTTACGATTATTGTTTCAGTTTAATCTCTGAGTTAATGACACGAACGGTGAGAAGTGATGCGGGCAGTTTGCTATGTAGGAGCAGTCTCCAAACAACCTGTCAGAATGTCACGAGTGGCACAAAGATAGATTTCCTTTGTATCCAGAAAATAGGCACTGCCACTGGTAGCTGAAAGAAAAAAAAAGTCCTTAAGTTAACATACACATTAACCAACTTATTTGAATGGAGAAGTTGTAATGTGTAAATATTATAATATTATTGACTTTTTTTAATAGAAATTTGGCTCTTTTTAAAATATATTTTTGGTAGATAAATTTACTGTTGGTTTCGACTACACTATCCATAGCGACTTGAATAAATTATATTATTTGCATCTTTTTTTATTCTAGAAGGCATCTGATTTATTTCGGCTCCATGAAGTCAGTCACATGTCCACTCAAACATGTCCCAACACCCCATGAGAGGGCAAACATCAAAGCTATAGGTTACCGGATTAAAGGCGCCGAAATTCCCGCCAAAACGCGCTAGGAAAACAGATGGCGTTTCACCAAATGTCGTCTGCTTATGCGCTGCAGTGATCGGCTGGCGAGGCGTCGATTATGCATGCATCAATATGGTATAAATACCTCGACTACCACCCTTTCCTGACCAACAGTGAACATATTCACCGACAGAGAATCGGATATTAGTCAACAGTATCCATAGCAACCCCAACGATCGCAACCATTTGCTGGGTGGGATAAAGTCCCGCTTTCTCATTCTCTCATCTATCAAAACTGGCGTTTGGTGCCCCCCTCTCTCTCTCTCTCTCTCTCTCTCTCGCCGAGTAGCAATGGTGGTGAGTTGGATACGTCGTGTGTGGGTGATGTCTGGTTAGGTAATAATGCTCGACAAATACAGGTGGTGACAGTAGTTTCATATTCCTCCAAGCACGATCACTCACCACCACCCCCACCCCCACCGCCCCAACTACACACCCACCCACCACTAGACGCCTAACTAACTGCACGCGCCGAAGTTCTACAACTTTGCACACTTTTTGCATTGTGATACGACGGCGCCCCCTTCAGGGCGAATTCGGAACTACACGGCAGCCGCGGCGTGGCTGGGAACAACGTCACTGGTGAGGTTTGGGCCTTTTGTCCACTGGTTCCCGGGCCGTGTTGTGTGTGGTCACTGGTACCCCGGTCTCGGCCAGGGTGCTTAGTGACACTACTGTAAACAACCTGAAATTCGACTTTTATATTAAGTATTTTGTAGTCAAAGTTTGAGGTAATCAATCAACCGTATTCCTTTGACTGGACACCTACCTTCAATTTAGGCAAGTTCTAACTGAACTAGGCTGTCTGTTGTTTGTTGGGGTTTTACGTCCTGGCAAAATCTAAGGTCATATCAGGACAGATACCGACTTGTGACAGTACGCACTCATAGCGACTTAATAGTGCTGTCACATTGGGACACCAGGCTGATGGCACCATGCCCCGAATCCCCACCAAGTCACATTATCCTGATTCTTAGTCAAAGTTGCATAGTCCGATGGTTTTGAATTTCTGTACTTTTTCTGAAATAAATATATTAGATCGATCACTAGTGTCTACTTTACATTAGTTCAAAGTTACTTTTATTTTAAATGGTAAACTTTTGAGATATTTTGAGTGCAGACATGGAAAATTAGTTTTGGCAAGCTTGTCAAAACTCTGACACCATGGACTTCTGCAGTAACAGGCTCACTATTGCCTTCTAAGCAGAAACGAATGCTTAATAAGTGCATCAATATCTAAGTTAGATATGTAAAATCAAATCTAGATAATTGGTTTGGTTTTGAAAATTTGATATTTCATCGGACTATGCAGCCTTAATCAATCTTTTCTCTATCCTAATAATGCCAATTACTAGGCTAGGTAATGACAAGTATAAATTTGGTACGTCATTGGTTTAAGTGGGCTGAAATTCCAACTCCCAACCTTCCACACAGGAAGCGGGCGACTCTTACCAATTGGGCCACCGCGTCCGGTGTTGAACTAGGCTGATACTCAACAATCTCTACTTATAGAATTGGAATAAGAAACAATAACTGAAATTAATAGCGGGGATGCAGTGCCTGTTTTATTTCTATTCTAAAGCTCCTGTCACACCTCGCAGGATTGAGGAAATGGAAAGAAACAGAACAAAGTCTGTTGATATCTGGCAAAGTCCGGTTTGTGTCCATTGCATATCAATTGCATATCCGTTGATATCCGGCCCGATCCGTTACAAGTTTTGAACATGCACAAAACTTGGAACGGATGCCGGTGGATTGACGTCTATGGTTCTTGTCCGGTTTGAGTCCGTTTAGTCCGCTTACTGTCTATTGGCTATCCTTTCATGTCTGTTCGTCCAGTGGCCTTTGACCCGATATCGCAACATTTTGAGACATTTTAATACATTTTGATACTTATCACGGTCAAACACCACCGGACTAGAGAATTATGTCCGTTGCTCAATCCGGTGAGGTGTGACACGGACTTTAATAACTATATCAAAATAAATTACCCCAATTATATATGTTTGCCTAATATTAAGCATAATATTAGTGTGATGTAATGAATAATTAACGTTACAGGACTTCGCGGAATGATATCAAACTACACTTAGTTACTACTACTAGGGAGCTTTGTCTGGTTTTGATATAAACCCACAATAGGCATGTCCTATGTCTAAATATTTGGGGTTGGGTTATTTTCCGTTCCAACCAGTCCCCCACAAATGGTTCATCAAAGGCTGTGATATGTGCTGTCCTGTCTGTGATAAAGTGCATATAAAAGACCCCCTTAGCTGCTTATCGGAAAGAGTAGCCTATGTGGCGGCAGCAGATTTTCTCCAAAGAAATATGTCAGAATCGCATTATATTTGATGTCTAATAGCCGATGATACGAAAATCAATGTGCTCTTGTTGCGTCGTTAAATAAAACAAGCTTTAAATATGTGTGGCAACACACACGAGGCTCTCGCCTTTTGCCCGTTGTGGGAGCTGATGATGACCAGGGAGGTCAGGGGTGAACTGCCTATTTACAACTGTATTAGGAACCCGCCAGTTGTAATCTAAAACATAAATAAAGCTAAGCGAGTTGCTATGCAACGCACGCCGCCGTGTACGCTCTGAACAAATGTAACTGTAGCCAGACTACCGGCAGAGGCGACACTCCGACATAGTCCGCGACGTGTCAAGCATATTGAGGAAATGTACATGTATATTACCAACAATTCACCGACTATGCACGCCAAATACGCCCAAATAATAAAAGAAAAAAATCCTCCGGTGCGACTGACACTTGCCGACACCAGATGGAGGGGAGGTGGGCACAGGTGGCACCACCGGTCAAGTGCGCAGTCTTATGGAGAATAACAATGGTATCAAGTAATATAATATTATTATAAAGGAAACAATTCCCTTCGTATTTTTATACTCGCATAATACGCTATACATCACACACACATATATATATATATATATAATGTATATGTACATATTATATATGCACATATATACATATATATATACATTATTATATACATATACATTCATATACATATACACATATATACATGTGCATTCATAATACATATATATACATCTATATACACATATACATATATATACATACATATACATGCATACGCATACATACGCATACACATGCATACAGATGCATACACATACATACACATACATACACATACATACACATACATACCCATACATACCCATACATATACATACACATACATACACATATGCATACATACGCATACATACGCATACATATGCATACACATACATACACATACATATACACATATATATATATATATATATATATATATATATTTGTTTGTTCGTTTGTTTTATTTAACGACGCCTCTAGAGCACATTGATTTTGAAGGCTTTTCTTGTGTTGCGGTCCTTGTGAGATATTGCACAGCGCATGCAGCTCCTGTTAACGAGCTGTGCACATTGGTAGGGTCAATAAATACACACACACACAATTACTTCAGGGTAGCTCCGGGGATTTTCGGTGTGAGATAATATTCTGACTCTAATATAAGTGACTGCCCACTCACTTAATTCTGTACAATACAGAGGGCACCCCCTCCCATGTTTGTTTTCACATATTTGTATTTCTTTTCTTTTTTGAAATAGTTGCTACTTTATTATTGAAATTTCATGGTGATTTACAGCGTTAAATAAAACACAATAATATCCACAAACATGCCTCGACTGTATATGTTAATCTATATTTTGCAAATCTTAGGCAAATAAGCAAATGACATATACATGTGCCAGGATGGCCGAGTGGTTAAGGCGTTGGCCTTAAGATCCAATGGACAATGTCTGCGTGGGTTCGAACCCCACTCCTGGCAATGTGGTTTTAAATAAAGAGTGCATATTTAACAATTCAAATAATATCCACATATTCTTTACATATGTCTTATTGATAGCCCGCTACCTTTGAGTTGAAAAATATAATATATCTAGTTTAATAAGATTTAAAAGTGAAATCGACGGCGTTCTGTTGCTTCTTAGATTGTGAAATTAGGCTCTCAATTCAGTAACCCGCTTTTTCAAGCGTTTTTATATAGGGTTGGTATTCACCCGTGTACTGCGACTGCGAGTACCGGGTGAATCCTTTATCTAGTGCTCTTCCAGCTCTAAGTGCCATGTCAGTAAGTACCGCCCATTCATAATAGGTAGCAAATTCAGTCGAGGCATGTTTGTGGATATTATTGTGTTGGCATGATCATATAGCTTTGGCTTGAAGTAATCACAGCTTAACAATATATTTGTTACAAGAGCGCAGCAATGCATAGTTCCCATAGTGGACAAGCTTGTCGAGTTGGGCGGGGTGGGGGTGTTGATTTGATCAGCTGATACTACCAAAGACCCTATAATACTAAGACGGCTCACTCAGCCTGTACTGTGTAATCAAAATGATCAAACCCACCACTTCGTGTGCTGGCTGTTCTCTTGGGTAAACAGGTGCTATATTATATGTAGAAATGTATACATGAATGTGAAAGATGTGTGATGATGGTGATGCTGATGATGATGATGCTGATCTGATGATGATGTGTATTTGTTCATAGCAATTTCATATTGATGTGTATTCATACTTACCTATCTCATGTATAATATAATTGTATATGTTTACATGAGAAACACCAACCAGCAGCTGGGCTGATCAAACCCACCACAAGGTGGCACTGCAAAATTTACATTACCATGGGAGAGATAGGGAGTGAGCCATCTTAGTATTATAGGGTCTTTGATACTACATCAACATTTCTGGTTTGCTCAGTATCAATATGTGACTGAGTAGCGTGTTTCCCTATAATATTGTTTTGTTTGTTTGTTGTTGTTTTACGTCCTAGCAACATCTAAGGTCATATCAGGACTGAAAATATGACTCCCCATCAAGTTTCTTTTCATAAATGTTTACCTGTTTTCTAATATGAATTGATTGCTAATTTATTATGGAAATTCCATGGTGATATTTCAACACCTGCGTATTTGAATTAGTAAATATGCCATTTTTATTCAAAACTACTTGCCAGGAGTGGGGTTCGAACCCACGCGGACATTGTCCGTTGGATCTTAAGGCCAACGCCTTAACCACTCGGCCATCCTGGCACATGTACGAAACTCAGTGCAGTAGTCTCCCTAAGTAAACTTAGTGCAGTGTGTGGGTTCAAGTCTCCCTAAGTAAACTTAGTGCAGTGTGTGGGTTCAAGTCTCCCTAAGTAAACTTAGTGTCTTAACTAGTGCATGTTGGGTTCAAGTCAAAAGGCAGTGGTGGTCAAGTCTCCCTAAGTAAACTTAGTGCAGTGTGTGGGTTCAAGTCTCCCTAAGTAAACTTAGTGCAGTGTGTGGGTTCAAGTCTCCCTAAGTAAAGTTAGTGCAGTGTGTGTTTCAAGTCTCCCTAAGTAAACATAGTGCAGTGTGTGGGTTCAAGTCTCCCTAAGTAAACTTAGTGCAGACTGTGGGTTCAAGTCTCCCTAAGTAAACTTAGTGCAGTGTGTGGGTTCAAGTCTCCCTAAGTAAACTTAGTGCAGTGTGTGGGTTCAAGTCTCCCTAAGTAAACTTAGTGCAGTGTGTGGGTTCAAGTCTCCCTAAGTAAACTTAGTGCAGTGTGTGGGTTCAAGTCTCCCTAAGTAAACTTAGTGCAGTGTGGGTTCAAGTCTCCCTAAGTAAACTTAGTGCAGTGTGTGGGTTCAAGTCTCCCTAAGTAAACTTAGTGCAGTGTGTGGGTTCAAGTCTCCCTAAGTAAACTTAGTGCAGTGTGTGTTTCAAGTCTCCCTAAGTAAACTTAGTGCAGTGTGTGGGTTCAAGTCTCCCTAAGTAAACTTAGTGCAGTGTGTGGGTTCAAGTCTCCCTAAGTAAACTTAGTGCAGTGTGTGGGTTCAAGTCTCCCTAAGTAAACTTAGTGCAGTGTGTGGGTTCAAGTCTCCCTAAGTAAACTTAGTGCAGTGTGTGGGTTCAAGTCTCCCTAAGTAAACTTAGTGCAGTGTGTGGGTTCAAGTCTCCCTAAGTAAACTTAGTGCAGTGTGTGGGTTCAAGTCTCCCTAAGTAAACTTAGTGCAGTGTGTGGGTTCAAGTCTCCCTAAGTAAACTTAGTGCAGTGTGTGGGTTCAAGTCTCCCTAAGTAAACTTAGTGCAGTGTGTGGGTTCAAGTCTCCCGAAGTAAACTTAGTGCAGTGTGTGGGTTCAAGTCTCCCTAAGTAAACTTAGTGCAGTGTGTGGGTTCAAGTCTCCCTAATTAAACTTAGTGCAGTGTGTGGGTTCAAGTCTCCCTAAATAAACTTAGTGCAGTGTGTGGGTTCAAATATCCCTAAGTAAACTTAGTGCAGTGTGTGGGTTCAAGTCTCCCTAAGTAAACTTAGTGCAATGTGTGGGTTCAAGTCTCCCTAAGTAAACTTAGTGCAGTGTGTGGGTTCAAGTCTCCCTAAAAGTAAACTTAGTGCAGTGTGTGGGTTGAAGTCTCCCTAATTAAGCTTAGTGCAGTGTGTGGGTTCAAGTCTCCCTAAGTAAACTTAGTGCAGTGTGTGGGATGCACTGCCTGTTTATTTGGTTAGGATTTGCAAAAAATCAATTGACATATATGAAGAGTTGAGGCGCCAAACCACGCAAACACCAATCCAAAAATGGAGATAAACATTGGCATCAAACCTCCACAAAATTAATTTGTTTATATTCCTACTTTTTTGTTCATTGCTCCATAACTATGTGATTATATAAAAAGTGGAATTAGAGAGAATTAAAATTATCGTCAGGGAAAAATCTTTTATTTAAACTACATTTTTGGATTGGTGTTTACGGAGTTTTACTTTGCAACACTTTGCAACACTTTGCAATACTTTGCAACACTTTGCAACACTTTACAATACTTTGCCATACTTTGCAATACTTTGCAATACTTTGCAATACTTTGCAATACTTGGCAATACTTTGTAATACTTTGCAACACTTTGCAATACTTTGCAATACTTTGCAATACTGTGCAACACTTTGCAATACTTTGCAACACTATTATTATTATTAGTCCAGCCTTCTGCAATAACATATGCTATTAAATTGCCCCAGTATTCCCTTCTATGTGGCAACACATGTTTAATAAATGCACCAGTATCTAAGTTACTTATGTAGAAGCATATGTAGACAATTGTTTCAGTTTTGAAAATTTGATGTTTTCATCGGACTATGCAGCTTTAATAGAACCTGTTTCTTCTGAAGTCTATGACGTCCAGCATTTCAACGTCCACGCCAAAATTAACTTGACATGTTTTTCACATCAGATATCTCCCAAACTAGCCATTTAAAATAAAAGTTACTTCATTCTAAAGTAAAGTTGATTATAACGCTCAACTGACTATAATATTAATAATAATAATATATAAACCATAAAAAAAGAGAACAAAAGCAAAAACTCAAACCATCGAAATATGCAACTTTAAAACCCACTGGCTGTTATAACTAAACTGGGGGGGCGGACACAAATTGTTTTTTTAATGCTTGCATTCCATTTATCGCCAAATTAGTCAAATATCCAAATGGTTAGTCTAGACTAAATATGTGATAATTGTCACTTGGATGTATTTATAGCTAAAGCGGGGGCGGGACGTAGCTCAGGCGGTAGAGTGTCAACCTGTGAAGATATCGGTCATCGGATAGATACTTCTCGGTGGATCCACTAGCAGTTTGCGTTATTTTCCGTTCCAACCAGTGGTCCACAATTGGTTCATCAAAGGCTGTGGTGTGTGCTGTCCTGTCTGTGGGAAAGTGCATATAAAAGACCCCTTGATACTTATCGGAAAGAGTAACCTATGTGGCGGCAGTGGGTTTGTTCCAAAGAAATATGTCAGAATGATTATATGTTTGATGTCCAATAGCCGATGATAAAATTTGATGTTCTCTAGAGGCGTCATTAAATATAACAAGCTTTACTTTATATTTAGTTAAAATATGAAAAAAAATCCCGAATTAAGCGACTATAATAACATTTTAAAATTGTAATCTTCAACGTCCTCTGTGTCCTAAATCTTGCAGTATGTTTAGTGATGGTGAGATTGTTGTGGTTTTTGTGTGTCTTTTTGCGGGGTTGGTTTTTTAGGGGGGTGTGGTGGGTGGTTGGGGGGTTGGTTCAAAAGCGTTCAGTAAAGCACTTGCAATAACTACTATTGCTATCCTAACAGTAACACACCACACAGAAATACACCTATAATAGAATAGTGACGGCGAATACCCATACCTTTTGCTATAGCTACAGTCCAACATATGTATAACCTTTTCAAAGCAAAAACACCTACTCATATTGATCCTACATATTCCGCACTCAGTAAATACATATTACTGCATATAACTTTATACAAAAACAACTGAGTTAATTTAATACTAATAGAACCTATCATTGCTAAAACCCTATGATGGCCAGCATTCCAATGTACACATCACCATTAATTTGGCATGTTTTCACTTAGAATATTTAAGCAAAATTTGACCCCTTAAAATAAAATTTACTTCAATATGAAGTTAACTAGATTACAATTATCAAGCTAATATATTTTCTTTCTTTCTTTCTTTTTCTGTCTTTCTTTCTTTCTTTCTTTCTTTCTTCCTTTGTTACTTTCTTTCTTGTTTTTCTTGCGTTCTGTCTGTTTGACTTTCTCAGTCTTTGTTCTTTCTTTCTTTCTGTCTGTCTTTCTTTCTTTCTTTCTTTCTCTCTGCCTTTCTTTCTGTCGTTCTTTCTGTCTTTCTGTCGTTCTTTCTGTCTTTCTGTCTGTCATTCTTTCTGTCTTTCTGCATGTATTTCTTTTGTCTTTCTTTGTCTTTCTTTGTCTTTCTTTGTCTTTCTTTCTGTCTTTCTTTCTTTATTGTCTTTCTGTCTTTCTTTCAGTATTTCTTTCGGTATTTTTTCCAAAGATATATTTATTTCTGTCTTCCTTTCTTTCAGTCTTTATTTCTGTATTTCTTTCTGTATTTCTTTCTGTATTTCTATTTCTTTCGCAGTGTTTCTCTCTTTCTTTTATTTCCTTTGTCATTATTCTTCAATACTACCCATGAACCCATCTCAGAGGAAGCAGACGGGGTATGCTCGTATGCGTACGCGAGGGTGTGCACGTTCGCGCGTGTGCACTTATCCGTGTATGCGCGTGTTTGCGTGCATCTGCGCGTGCGCGCGTGTGCATATGTGCGTGGGCGCTCGTGCGCATGTGCGCGCGTGCGCGTTCCTCCTACCCACCTCTACCTACCCACCACTCACTGAGACCACCCTAGAAACATGTCACACTCTACCTGACCTCCTGACCTCCGCTGTTTAGTTCCGTCGCCGGTGTGGGAGCAGGGCGCGGTGCCGGGGATTGGCTACCAATTAGCGCCCTTTGCGCCGGTTCAGTATTCACGTCGGGCCGTGAAACTGTAGATGGCCCCCGTTTACCGGGGAGGGGAGACGGGGGAGACCGGCTAATCCTAGCCGGCTGACACGTCAGGCATCTCCAGTATGTCACGAGCCGTGACGCGCTACGTCATCAGAACCCTATAAGTCTCCAGACGCGCGCCAACCCCAACTCCCCCGACCTCCCGACCTCCCGACCCCCCGACCTCCCGACCTCCCTGACTTGTGGGTGGAGCATGTCTTACAAACGAATCTACGAATAGCTTCAACTGCAGTTTTTTTTAATCAACTCTGATAAAACAACCTCTCCTCTCCTGGGCCATCTATCCATGTCATTTGTACACTTGTTCTTTTCTTTGTAGCAAATGCTTGTTTATTTTAGACTATGTTATCTATGTGAATGAATGTAGCATATTATGGCCGGAAGGCCAGTGTCTTGGCACTGAAAATATACCTTATCCGCTGAATGATAAAAAGAAAAAGATCATTTACAATTATTTAAAAATATTAAATTACGAAATCTAAAAGGTAAGGAAATCGCTCCACAATTACATTTAATTTTAATTAATATGTGAAAACTTCAGTGTGTAGAGGCAAATATTGGCGACTCCCGATTTAGGAAGGTCGTATCTGTCTTCAGTGATGCCATGTAATCGGCGAACCCCTTGCCATGTCACTGGACGCGTTGTCCGAATCGGTAGAGCGCAGACCTCCCGTGCGGAAGGTGGAGAGTTCAATTCCCAGTCGAGTCAAACCAATGACTTACAAAATTGATACTTGTCACTTCCTAGCCAGGCGCTTAACATTATTAGGATAAGGCAAGGACTGGTTGGCTCAGTGTCAGGATAATGCATCTGGGTGGGATATCAGGTTATCGTGATGGCGGCCTGGTCTCCCAGTGGGGCAGCACTGTAATGTCGTCATGAATGTGCACTGTCACAAGTCGGTACCCATCCTGATATGACCTTAGATGTTGTTAGGACGTAAAACAACAAACAAACTACCACCATCACGTCTTTTGTGTGTTGCTAGGAGCTGTGTTTTGTCAAAACTAGATTTAATATTCAGTTCCTACTTAACTGCTTTAATACACAATGCTTTAATAACTCAATTTAATACACGCTTCATCCTTGCTAAACAATCGTTTTCGGATGCCCTATGGAATGTGTATTGATTAAAATGGAACCGAGATCAGTATTTATTCCAAAATCCCTCATTCTAAAGTAAATCGAGTGATAACTGTTTAATATGGATACTCTTTCATGTCTGGGGTGCACATTTTGAGTGAGATGAACATGGGAGCTCCCGCCGCTCTAGCCGTATTGTGAATTAGTCAATAGCACTTCGGGTATCATTACCTGCAGTCACGGTGTTATAGCCATATATATGTAACTATATACAGTAAAATCTCTCTAAATCAACCGACCATGGGACCGATTTTAAGTGGTCCATTTAGGGAGGTGGGAGGTTTAGAGAGTTAGAATATCCTTACAATGGTATCTTTGGAACCCAAATAAAGCGATCGATATAGGGGATTGGTCGATCTGTGGAGTGGTTGGTATAGAGAGGTTTTACCTGTCTGTGAAATACTCGAACGGACAGGGCTGCCCTCTATGGAAAATCTTCTGATCAAAAAGAATCTCCGGTGGACTGGACACCTCATAAGGATGTCATCAGACAGGCTACCAAAGCAGATCCTCTACTCTCAACTGTCTCGTCTCCTGTTCAAGGATACCATCAAGAGAAACCTGAAGCTGGGAGACATTAATGCGGAGTCATGGACATCACTCTTACAGCAGAGAGCTAAATGGAGAGCGACAGTCAAGTAATGAAAGCAGTCCTTGTCACATCACAACCGACAGCATGATGATGATGATCTATCTACCTACCTGTCTGTGTGTCCGTCTGTTTCTCCGCCATGTTTATATATTGTCCCTAATTCATTACGGGAATATAAACAGGGACAGTATCACTATCAGTTCTTCGTCTCCTTATAACCATATTGTAATGGAGCACATATTAATATTATATATCACACCAGGGCCTAGTTCCCTCTTAGGCCACGGTGGCGCTACCTGTGAGTGTGCACTAACATGCATTCATACGTTTGCTTAAGACCCGGTCACATAGCCATTAGCGGACGTTGTGATCCATAGGATAGATTAACGAGGGTCAAACGTGGTGTAAGTATGTTAAACTACATTGAAATACGTTAAGGTATGGCAGGTTTTGGTATGGATAAATATGTTATGGTATGAATAGATAAGTTATGGTACGGATAAATACATTACTGTATGGATTCCGGTACGTTCAACTACGTTCAACTACGTTCAACTACGTTCAACTACGTTCAACTACGTTAGCCTCCACTATATTCACCTATGTCCACTAACGGCTAGGTGACCAGGCCTTCATCCAAGTATGCTAGAGTATGCTAGATTATGCTAGACTATGGTAGCATCACGGATGCAAATTCAGCCTCTAACATACTGCCCTTTTGAACATGTCCAAAAATTATATCGGACATCATGGCTCACCCACGTTATTACCAAGTTAACATCATGGACAAGTATGGATGCCGGTACGTTCAGCTACGTTCAACTATGTTCAACTATGTTCAACTACGTTCAACTACTTTCAACGATGTTAGCCTCCACTACTTTCAACTATGTCCACTAATGGCTATGTGACCTGGGCTTTATCAAGACAATGCAATGTGGCCATGGAGCAAAAAATGCTAGGAACAGCCTCAGCTGGCACTGATTTGGCAGCACTCTTTCTTTCTTTCTCTTTCTATCTCTCTCTATCCCTTTCTCTCTACGCTCCGGCAGGTGGCGACACTGGAGCTTATCGGAAAGTCGGGGCTGATCAGGGTGGGGGGGGGGGCGAACGGGAGGAGGGGCGGGGGGGGGGGGGATGGGGGCGGAAGAAGGGGAGGACAGGCAGAGTGAGGGAGGAGAACTGAATGAGACGACAAGGAGGAGGTGGTGGTGTGTGTGTGTGAATGGTGCGAGTGGTGTGGGGTGGTGGGGTGTGGGTGTGGTGGTGGTGGTGGTGTGGTGGTGTTGGGTGGTGGTGCGGTGTGGGGTGTTGGTGGGGGTGTGGTGGTGTGTGTGTGGTGGTGGTGGTGGTGGTGGTGTGGTGGTGTTGGGTGGTGGTAGGGGGTGGTGTGGGTGGTGTGGGGTAGTAGTGCGGTGGTGGTGTGTGTGGTGGTAGTGGTGTGATGGTGTTGGGTGGTGGTGGTGGTGGTGGGGTAGGGGTGTGGGGTGGTGGTGTGAGGGTGGTGCTATGGAGGTGGTGCTGTGGAGGTGTGGGATAGTTGTGGTGTGTGGTGTGTGTGTGGTGGTAGTGGTGGTGGGTGGGGTGGTTGTCGAAGACGGGGGTGCTGTCGATAGTGGTAGTGGGGTAGTTGTGGTGTGGTGTGTGTGTGGTGGTGATGGTGGGTGGGTGGAGTGGTTGTCTAATGGCCCTGTCACACTACGACGTAACGACGTCAATGTAGGGAGAACGTGAAGAACGTTGAACTTCTCGGCATAGTATGCAAATTTGGGCACAAGTTGAACGTGGATGCAGCATAGTGGACGAGAGCGTAACGTCGGTAAAGCATAGTGATACCGTCATTCAACGAGAGAGGACAACGTCACTATGCTCACGGAACGTTATGAACGTTATTCCATCGCCAGAAGAATGTTACGTGACATTACATAAATCATGAGACGTTGAACGTATGTTGAATGTACGTTCTCATGACGTTCTCCTGACATTCTCCTGACATTCTCCTGATGTTCCCATTACGCCATGTGGGCATTTCCACCCGGTTTAATGTGGGTCAAGGTAGTGGAACATAGTTGAACGTAGTGAGCAGCATTTGCCTAACGTCCATTTAACATCATTGACATTCGCTGAGCGTGAACAGAACGTACGGCGAACGTAAACCCTTACGTTCGAGCTACGTCAAAATTTTTGAACATGTCCAAAACCTCAACGTAACTCGATGTAATGCGACGTAATGTGACATAGCTCGATGTCAGTCTAACATCATTATGACGTCATCATAACGTAATCCAACGTACATCAACATAATGACGAAAAATCACCACGTTAGGCTCACGTTCGCTCATTACATCGTAGTGTGACAGGGGTATTAGACGGGGGTGTTGTGGATAGTGGTAGTGGGGTAGGAGTGTAGAGCTGAGGAGGTGAGAGCCTAGTACTAGTACTGTAGTAGGGCGGTTGTGGATTAGGTGGGAGTGTGAGAAGTGAGAGTGTCTAGAGAGTAAGAGCGGGTGGGGGGGGGGGGCGGTGATGGCGGGGGCGGGTTGGCGGGGGAGGGGGAAGCAGGGTGTGAGGAGAAATGGAAGTAGGCGGTAAGGGGAGGAGTCGACACGTGGCGTGTACGTGGGGAGTATCACCAAACATGCCATCATTGTCTCTCCATGGCCATTACCCCCTACACCACCCCTACACCACCCCTACACCACCCCTACACCACCCCTACACCACCCCTACACCACCCCTACACCACCCCTACACCACCCCTCCACCACCCCTACACAACCCCTACACAACCCCTACACCACCCCTACACCACCCCTACACCACCCCTACACCACCCCTACACCACCCCTAACACCACCACCCTACACAACCCCTAAACCACCCACCCCTACACCACCCCTACACCACCCCTACACCACCCCTACACCACCCCTACACCACCCCTACACCACCCCTACACCACCCCTACACCACCCCTACACCACCCCTACACCACCCCTACACCACCCCTACACCACCCCTACACACCCCCTACACCACCCCTACACCACCCTCCACCACCCCTACACCACCCTCCCCCACACCACCCTCCCTACACCACCCCTACACCACCCCTACACCACCCCTACACCACCCCTACACAACCCCTACACCACCCCTACAACACCCCTACACCACCCCTCCACACGGGCACCAGACACCACCATCCACGACAACACTAAATCCACCAACAAACGCTTGTTGGGTCGCCCTCCTCTCCACTCCCCCCCCTCCCTTCTTCCCATCACCCTCCCTCCCTCCCCTCCCCCCCTCCCCCTCACCCCCTCCCCTCACCTCCCCCTTTCCCTTTTGTGTGGTGTTGTTGCTGTACAATAATAATGAGCCCACTGCTCCTCGTGTGCTGACTTGCATCAGCGGAAGGCTGAGGGTAATCAAAATTAGCAAGTCGACCAGAGAGGTGACACCATCGATGTTAAAGATAAATTGGTGTCATATGGATTTTTTTTTTCTGTCTCTCAAATTGTCAGCTGAAAAGATTATTATCATGGCATCAATAAATCAGACTAAGCAGTCAGTTTAAAAGTGTGCGTCGGTAAAAAAACAGGAAGTGAGAGTTGATTTAAAAAAAAGCAGAGTCAGTAATCGTTGTTTGAACACTATTAATCTAATTTAACGCTAATGACTAAAACACAATGAAGTCCTTGAATATGTGAAATTGGAAAGAAATTGGGGGCGTTAAAAAAAGTTGTTATTCTTCGATAAACAAACGTTATTTATTTATAGGATAAAGCAGTATTATGACCAACTTCAATCATATATGTGCATATATATCATATCTGTATGTCTGTTTTCATCAAAGTGCCATTTGGCTTTTAAGCCAACATTTCTTTGTTTGTTTGTAGTAATAATCCTAGTTTCACCTCGAAATTTTTAGTATCCGTGTTGTACATTAGTTGATTAACTAGGGGAAATTTCAATCGCGGACGATTGGTCCTCCTCATTCCACTGCTCCTTGCCCTATCCTAATAATGCCTTCGGCTGGCTAGGAAGCGACAAGTATCAATTTTTAGGTCATTGGTTTGAGACGGCCTCTCAACTCATTCGGCCATCTCGATTGGCAATGCCTTCGACAGCGACAGCAGCTAAATTCATTTGACCAGGCCTCCCAGTTTGGGAGGTCATAGGATTCGAACCCCCCTGGTTCGAACCCTGCTGGAATCAAACCAATGACTTAAAAATTGATACTTATTGATATCTAGTCTGGTATTTGGCATTACTAGTATAGGGCAAAGGGCAGTAAAATGAGGAAGACCAATTGTTCACATTTGAAAATTCCCGTTCGGTTAATCAACGAATGCATCCCCCAACAATTAAATTAAAAAAGATCTACCTATTGACAATATAATGTGAAGATCAGTGCCTCGGCGCTGAAAAAAAGTATATTCTGATGAATAAACTGTTTTACACCCCCCCCCCCCACCCCCCAAAGTATGTAACTAGGCACATATAGATAGCTATCTGTGCGACCATCTGCTAGCCCTGATCGCTATAGCGGAGACCACCCTCACCTCACCTCACCTCACCTGTCTGCCCCACAGTCACTGACAAAGATGCCTAATACCATAATGACTTTAATATCTGGATTCATTGCCCCCCCCCCTCTAACCCCTACCCCCAACCCCCACGAAACCCCACAGAAATAACGCCCATTACGCACCAGAGTTGCACCCCACTACCCTTTCAGCCGGCTACCTCTTTTTGTCCTTTTTTGACAAATGAAGTCCTCTTCCGGTCTGGTCTCGCTAAGCCCCCCTCGATACCCGGTGTGCTGAATGACCCATCATCAGCTTATTATGGAAAAGGCCAGCAAATAAACCACATTTAAGGAAATCTAAAGGGGCTAAATATAGGCGTTGGCGGCCGGGGAGCTGTCGGCAGCCATTGGAGGCGTTTTCGGGCGTCGGGATGTAAATTACAGAGCGCCATAGTCAAGTAGCAGTGTTAAGCCGGATAACGAGCGGAATAATCAACCCCGCCACTCGTTTAATTAAACTTAATTACATTGGCAAACAATTTCCCATTACACACAAATGTTGCAAGATCTTTTTTTTTATATCTTCCTTCTTTATTATTATTATTATTATTATTATCATTATCATCATCATCATAATTATTTTATATTTGATTGCAACCTCCTCCCCATTTTCTTTATTCTTCCCGTCCTCCCTCCTCACCTTCTCCAACTCCTGCTCTCCTCTTTCTCCCCTCTCCATTCTCCTCCTCCCTTACCCTCTCCTCGTTCTCTCCCCCTCTCCCTCCCACCCCCGTCTCCCCTTCCTGACCTCCCATCCCCATTCTACCCTCCCCTTCTCCTCTCTCACCCTCTCCCTTCCACTCCCCTTCATCAGCTCTCATCCCTATTCTAGTTATCTACCCTCCCCTCCTCCTCTCTCACTCTGTCCCATCCACTTCCCTCCATCCCCCCTTCATCAGCTCTCATCCCTATTCTAGTTATCTCCCCTCCCCTCATCCTCTCTCACCCTCTCCCTTCCACTTCTCTCCATCCCCCCTTCATCATCTCTCATCCCTATTCTAGTTACTACTATCCTCTCCTCTCTCCCTCTCCCTTCCACTTCACTCCATCCCCCCTTATCATCTCTCATCTATTCTGTAATCTATATCCCCTCCTCCTCTCTCCCCTCTCCCTTCCACTTCCCTCCATCATCTCCCCTACATCAGCTCTCATCCCTATCTAGTTACTACTATCCCCTCCTCCCTCACCCTCTCCCTTCACTTCCCCCAATCACCCCACTCACCCATCCCTATTTGTAATCTCCCTCCCCTCATCCTTCTCACCCTCTCCTTTCCACTTCCCCCATCTCCCCTTCATCATCTCTCATCCCTATTCTAGTTACATACTATCCCCTCCTCCTCTCTACCCTCTCCTTCCACTTCCCTCCATCTCCCTCATCAGCTCTCATCCCCATTCTAGTTAAGCTACCTCCCCTCTCCCCTCTCACCCTCTCCCACCCCACCCCCACCCACCCCAACACACCCCCCCCCCCTTCCACTTCCTCCATCTCCCTTCATCATCTCTCATCCCAATTTAGTTACCTACTATCCCCTCCTCTCTCACCCTCTCCCTTCCACTTCCCTCATCTCCCCTTCATCAGCTCTCATCCCATTCTAGTATGCTACCCTCCCTCCTCCTCTCTCACCCTCTCCCTTCCACTTCCCTCATCTCCCCTTCATCAGTCTCATCCTATTCTAGTTACCTACTATCCCCCTCCTCTCCACCCCCCCACCCCCACACCACCCACCCTACTACCCTCCTCCTCTCCCTCTCCCTTCCACTTCCTCCTCTCCCTTCATCATCTTCATCCCTATTCTAGTTACCTACTATCCCTCCTCCTCTCTCACCCTCTCCCTTCCATTCCATCAATCTCCCCTACATCAGCTCTCATCCCTATTCTAGTTACCTACTATCCACTCCTCCTCTCTCACCCTCTCCCTTCCACTTCCCTCCATCTCCCCTTCATCATCTCTCATCCCTATTCTAGTTACCTACTATCCCCTCCTCCTCTCTCACCCTCTCCCTTCCACTTCCCTCCATCTCCCCTTCATCAGCTCTCATCCCCATTCTAGTAAGCTACCCTCCCCTCCTCCTCTCTCACCCTCTCCCTTCCACTTCCCTCCATCTCCCCTTCATCAGCTCTCATCCCTATTCTAGTTACCTACTATCCCCTCCTCCTCTCTCACCCTCTCCCTTCCACTTCCCTCCATCTCCCCTTCATCAGCTCTCATCCCTATTCTAGTTACCTACTATCCCCTCCTCCTCTCTCACCCTCTCCCTTCCACTTCCCTCCATCTCCCCTTCATCAGCTCTCATCCCTATTCTAGTTACCTACTATCCCCTCGCTCCTCTCTCACCCTCTCCCTCCACTTCCCTTCATCCCCCCTTCATCAGCTCTCATCCCCATTCTAGTAATCTACCCCTCCCCTCCTCCTCTCTCACCCCCCCCCCCCCCTGCCCCTGACTCCAGTTTAATGCTAAAGTACATACCAAGTTGAGTGGGGCAGGGGTTTTTAATCCTGATAGTGCCATCGTACTTGGTTATTCTTCCTCATCTGACACCATGTAAGATACGAGTCGACACATCGAGTTCTACAACTGACTTTACTTACGAGTCCCGTTACCATGCAACATGTCGCAGTTACCTTGTGACATCATCATGTGGTCGGGTGGTTCACATACATTACACCCCCCACTCCTCTCCCCTTCTTCACCTCCCCATTCTCCCCTCCTCTCCTCCCCTCGCACCCCCTCCTCGTTCGTTCTCTCCTCATTCCCGCCCCTCCCACTCGTCCTCTCCTCTTCCTCACATCCACTCTTCCTCTTCCCCACTCACCTGCTCCTCTCTCACCCTCTCATCCTTGTAGTCTCCTCTTCCTCCTCCCTCCACCCTTTCTCCCCTTCCTCCTCCCATTCCCTTGCCGGTGTTGCGGTTTCCCAGGGACACCAGTTTGCCAGGGACACATTGCTTCTGTGCATGCGTCAAAATCGAACAGCATCGTCAGTAACCTTATAAATTTAATATAATGTTTTTGGTAAAGATGTTTTCTATATGTGTACCAAACGATTTGTTTCTAGGTGGTGTCGCTTTAGAGATATTTAACTTTTCCTGTATTTTATGTATGAAGATTGCTCACGGCCATTGACAATGCCTTGAGTTGGACGGTACGCGCAGTGAAAAACATTAGTTTTATTCAAAATTAATAGAAATCAAGAACCCTAACCTTATCAATTTAATATAATCTTAATGGTAAAGATGTTTTCTATATGTGTACGAAGCGATTTGTTTCTAGGGGGTGTAATTTTAGAGATATTTGATTTTTTCTGTATGAAGATTTGCTCACGGCCGTTGACAATGCATTTGAATGGAAGTGTCCCTGGCAAACTGGTGTCCCTCGGAATCCGCAACACCGGATCCATTCACTCCCTTCTCCTCCTCCCTCCTCTCCTCCACACCTCCCCTCCCCTACTCCATATACCCATTCATCTCCCACTTCCCCTTCCCCTTCCCCCACCCCCTTCCTCATCTCCACTCCTCCTGGCCACTCTCCTGTCATCCTCTCCTTTGCTCTCCAACCCCTTCCTCCTTCCATTCCCCCTTTCTCCTTTCCACCTTCTTCTCTCCCCGCCCACTCCCAACCAGCTTCCCCTCCTTCCTTCCCCTCCTTCCTTCCCCTCCTTCCTCCCTCCTTCTCCCTCCCTCCTACCCTTCCATTCCCTCCCCCCCCTCCAGCTACTCATTCCTCCCTTGACCCCTCTCCTCCTCTCTTCCCAACCCCGTTATCTCCCCTTCCTGCACCAATCCTCCCTTCTCCACTCCCCCTCTCCCCAACCCCATTTCCTCAGCATCTCTCACTTCTTCCTCCCTCTCCCCCTCCTCT
This sequence comes from Branchipolynoe longqiensis, assembly GCA_030323885.1. Lineage (NCBI taxonomy): Eukaryota > Metazoa > Annelida > Polychaeta > Phyllodocida > Polynoidae > Branchipolynoe > Branchipolynoe longqiensis. Next base: position 39,463,236 of record CM059191.1, read on the forward strand.
TCTTCCCTCATCATGCGCCGTCCCTTTCTCCTCCTCTCCTCCAATTTCCCAATTTCCCAAATCCTCCTCCCGTTTCTCCTCCTACCCCAACCCCATCCCCTCCCCTCCTCTATTTCTTCCTCCTCCGTCTTCTTCTTTCCTCTTCCTACTCGTTCTTCCCCTTCCTCCTCATTCGCCTCTAGTTCCCCTCCTCCCAGTCCCAACCCTATTCCCTACCCTCCTCTGATTCTCCAACCTCCCCTACTCCTCTTCTTTCTCCTCTCTTCCCTAACCACATTCCCTTCCCTCCTCTCCTTCTCCTTCCTCCCCTCCTCCTCTTCTTCCTCCTCCCTTCCGCGACCCCTTTCCCTCCCCTCCTCTCCTTCTCCTTCCTCTCCCCATCCTCTTCTTCCTCCTCCCTTCCCCAACCCCATTCCCCCTTCACTCATTCTCCTTCCTTCCCTCTTTCTCTTCTTCCTTCTACCTTCCACAACCCCATTCCCCCACATCCCTAATCCTCCTCCTCCTCCCTCTTCCTCTTCTTCTTATTCTTTTTCATCTTCTTCTTCTCCTTCTCCTCCTCCTCTCCTTCTGTCTCCGCCTCCAGCTCCTCCCCGCCCCCATTCCCAACCCCCTACCCCATCCTCACCACCACAACCACCACACCACCCACAACCACCCACCACCACCCACCACTCACCACCACCCACCACCACCCCCCACCACCACCCACCACCACCACCCACCACCACCCACCACTCACCACCTCACCACCACCCACCACCACTACCCCACCACAACCTACCACCACCACCCCCCCCACCCCCATCATCCACACAAAACACCCACCACTACCACCACCGCCACCACCCCCCTCCCCACCCACACACCACCACTCCCCACCACACCACACCACCCACCACCACTGCTGGCTCTTTATTATCACCCACCACCACCACCAACCACACCACCACCCCCACCACCACCACCACCACCCCCACCATCCACCACTCCACCACCCACCACCACCCACCCCCTACCACCACCCCCACACCCACCATCCCCACTGCCCACCCACCACCACTGCAGGATCTTTATTATCACCCCCCTCACCACCCACCCCCACCACCACCCACCACCACCCACCACCACCCACAACCACCCACCACCCACCACCACCACCCACCACCCACCACCACCACCCACCACCCACCACCACCACCACCCCCCTTGCGTCCTGTTATAATCCGCCGCCTGGCGAGGCGTTGTGTAATTAGCTGCAGGGACTAGTGGCGCCGCGTCCCGCATTCACTGCGCACCTGAGCGGCGCAGCGCATGCCCAGTACTACTTCACGCTTCGCTGAACGCCCAAAGCGGGGGCGCGCGCCGTGCCTCTTATTAGCCGTGATTTACGGAAGCGCCGCGCGGTGGCGCCACCTGCATGACATGCTGCTCGGAATGGGAACTGTTCGCGACACATCATGTTACATAAAAGAACATGGCGGCGAACATGGTTTGCAGATAAAAGCGCCCCCACACGGCGGACAGGGTCCACCCATGTCTGAACCCTGACCGTGTCACCTCTTTTTGATGTCGCAACAACGGCCCACGTTTAAACCGGCCGCCTCGTAATTCGAACTATTATCGAGTATTGTCCGCTCTCCTGCGGTTACATCGGTGCAGATTAAGTTACTCATGGTTAAGGAATAACATTTTATTCGGAATTCAATGACTTCAATATGGGTCAATGCATGAAGCTGTATTAGTTCAACTTCAAGTTGCATAGTCCGATGGTTTTGAATTTCTGTCATATTTTTTTCTGAGGTGAATATATTAAATTGATTGATATAACCTACCCTTATCTTAGTTTGAAATAATTATAATTATAAATGTTTGGGTTTTGAGATATTTGAAGTGCAAACATATCAAATTAGTTTTGGAAGGCATGCCAACGCTCTGACTCCGTAGGTTTTAGCAGTAAAATGTTCTATTCAATTGGCTCAATATTCCCTTCTATCTCACAACAAATGCTTTAATAAGTGCATTAGTATCTAAGTTAAATATGTAGAATAAAATCTAGATAATTGTTTTGGTTTCGAAAATGTGATGCTTCATCGGACTATGCAGCTTTAACCATTTACAGATTTCCAAAATATTTGTTGGTTCTCATTATATATATATACAGATATATATATTTCCTGATATGTATATCCGGTACAGTGAGTGTATGTAGGGGGGGGGGGCACTGGTGCGTGCATAGATGGGTGCCCCCCCCCCCCCCCCCCCCCCATGGATCTGAGTGTGAGTAGGATGGAAGTTTTTAGGTTAACAGAGAAGCTCCTCCAATAGATGACTGATGGAGGAGTTAGGGCTGAGGAGCAGATAGAAGCTTCCCGTCTTTATTATACTCGTATAATGGCTTATACAGTATATATATCCATATATATATCAGGATAAAGTTCCCCATGTAGATCAAGGCGTCCTAATGTTCATTTAGAAACTGATTAACATGTCGGTGTTCAAGTGAGGCCATTTGTGTAACTAACACCTGAGCTAGCATATTCTGTTGTACAGGTTTTTTTCTCTATGGCGGCCACGTTTGTGTTCAACCATTCAATATAAAATACAAGTGCATCGAGTTCTGCTCATGTGCAGTTTTTCCTAAAGTGGGAACATTTAGTTTTAGTCAAGCAATAGAGAATGCATGTGCTTAGTGGCAAATACTGATGCTTTTTATGATAACATATTTTAATCATTTTAGAGAATTTATTAAAGCGGCATAATCAGATGAGCGCATCAAATTATCAAAACCAAAACACCCATATTGATTTGATTCTATATAGATACTTAAGGCCTGGTCACATACACGTTAGTGGACGTAGTTGAACGTAGTGGAGGCTAACGTAGCTCAACGTAGTTCAACATAGTTCAACGTACCGGCATCAGTACTTCTCCATCATACTAACTTGGTAATAACATGGGTGGGCTGTGAGCCCCGATTTAATCTTTGGACATGTTCAAAAGAGTGCTACGTTATGGGCTGAATGTGCATCCATGATGCTGATGTACTCTACTATACTCTAGTGTGCTCTAGCATACTCTAACATGCTCTAGCATACTCTAGCATACTTGAACGAAGCCCTGGTCACATAGCCGTTAGTGGACGTAGGTGAACCTAGTGGAGGCTAACGTAGTTCAATGTAGTTCAACATACCGGCATCAGTACAGTAACCAGACAGAGACACCACAGACAGAGACACACACAGAGACACGGAGACACAGACACACACATAGAGACACACACAGAGACACAGAGTCACACACACTTTTTATATACTTTTTATATACTTCACTGCATAACGCATAACGCATAACGCAATACGCAATATGCGTATATGGAATGCTGGCATTCGCATAACGCATAACGCGTAACGCATAACGCATTACGCATTACACGTATATGGAATCCTAGCTTTATAGTAAAAAAAAAGCATACAGTTGTAGTTGGATATTAAATAAAGTTAATAGTCTAAATCTGTATTGCATAACTACAGACTAACTGCAACAATGAATAATAGACACATGAAAGCACAAATATGTAGTTGGATATTAAATGATGTACATAGTCTAAATTTGTGTAACCGGGCGCGATGGCCTAATCGGTAGAGCGTGGGCCTCACGTGCGGAAAGTCGGGAGTTCGGTCTCCGGTCGAGTCAAACCAATGACTTTAAAATTGTCGCTTCCTGGCCTGGCACTCGCGATTAATAAGTCATTGGTTTGACTCGACATGGGTTCAAATCCCACGATCTCCCAACACAGATTCCTTATATGACCTCAGATGTTACTATGACGTAAAACCCCAACAAATAAAACCAACACGCGAGACGGACGCTCAACTCATTCGACCATCCCATATGTGGTCACTGGGGAGTAATAGATTTATTATTACAGCAAGGTTATAGTTACCCACACGCCACACACACACCACACACACCACACACACACACACCGGGACCAAACTGACAGGTGGAGACGCTACCCCGGGCCCCTCCTCTTGAGGATGCTTCCAATTGTGCCTAAAATTCGTCTGCCTCATGCCACGTGCCACAGGGTCTGGCCCCCTTGTTAAAATTCCTGTCGTTACGCTCACAGATTTCATTTTAACAGCGCCACTTGTCAGTTGCGTTGATTAATGAAACTGTTGAATGGCCTGGAGTAACTGGCATTGTGCCATATGCTGCAGTGTGACCCCGGGTCGGTGCCCCCGCGTGTATCATCCCGGGGGCCGGGCATTGTCGGGGTGACCGGCCGGCTGGAAGGCAGAGGGTTCGCTTCATTAGGCACGGTGCCAATAAGTAGTGTAGTTTCGGGGGTTAGGGGACGGCGTGTGCTTTGGAAATGGGGATGTCTGTCTGTCTGTCTGAGAGGGGCGGAAAGCAGCGTAGGGGCGGAGAAGGGGGCGGGAAGGGGAGGTGGGGGGATGAGGGGGGGGGGGGGTGTCAGTTGGGTGGTGGACGCGTGGGGTGGACACGTGTGGCTCGGGCAGGATGGTGGAGCGGCGTTGGCTGGGGATGGGGGTCGGGGTGGGGCGGATGGGTGGTTTGTGGAGCGACGGGGCGGCAGGGCGCTGGGGGAGGGGTGGCCGGCGGTGGGGCGGCCGGGCTGGAGGGGCGGCAGGACGGGCTGGTGGGGCGGTAAGGCGGTAAGACTGGCTAGCAGGGTGACGGGCGGCGCGGTGTAGGGCGGCGGGGTGTAGGGTGGTGGGGTGGCAGGGCGGCGGGATGCAGAGCAGAGCGGTGGTGGGGCAGCAAGGCGGGGGGACGGGGGGGGGGTGGCAGGGCGGCCGGGTGACGGGGTCGCCGGGCTGCTGGGTCGCCGGACTGTGGTGCCACAGGCGGTGGGCTCTGGGGCACGGCGGTGGGGTGCCGGGTTGATGGAGTGGTTGGGCGGCGGGGCGGGCAGGTGGGGCGATGGCCGGTGGGTTGGTGGAGTAGTAGGGCTGGGTGGCGGGGTGGCGGGCGCGGGGCGGCGGGCGGCGGGGCGGCGGGGGCTGGCACGGTGGGGCGCGAGGTGGAGGGAGTTGGTGTTGGGGGTGGGGGGGGCGGATTGGTGGCGGGCCGGCGTGCCGGGCTTGTGGGGCGACGGGCGGCGGGTTGGTGGAGTAGTAGGGCTGGGTGGCGGGGCGGCGTGCTGGGCTTGTGGGGCGACGGGCGGCGGGTTGGTGGAGTAGTAGGGCGACGGGGCGCGGTAGAAGGCGGCTAATGCAGCGTGGTGATGCTAGGATCTGGATGGGAGGGAAGTGGGCGGGTCGGGGCAGGCGGCGTGAGTGGCCGGGGAGCACCCACATGCCACTCCAGGGCTACTCGGGCTCCCGACTGGGTCGTGTACTGGCCAGGCCAAACGCCAAGTAATGGACTGAATAATTGCAGGTTTTATCAATTAGCCTATTTGAGGCACGACACTCCCCTGGGTGGACCCCCTCCCTACCCAGGGAGATGCATGCCACTCCGTCAGTACTCCAGCCCTCCGTCACCGCCCTCGCCCTCCTCTTCCTCTCCTCACTCCCCTTTGGCCCCTGACACAACAAACGAAACACCTGCAACTCGTGCCCCCTGCCGCCTCTCGCCGCCCCCCTGCCGCCTCTCGCTCGACACCCTTCCCTTTGTTGCTTTCATTTATATTGCCTTAATTTGTCATAACCCATAGTAAGCCTCGCGGCGGGCGGCCCGAGGTGACGCGGGGCGACGCCGGGCGGGACGGGGTGGGGCGGGACGGGGCGGGGCGGGACGGGGCGGGGCGGCGCGGGGCGGCGCGGGTCGGCGCGGGGCGGCGCGAGGCGTCGCGGGTCGGCGCGGGGCGGCGCGGAGCGGGGCGGGGCGGGGCGGGGCGGGGCGGGGCGGGGCGGGGCGGGGCGGGGCGGGGCGGGGCGGCGCGGCGCGGGTCGGCGCGGGAAGGGGTAGGGCGGGGCGGGGCGGCGTGGGGGCCGGCGAAGTCACCCCCGGCGAGGGTATATTACGCCCGGGCTGCCCTACCAATCAAACCCCCCGGCGCGGGGCTCTGTGCCCGCCCGGTCGGCGCCGGGCCAGTCAGGTGTCCGACACGGCACGCTCAATGAAAACCCGCGGCGTCCTCGGGCCGCCCCGCCCGGTGTGCCGGCTTTGACGGTGTCATGCTCGGATCCCCGTGTGGGGCCACGTCCCAACAGGGGGCGCATAAGGGGGAAGGAGTGTGCATGTTGTATGTGTGTGTGAGGGTGTGTGTGTGCTGGATGGACGAAGGGTTGGGGGGAGGCATTTACACCCAGATCTGCTAATCACCCGTCAGTCTAAACGCGAGTTGCTTTTCCGTAAAGAAAAAAATTAATTAAATCCGAAAAATACTCTGCTGCGTGTATCTGCATCAGACTCATTGACGTTGTAACTAAAGTAAGTCACCCTTAAAAAAAATACCCAAACAAATCTCCCGAAAATGGAAAATAGAGGCCGCAAAGCCAAGGCAGCAGTGTCCTTGTCACTGCCGGTTACAATGTGCCGTCCGGAGTACTGGTAAAACTATTCCATTTGGTGTGGTGTCATGGGGCTTTCCGGAACAATAAAGAATTGATCATAATGACGGGTACATGACTCAGTGCCCTGCCTGTTGTGCTTAATCAGCACCCCCTACCGGCCAAGTCAACACCCGCTAGGGGTAAGGGGTGAGGGTGGGGTTGGTGGTGGGTGTTTGGGTGGGGTGGGGTTAGAGCAATCACTGTAAGACCATTGTGAAATACCGAATATAAAACAGACACCCATAATGATATGGCAATATCAATAATGGCATTATCTCCATGTAAGTTGAATATGTTCATTTTCTATTGATATATTGTGAGTTTATCTGTAATTATGACGATGCTATAGGATAAGTCGACGTTTGTTTTAATTAAATAATAATAATAATAAGGATGTACGGATGCGTCTTACAATGTTATCTCAGCATAGAGGCATTGATCTGCTGGTCATATTTAAAGGTGCATATTCCGGTGGTTTTGAGTTTCTGTCATTTTCTGAGATACATACAATAAGTTGATCGTTACTATGTACATTACTTTAACTTGAAGTCACTTCTATTTATAATGGCTAACTTTTGAGATATTTGAACTGGAACCATGCAAAATAAAGTTAGACAAGCATTCTGCAGTAACAGGTTCTATTTAAGTTCCACAGTATTCCCTTTTATGTGGCAACAAATGTTTGATTTATGTTTGTTTGTTGTTTTACTTCCTTGCAACATCTAAGGTCATATCAGGATGGGTACTGACTTGTGACAGTGCACACTCATGGCAACTTTATAGTGCTGTCCCACTGGGAAACCAGGCCGCTGGCACCATGACCCGATATCCCACTCAGTCACATTATCCTGACACTGAGCTAACCAGTCCTGGTCCTATCCTAATAATGCCGAGCGCCAGGCTAGGAATCGACAAGTATCAATTTTCAAGTCATTTAGTTTGACTCGACCAGGGCTAGAACCCACGACCCCACGATCTACCAGCACGGGAGACGGGCAAATGTTTAATAGTACACCAGTATCTAAGTCAGATATGTAGAATACAATGTAGATAATTGGTTTGGTTTTGACAATTTTATGTTTTCATCGGGCTATGCAGCTTTAATCTGAGTTATTTACATTTTTAAACAGTTAATAAAACATATATAATGTTTTCGATGCACTGCTATTAAATTAATACACCTATGACCAGACAGGGTGGCCGAATGGGTTGATTGCTCGCTTCCTGTGTGGCAGGTTATGGGGTTCGAATCCATGAGATTCAGTATAATTCAAAATCAGACACAGATAATCCTTTTGTGGGCTAATAAATTTATTAATCAGGCTTAATAAATTTTACAACAGCCTTTTATACTACACCTTTGTGAACATTATCTATTGTCAGCATTTTCTCAATAGTACAATTGAGCTTATTAGCTTTAATTATTCTATTGCATTAGGTAGTACAACCTAAGTCATTTATCTAATATAATATTCTTTACATATGTGCAGGTCATTTCAGAATTACTTTTTCGTACTTCAATTACTTATATGCAGGTCCGTCGTATTAGTGATTGTACTATCATTTACTATATGATATAACTCTGAGCATCTTCTAATATTTTCTGTAATAAGAAATTCAGGACAGAAGACATGACGACACAGCTACAGCAGATCACGGTCACACAAACAGCTCACATCTGGCACACTCAACCACTTTTTTGCACTTTTACGTCACACAGCAGCTTTCATTAAATTTCACACTGGGATCATCATCTCTCAGCCAAATTTGGAACAGGAGAGATGATGCATCCTACCTGACAGTATGTTTATTAACATAACTAAACACACTATCGGATTTCCAATTCCCCAGTGTCTTAATGCACTCTATTGGCATCCCAATTCGTGCATACTCTTGCGCTCCCCCTCGCCGTAGACTATGACACGTCACCAAAGGCCAACTGGGATGTCCACAATCCTTCAATGCAGATTGCATACACTCTTTAAACACTATGGCAGTCAGCGGCTTCCCATTGTTCAACATGAAGGCTGGGCTGCCCTCATGTACAGGAGTCAGTCGGATGTACTCGGACCAAGCACGCACTGGGCAGAAGTTGCGACTTGATGCTGTTGGTAGCTCAACGATGTACGCATCCTCTGGTCTGTGTGTAGTTTTAGTGCTCCTAACCATTATCGTTAGGTGTGATTCGTGTGCCTGGATGTCCCTTCTGAGCAGCATGTGACCGCCATCTCCAGATACCTCGGAGTAGAATAAATTAGACTGTCTTAATAAACATAAATAACCTATTAATAAAGCGACAATTAACACAAGTCCTTCATCTTTCATTTTTTTAAATTGTAATATCATCATTTTAATATGCTTAATTTTCAGGGGAAAAGCTCTATTTACAACGTTATTTTTTAATTTACATATTCCAGCTTTAATTAATGTCATAGCATAACAGTCAAATGATTCAGTGCTTCCATTCATTAATCTTATCCAAGTTCTAGCCCCACTAATATAATTTTTTACAGCACCTTCAGTTTTCAATTTATCATTTAAGTATACAGCATATAACATTACCGTCTTCCTTTTGGGTTTCTTAGGACTGTCTCCAATATTATTACAAAACGTTAGATACTCCCTAAATTGTACCCTTTTATTTCTCCAAGTCCCTGCTGCTAGTCCTGCCGAGAAGTACACACTTAACCTATGTACTAATGCCCGCCTCTTCTCTGCAAGTTGATAAAGGCAAAAAAGAAAAATTATCAGCATGCAGAGTGCCACTACAATGACATGTCCAAAACAGGCTCGTTATAAGAAACATTTATTTTAGTCAGTAACTTCTCCTGACATAACTGGTCAGCTATTACTTTCAATTTATTATCAAAAAACAACCTACTTAGGGCATCCGCTAGTACTAGATCCTTTCCAGCCTTATGGACCACCTGTACCGCACAAGTATGAGTGGCTGCAAACCTCCAAATCTCGCGAGCACAGGCGCACAAGACCGGATCCTTTCCAGCACCGGTAGACAGAACCTGTTGGGAAGCAGCATTATCGGTATTAATGATAATTTGATAAGCATGTGGGTCATGGGGAGACAAATGTTTCAATGCTACTACTAAATTTACTGCCTCTAATTGGGCAATGTGAAAACCATTTTCCAAAAATTCTGCAGGATATAATTCAGAATAATAATGCGTTGGACTGAATGCGCCGCCACCACGCAATGAAGAATCGCATTCAATGATCCATTTTTTGCTAGGCAAGTGATGAAGCAACACTAACCTATTATGACCTTCTGAAAAACGCAAAAACCAAGCTACATCCCGTACTAAATTAACTGTGACGCTGACTTTCCCTGTAAACGGTGTATCCCTAAGAAAACCCAAAATTCTATTCATAAAAACATGTGAGTGCATGACACATTTCGAAATAAATTGTAACCGCCCTACTAACCTTTGCACATTTTTACGTGTAACTTGCCTACCAATAATCCATTTCTCACATTCTAAAAGAATATCTAATAATTTCTCGTCAGGGATACGAACAAACAAATGTTTCGAATCTATCTCATAACCTAACCATATCAACCGTTGAGTAGGGGGAATGCATTTTTTAAACGACAACTGAAGACCTAAACATGCAGTCAATTTAAGGGCATAATGATAAGCCTCCTGAGCCTTAGAAAAAGAATTTTCTACTCCAACAAAATCGTCCAAAAAACATAAAGTAAAGAAACCCATTTTATTCATTAAGAACACGACTGCCGCCGTCGTTCGGGCACAAGCCATACTTGACGTACGACAACCAAACGGCGGAGCAATGTCAAAATAATATTTATTATTTACCTTAATACCAAACAAAGGCACACTTAAGGGGCAGGTTCTTAATTGCCTGTACGCCCTAGCTAGATCTATTGACCACATGAATGACGAGCTACCCAATTTTGTGATTTCTTTAGCCAAAGACATTACAGTGGGGAGATTATATTTATATGGCTTCCCCTGATAAAAACCTCTATTAATCCCTGAATTTACGCCACGCCCCTTTTTTGGGTAACTAAGATCTACTATTATCCTACCTTCATCAGTATTTTTCTTGGGGTGGGTCATAATCGGGCTAATTTGAGCCCATGGACAAAATGGAGGATCATTAAATGGACCAATCAAAGCGTCATGGTGTAATTCAGTTTTCACATAGTTATCAATCCAAAATATATCTTCCTTAAAACGAGCGTGGTTTATTAATGTTGGGTTAGGGATAAACGATCCAGTAAAATTTGCTGGCCAACCATATTCCAAGAATGAAACTAGTTCACTATCGCCATAGCCCTCCAATAGAGCCTTCCAATTAGCAATAATTAACCCAGACGGGATAGGGACCCGAGCAGACAAATAATTTGGAAGTCCGGTCTCTCTAACCTGACTATAGATATTAAGATAACTTTCATTAATATCATTGCTAATATCAATTTTAGGCCATTCTTTTAAAATATATTGTTGACAATCAAATGGAGACTTATCACAAAAAACTTTGATTTCGTCCGTATACTCGTGTGTATCAAGTACTTCATTAAACAAGTTAACGTCAACATCAATAACAACTTCACTATCAACTTCAGAACTTAACTGGGTCAGAATTGGAACAATCACATCAAGAACGGGAACATCTGTAACATTTTTAAGTAACGTCTTATTAGGGACGACCCTACCAATATGTCGTCCCTTATTAGTAACTAGAAAGTCGGGTGAGGTCAATTCGGAACTCCTGGCAAGCACAATCTCACCATGGTCAGTGTCAGTTACACAAAGTGGAACCATACTGTCCGAGGAACTAATAGCACTACACTCCTCCACAACTGTCATACCATTAGAATTTACAGAATCAACGGGAACATTTAACAAAGGTAGTGGAACAGGAATAACGGATTGAGGAGGATTGTAAGAATGAACACTAATTAATTCAGTTGCAGGTGTCATCGATCGGTACTCATTATCATCATATACTGAGTCACAGTTCAAACAGCTATTATTCGAATCTGCCGATTGGCATGTACCGAATCTGTCCATATGTATCAGTCCATTAGTCAGTGTATCAGACACAGATTGCTTTCGTCCCAGTGATAAAGACGAAGACATAACTGTTGTGTTGTCACCATGACAACGGCGTCGATCGAGCCCAGTCGACGACGAGAACAATGTTAACGGTCTTCGGTGCGGCGATGCAATTACATGACATGAATCGACAGTTCTCACAGAGCACCTTTTGTTATGATTATTAACTAACGTACGGGCAATGTTGTTAAACCATTTATACCGTGACGTGGAAACTATTTTTGAACAGCCATGGCTCTTGTTACAGCCTTTGTTATTAAAATTTCTATAACATTGAATGTTCCCCTGTGAGGATCTATTTTTAGTAATACACAATTTGTTGGAACACTTTTTATGTTTCATATAAGAGACAACTGGTGACCTGTGAGGAGAAATAGACATGTCATGGTGCTGACATGGCAGCAAAAAATCAACCGCACCGACCTTAACTTGTTCACCGCCGACCGGGCAATTTGAAGCACTTGTGGTTGTGGCGCCATCTGGAGAGGTGCAACACGACTCTTGACCTGTAGACGTACACACTGTCTTCTCAGTACCCGCAGCCCCAGGCCGACTGCCAGCTAAAAATTCTTTGTACGACTCGATGACTCCTCCGTGACAGCCTCTTTCGCATGTTGTTTTGTCTTACACTCCACTTCTTTATGAGAGTGTTTCTTCCGCAGCTTAAAGGCACAATAAGCACATATGTGAATAAACTTATTGACACCTTCACCATGATCACCCGTGTACCCGCATGTACCACCTCTGTTCCAAATAATACATGGACGAGAATCGACACCTTTTTTATATTCAGTGATATTTGACCAAGATGCCACCTGTGATGATTGATCTATGCGCTTGCCAAGTCCACACACATCTCTCCTAATTTCAATTATTTTCCCCTGGTCTTCCCAACCCCCAGGCAATCTTTTGTCCGCTACCATATTGAAAATTTTTTCACTATATGTCAAACATGTAATCCAAGAATAGTTCTGTGCCATCTCCAAGATAGTATCTACGTGGTCATCCAAATGCTTTATCCAATTGTCCGGTACATCGCCCCTCTTTATCATTCTACGTATTGCTGCTAAATACTCAAACCATGTTGACTCTCCTTGATGCACTTTCCCCTTTTTCTCATGCCGTATTACATATTTGTGAGGTAATAGTTTAAATGTCTTAGTACGCCTGACCTTTTTTTCCAGCATACCGTATGAGATCCCGCATTACGGAATCATCACTGTCTGTATCTACATCAATATCTGAAGCACTACGTTTACACGACCGACTATTACACGAAGAATGACACACTTTACCTTTCGTCGCACGTATAGTTGTCTCTCTGTGGCACGATCTGTCCGGACGAACCGCCGAGTTATTTGAAGTGCGCAAAACCGTTACCACCGATTGCTCTGTGACGTCATCATTTGAATCAAGCGGTTCGCCAGACTGATCAACAACATGCCTCGCACTGAATCTTGATTCCTCTAAACACTTTAATCTCTCCATTAACGGCTCTTGAGCAGATTTCAACTTGCGATCCAATAATGTAGCTATATCCTCCAGTGATGGCATGTTACCAGCCTTAGATGTTGATGGAGTAGGCCCTACTGGATCCAAATCCGCCATCTTCATCTGTGTCGTATTGTCTGCACGACCGACAGACGTGTCAGTTCGTATATCCTCGTCATCTGAACAACCCGAACAATCCATTGATCGCAGTAATGCCTTGGAGTACTGGCCCACTACACTCTTGACTTTATGCAATTTCGGCATTGTTCTTGTCCTCCAAGTCTACCGTAAAAGAATCACTGTAGTGTCTGAGCTCCGTCAATGGCACTGGCAAGGTAAGAACTGGCTGTGCTTAGCATTCTCTACCGGAAGTAAACTCGGACCATAGCAACGCATGCTCCGAACGGTATCTATGGTAATCATCCTATCAAGCCCGTAGTCATGAATTTTGAATTATGCATGTTACCGGCAACATGTACAATGTCTTAGAACTTTATATTTGTTACTACCTACACTCTACACTATAAAGGAAACATGATGCCTAGAGCGGGATTCGAACCCAAACTTCTTGCCATTCCAGAGATATCATCCTAACCATTAGACTATCTAGCCTCCATGATGTAGTCACTCTACCCATGAGGCCAGATGGGATGGCCGAATGAGTTGAGCGTCCGTTTCCTGTTTTAGTGGATCGTGCGATTTGAACGGATGGGTTCGAACCCTGGTCGAGTCAAACCATTGACTTAAAATTTGATACTTGTCACTTCCTAGCCAGGCGCTCGTCATTATTAGCATATGCCAAGGACTGGTTGGCTCAGTATCAGGATAATGTGACTGAGTGGGATATCAATCAGATCATGGTGCTGGCGGAATGGTCTCTCAATGTGGCATCACTATGCAGTCGCCATTTGTGTGCACTGTCACAAGTCGGTACCCATCCTGATATGACCTTAGATGTTGCCAGGATGTAAAACTCCAACAACCAACCAACCCTACCCATACCTACCTGTCTATGTGACCCTTGGCTGAGAGGTCAGTGCCGACTGTTAATGAGAAGCCTGACTAAAACCACTCTTCGTATACTACTTTCAGTTTCCGGTCATACCCGTCCCTCATATCCGGTGTCGCAGTTTCAGTGCCCAGTCAGTTTCAGCGCCCGGTCGTGGCTTCTGCGCATTCATGGATTTTAAGAGGCCCTGCAAACTGCAGCATGTCGCCGGCGAGCACTGCTATTTGTTTAGTTTACACTCGGCGATTCAACGCCGATCTAGCTGCTACGTTAATATCGCTTGGAATTTAAGGTTAATTTAATTAAATTTCATTATTTGAATATGTAATTCTGTTAAATATGATCGCATTCAATAGATTTCGGCCTAATCGGTCCCTAACCCTGCCAGGCACCAGCGATAGTTAGAGCTGAGCTTGTAGCCAGCGAGGCCATGGGTGTTTTGACGCTCTTAAAATCCGCGCATGCGCAGAAGCCACGACCGGGCGCTGAAACTGACCGGGCGCTGAAACTGCGACACTGGCTTCCAAGGGAAGCTGGTTCCCGTGTGCCACTTATAGACACGCTGGTTCCCAACCGCAAAGCCTCTTACAGGAAGGTGGGTCAGTGGTTTTGTTTTACATCCTAGGAACATATAAGGTCCTATTAACCAACTGTGCGCATTCATTTCCGTTTGTTTGTGTATTGGGGTTTTACGTCGTAGTAACATCTAAGGTAATATCAAGGGCTATAAATTCGCCAGGAGTGGGCGCTGTCACAGTGTTAGAAGTCAGTGCCCATTCTGGTGCGTCCTTAGATGTTGCCAAGACGTAAATCTCCAACATACAAACATCTTACGTCATATCAGGATGGGTACTGATTATCTGTGTTGGCCTAATTCTATGCTTACATGACCATGAATTATACCTTTAAAATAACTTAAAGTTGCATCGTCCAGTGGTTTTGAGTTTCTTTCATTTTCCTGAGATAAATTGATTGGTATAATCTACCTTACTTTAGTTTGAAGTAAATTTGATTTTAAATGGCTATCTTTTGAGATAATTGAAGTGCAAACGTGTTAATTTAGTTTTGGCAAGCACACCATAGGCTTCTGCACTAACAGGTTATATTAGATTGACTCAGCATTCCCTTCTATGTGGCAACAAATGCTTAATACGCACATCAGTACCTAAGTTAGATATGTACAATTCAATCTAGATAATTGTTTTGGTTTTGAAAATTTGATGCTTCATCGGATTATGCGGCTTTAAGGTACATCCCCTTGCTGATGACATTCTGTATGAATTATTGGACTTGTCTGCGCACCAGACTGGGTGGCCGAATTAGTTGAGCGTCCGTCCCCTGTTTTGGGAGATCGGGGGATACGAACCCATAAGTTCATGGTTTCAAACCCTGGTTGAGTCAAATGAATGACTTAAAAATTGATATGTGTAGCTTCCTAGCCTGGCACTCAGCATTACTAGGATAGGGCAAGGACTGGTTCGCCCAGTGTCAGGATAATGTGATGAGTGGGATATCAGGTCATGGTGCTGGCGGCCTGATTTCCCAGTGGGGCAGCACTATAATGTCACCATGAGTGCACACTGTTACAAGTCGGTATCCGTCCTGTTTTGACCATAGATGTTGCTAGGACATAAAACATCAAACAAACAAACTGTATGCGCACACAAGCTTTAGTAAAGACCAATTAATTTTATTCTGGTCACAAGTTCTCTTCGTGGTTTTTAAATCAAACTGCATTACTTATATGTGATTTAATATTTGTGTCTTATTATATTCGGTGATTAAGGATTGGGAATTTCAATGGCGGGAAATTGATCTTTCCGATTGATCTACTAACTAGCCGTTGATTTACACCAACGTTTTAACTCATATCGATACTTAGCACACCATTCTTATGTTCCAAGCCTTCATTTCTAAACCATTGACCACACACATTACCCATACAAATAGATTTCTAGTGAATACACCCCCACCTCGAAGTCAGAATAACTGATTCAAAATATGATTATTTACACTATAGTATTATGTCGAGTTTATTTAGCAGTATATATATATATAACAAGATAGATCTTGATAGAACCGAAGGCTAAGGGAGCAAACCCTAAGCAGAAAACCATGTCACTGTGGCAGTATTAAGGGTGATTGATGTATGGAACTCCCAACATCTCCCGACCAGCCACTGCAGGGACAAATAGTTTTGCACCTGTCTTGACATGTTCTTGCCAGTGTGAAACCTCTATTTGCTCCCCGAGAGAGTGCTGCTGGTAACTTGCAAAATCCAGCAGCACTTCAACACTTTTTCAGGCAGCTTTCATGAAATGTGTACCATCAAGAGAAACCTGAAGCTGAGAGACATTAAGACCTTTTTCTAGACTCATGGACTCAACTCTCACAGCAGAGAGCTAAATGGAGAGCAGCAGTCAAGTAATGAAAGCAGTCTTTGTCGCATCGCGATGATGATGATATATATATATATAAATATATATATATATATATGCTATATAATTTATTATATGAATTTAAATATAGAATAGTCCCTAATGTTTTCAGTGCTCCTTCTGGGCACCTCTCGCTTACCAACACCCCTTATTCTCAGCAGCCCCCCCTATAACCGGGCACTCCCTGCTTCCCCTTTTCTGGGAACCGACTCTAAGTCTAACAGTCTCCCGGTTCTCACTTCAATATATATATATATATATATATAATTATATATATATATTGAAGTGAGAGATATATTAGCAAGTATATACCAACAAATATCAGTTCTTTAAGCAATTCTCAGCACTTAGCACAATATAATATTTATTACTCATAATTGTTTCGAAGTAGTACTCCAAGAAAATGTCGTGGTCTGTAAGGAACACTGCACCTAGAGTAAGACTAGAATGTGCACTTCTACAGTTCAGGTGCAAAGCCACCTAAATGCCAATCCAAAAATGTAATTTAAATACAAGTTTTTACCTCAAAATTATTTTTTTTCTCACTTATTCCACTTTTCATATGACCACATGGTTATGGAGCAATTAACAAAAAAGAAGGAATATAAAGAAATTATGTTGTTGAGGGTTTGATGACAACGTTTATCTCCATTTTTGGATTGGCGTTTACGTGGTTTTGCGCCTGAACTCTTCACTTCTGCAATTCCTGGATTAGCATCCTAAACGCAAAACTATTCTAGTTGCGCGATGCAATTAACCTATCTACTCCTACCTGTGCATATGACATTTCATCTGGGGAGGTCAGTGCACCTCACTTACACTTGTCCTTCCGGAATTGTAAGTGCTATACTTCTACAGTAAAACCTCCCTAACCGACCACCTCCCCAGATCGACTACACGCCTATTTCGATCGCTTTATTTGGGTCCCAACAATACTATTGTAACCATATTCTAACTCCCTAAACCGACCACCTCACTAAATGGACCACTTAAAGTCGGTCCCAAGTTCGGTCGACTTAGAGAGCTTTCACTGTATTTCCAAATATCCAGGTAGTGCATTTAGAGTACATGCACATGGATGGTTCAAAACTATACATTGCATGGCTTGTACAGTATCCTGACCACGGCACCGATGCCATGGGAGTGGGGTGTAAATAATAGGAAAATATTGTACCTAGAGTGGGATTTGAACTTACAAATCTGCCATTCCGGGGCTAGCGTCCTGACAATTAGGCTATCTAGGTTCCCTGATACAATCAATGTACCGACATCTACCTGTGTGTACAATATTTCATCTGAGGCGGTCATTGCATCTCACTACAATAAGATGATTTGTTGGTTGTTGGAGTCTTAAATCCTGGCAACATCTAAGGGAATATCAGGACGGGTACCGACTTGTGACAGTGCGCACTCATGGTGTCTTTATAGTGCTGCCCCACTGTGAAATCAGACCGCCAGCACTCTGAACCGATGTCCCACTCAGTCACATTATCCTGACATTGAGGTAACAAATCTTTGCCCTATCCTATTAATGCTGAGTGCTGGGCTAGGAAGTGACAAGTATCAATATTTTAAGTCATTGGTTTGACTCGACTGAGAACCGAACTCCCGATTTCCTGCACACGCTAAAATAAGATCACTGGTGTCCCATGAGCATATTAAGTTAAAAAGATCGATGTGAGTAATGGCAAGGCATTTAGTATATCTCTTCAGGGTTCATAGATATATACTTATAAAATGTTTGCCTCAGTTATAATATATACGTTTAATTGATTTTGAATAATAAGGTCCGGCGATACAAAATTAACATTATCTACATGGGTCCACCTGACTGAATCGGTAAGAGCGCTGCTTGGGAGGTCTTCGGTTCAAACCCTGTCTGAGTTAAACCAATGACATACAACATTGATACTACCATACCTGGTACTCTGCATTAAAGCTGCATAGTCCGATGACAACATCAAATCTTCAAACCAAAATAATTGTCGAAATTGGATTCTACATATCGACCTTCGATACTGGTGCACTTATTAAACATTTGTTGCCACACATATGGGAATAGTGAGGCAATTGAATAGAACCTGTTACTGCAGAAGGCTATGGTGTTAGAGTTTTGGCAAGCTTGCCAAAATTAATTTAGCATGGTTGCAGTTCAAATGTCTCAAAAGTTACCCACTTAAAATAAAAATGACTTCAAGCTAAAGTAAGGTGCTTTATAGCGATCAACCTAATGTATTTGTCTCAGAAAATGTCAAAATATAAAAAACCATCGGACTATGCAACTTTAATAGGATAGGGTTAGGACTGGTTTGCTCAGTACCACTATCAGGATTATTGGACTATGGTGCTGGTGGCCCGGTCTTCCACTGATGCAGCACTATAAAGTCCCCATGAATGCGCACTGTCAAAAGTCGATACCCGTCCTGATATGACCTTCAACAGACCCCCACCCTCACCTCCCAGCCCCAACAAACAAATCTACACCCGCATTGGTCATAAGCGTTGTCTTGAATGCGTTTTCTGAAAGCAGCTACGTCGTTTTAGTTCCTGTGTACTACACGAGGTGGCGCCCCGGGTGGCGCCTCCCCGCTGGGCGTCCCGGTGGGTGGCGGAACCTGATCGCGCCGTGCTGCTTCCATTGGAGATTCGAAGCAGGGGCTTACCTGACATGACACGTAGTGAAGGTGAGTTAGGCAGAGAAAATGTCCATTTGAAACTGTGCAACTTAAAATTGCATAGGCCGATGGTTTTCAGTTTATTTCAGTCGTTAGATTGATTTTGATTGATTGGTGGTTGCTTTACGCCGTGTCGGCAACATAGGCCATATTCACGGCGAGAAATGTTAGTTTTTTGTTCAAACCATCGCTTTTACATGTAAAAGCAGACAATCAATTATGTGCCAATAGCCACTCATTAAATATATATTTGTGGTCAGGGGAAACAAATTCCCATAGAAAAAGAAAAGTTTTATTAATAATTGATAGAATCTATTTAGTAAACTATATGAGGTGGTACAGTCGAGCTGCCCTCAAAAAGGCTAAAATGTTTTCCTGTTTTACCTTAGTAAAAAGGTCATGCATACTGTCTGCAGTGTAGAACTGTTGGCGCAGGGCCAAAAAATCAACGCAACTTAGTAAAATGTGTTTGAGTGTCAGCGGGGACTGACACCCAATACATTCAGGGGGAGGTTCCCCCTTGAGCAGAAAAGCATGTGTAAGCCACGAGTGGCCAATACGGCAGCGGCTAAGGACCACTTGGTCCCGCCGACCTCCCGCATGAGTCTGTGGTGGCTTTCCCACAGATGGTTCAATTTCTTTAAGTTTATTAATGTTTTCATCCCACTCATGTTGCCATTTGGATTTTATGTGGGTGGCTATTAGTGGTTTCAGATCAGAGTGAGGGATCAGACACGGTTCAAGATCACAGTTCAGGGCCTTCTTCGCAGCCTGATCAGCTCGTTCATTTCCTTGTATGCCGGCATGGCCAGGCACCCAGCACAGGTTGATGTCATACCCATCCGTTGTCAGTTGGTTCATTTTATAAATGACCGTTCCTAGAATAGGGTAATTCGTTTTCAGTCCAGCAACAGCCAGGAGGCAAGAGAATGAATCACTGTATATAACATAGTTAGTGTGGTTGGATACCTTGATACACTCCAACGCGAGAAGGAGTGCTTGGGCTTCTGCAGTGAAAATCGAGCTCTGATCAGGCAAACGTACACCAAATTTTTCCCGTCGGCAGACTGCAGCAGCAGCTACCCGGCTTTGGTCTTTCGAACCATCAGTGTATATGGAGAGGTGGTCTGCAAACTAGCCTTGAATCTCTGCATGCAGTCCTTGGTACTCGAGTGGATGTGTCCCAGACTTCCTCAGTTCCGTGAGTCGGAGGATAACCGATGGCTTTCTCAACGACCACGGGGGATGTTCTGGGACTTTGTCAGTCATTAGATATATAGTCAGTCGTTAGATATATATATATATATATTTATATGAGTCAGGATATATATATATATGTATATGGTCATTCTCTGAAACTGGGTACCACTTTTGTGACATGGAAGCCAGAAGTGAAAACATTCCAAATAATACCAGAAAACATTCCAAATAATACCAGAACCCATATTCATATCAATGATTACATGTTGTGGATATGTCAAAGAAGAAAAAAAACTATTTCACTTTTTTTATTTTGATCTTATGCAAATTAAGGACTATGTTAAAATGTCCCATGTAGCATGAAAATTAAACACATCCAGAACATCATTTTAACATACAACGCACATTCAAACATTTGATTGATTACAGTTAAGGAAACAAAATTATGTCTTACATGAATCTTTTAAAAAATGCTATCAATTTTGATGTAAATGTATAACTGTCACATATTCCGTTTAGCACAAAATCATATAAACATACTTCTGATACAGTTCTTGCGACTGCCGCCAGAGGGCGGGTTGGTGGTGGTAATCCTCTATAAGACCTTTTTCAAATAGCACGCCGCACAAGGAGCTGCACCCCGACATATAATAGGCCTGTCACACTACGACATAAGGCGCCAACGTAAGCCAACGTAGGTGACGTTTCATCATTACGTTGAGGAACGTCGAGTTACGTTGTGCTGACGTTAGACTGACGTCGAGTTACGTCGAGTTACATCGAGGTATGTCGATTTACATCAGCGTATGTCGTGGTTTTGGACATGTTGAAAATTTTCAACGTAGCTCAATGTGATGCAGTGATGTTTGGATGATGCTACGCCAATGTTAGATGTGCGGGAGGGATGCATAGGCTACGTTAGATCGACGTTGCATCATAGTGACGGACAGGGAGGAGGAATGTGTGGGCCACGTTAGGCCAGGCATGATCACGCCCGCTCGACGCTAAACCGCCGCTACTGTCACACTAGGATGACGTCGCGTGTGCTGGGGTTCCACTAGTCTCACTCGTTGGTGTGACGCTATACCGACGTTACGCTCACGTCGACTATGCGGCATTGACGTCCAACTTGGCCACGTATTTGCATAATACGTCGGGATTTTCGATGTGTTAAATTTATTTTCACATTGTCCCTACGCTGGCGCCTTATGTCGTAGTGTGACAGGGCCATTACAATAGTTCTTGCCGCTGCCCCCAGAGGGCAGGTTCGCAGTAGAAATCCTCCATAGGACCTTTTTCACAGAGCATACTCTCCCAGAGTCACAGTGTCTGAGAGCATGCTTTCACAGAGCCTTGCTCTCAAACCCTGTGAGGGGTCGACAGGGTAAAAATAAGATCATTGTCAGTCATACTGAACAATGAGCGTCTGCTCACATCAATAGTTCTTACCACCGCCGCCAGAGGGCCGGTTATGGTGGAAGCCCTGTGTTGTGAGTGTCGTGTCGGACAAGTAAATAACAACCCACCACGACCCTGCCAGTTGGCAGTGGAAATCCTCTATAGGACCTTTTCCACAGACCACACTACATGATAAGCTTCTGCTCACAGCAATAGTTCTTACCGCTGCCGCCAGAGGGCCGGTTGGTGGTGGAAACCATATGTTGTGAGTGTCCTGTCGGACAAGTACATAACAACCCACCCACGTCCCCGCTGATACCGACCATTAACCTTCCCCGGGGACGTAATGTATGACTGATGAGTCGAGCACAAGCCCTCGAGTTTTTCTCTACTCGACAGAGGCGATGTTTTGTCAGAACAAACCATGAAACTCTGATCAGAACTCTCGGGTTACACGCTTGAGTGGCGCGTGCCAGCTGACATATGTCAAAGATGGCGCAGCCGGGGTCAGTCCCTTTTGACCTCCCGTGTTGAACATACAGTTAGTGCCCTCCCCCCCCCTCATCCCACCCCACCCCACCTACACACACACTTTTCGGATTGTAATACGAAACTATCAGAACAATGCCCGGGCGCGGCGTCTCTCCATTACGGGGGCTTCCCATTGGCAAACACGGGTCGCACCGCAACGCTCCAGTGACCACGATTTGACCTTCAGCCTGACCTTCCCACGTGCCACTTTCTATATCCTTCACCCGTCTGCGCGACCAGTCGGGATGGCCGAATGAGTTGAGCGTCCATCTCCCATTTTGGTAGATCGTGGGATTCGAAGCTACGCGTTCGAACCCTGGTCAAGTCAAACCAGTGACGTAAAAATGTATACTTGTCACTTCCTAGCCAGGTGCTCAGCATTATTATGATAGGGTAAGGACTGGTTGCTTCAGTGTCAGGATAATGTGACTGTGTGGGATATCATATCATGGTGCTTGTGGCCTGGTCTCCTAGTGGGGCAGCACTATAAACTCACCATGAGTGTGCACTGTCACAAGTCAGTACCTGTCCTGATATGACCTTAGATGTTGCTAGGACTTGAAACCACAACAACAAACGAAAAAGAAGCTGATGGCGGGATGGTGATACTCCAGATATTTACCCCCAAAAACCTGCATTCAGAGTCCAAGCATTTGCTTAAATCTGCATAGTCTGATGAAATATCAAAGATACTGATGCACTTATTAAGCATTTGTGTCTGCGTAGAAGGCAATAATGAGTCAATTTAACAGAACCTATTATTGCAGAAGTCTATGGTGTCAGAGTTTTGACAAGCTTGGCGAAACTAATTTTCCATGTTTGCACTCAAAATATCTCAAAAATTTACCATTTAAAATAAAAGTAACTTTGAACTAATGTAAAGTAGATACTCGTCATCGATCAAATATATTTATCTCAGAAATAATACAGAAATTCAAAACCATCGGACAATGCAACTTTAATTTCCCAAACTAATCGGAATCGTTCCATCTTAGTTGTGATGTCAGGCTCTATTCCTCTGTTGACATCACACCCACTTAATCGCACTAAGTGGAAATGGACATCTCAAATCCATAATCAAATATGGTTAAAGCTGCACAATCGGATGATCTTGAGTTGCTTTTGCATTGTTTTATTCAAATATATTAGGTAACCAATTTTAACATAGGTTGCATTATTTTCGAGTAAAGTTGATAATAATTGACCCTGAATTTGTGTTGTCATATTTTTGAATTTAAATATAGTAGCCTGATTATTTTTTACTTGGGTTACATTGTTGTTTGGAGTAACTTTTATAATAATTGGCTTTAAATATAGATATATTTGATTTAAATATATTAGGTTAATGAATTTAGAATAGCTTATGTTATTTTGGAGTAATTTAAAATAACATTCAATCGTTTTCATAGTTTAAGAATTTAAATATATTATGTTAAAATTGTATCGTAAGTAACAGTTTATTTTGTGAATTTAAAGTAGCATTAATCTTATTCACAATTTTGGCATAGACTACATTATTTCGGAGAACCTTTTTATAAATAAGTATCTACTTTTGGCGATATCTTAAATGCAAATATTGAATATAATTTAAGTATGCACACCAGTTAGAGTCAAGTGTCAAATGACATTGTGAGATTACCACTTGGCAAGACCAGCAAATTTTGACTTTCCTAAGGGGGGGGAATAAATAAAGACATGACTAGTGGGCGTGCCATTACCTAAGTTAGATATTTAGGATTAAATCTAGGTACGCGTTTTGGTTTTGACAATTTTAAGCTTTAATCAGATGACGTAATTTAAAGTCTAATCACCATGTGACTTTTAGTTTCGTATGAAATTCAAAAACCTCTTAGTTCCCACTGTGTCGCTAGGCGCGCAGTGTCTGGCAGTGTGGCAGGGTCATATAATACTGTTAATCTACTACACTTTTAATCTATTAATGTTAATATACTACAACCCCTTCCTCTCATAACCTCAAATAGATATCTAAGTTATTGAGGATTTCCGCTCGAGTAAATTGTTAAGTAAATTCGAGAGGGGTGTGTCATAGTATAGGGATGGACTAGATAAAAGATTCACCCATACTTACAGTACAGGGGTGAATGACAACGTAGTCTAAATACGGGCGAAAATAGCTTTAATATGGAACAGGAAGTAGAATGCCTGGCACCAGTGTCAAATGGTTACTTATATCGGCACAGAGTTGGTGAAATGGGAGAGAATGCAAAAAGACAAGATGGTGGCCATAGAATGCCATCGATTTCACTTTTAAACTCTATTAAACTGCATGTTTTATTACATATTTCAACTCAAAGGTAGCGAAATATAAAAACATATATAAAGAATAAATATTGCCTCTTAAATTAAGACATTATTCACTCAATTAATTTCCCCAGGATGTCGAAATTCTTCGCCAGCTTTTCTAATGGGTTGGTTTTCACCCCTGTACTGTCAGTACGGGGTGAATCTTTTATCTAGGGATGGACATGTCCCAATTAACTAAATATGTGTGATGTACTTTATTTATATTAACATGTTTTTTTCTGTTTAGAAAAATAATCAACAAACCTCACAGACCAAATCACCTAAATTTCCACTCGCCTTGCAACGTCTTTTGTTGTTGTTGTCTTTTGTTGTTGTTGTCTTTTGTTGTTGTTGTCTTTTGTTGTTGTTGTCTTCTATTGTTGTTGTCATTTGCTGTTGTTGTATTTCTTTGTTGTCTTTTTTATGTTGTCTTTTGTTGTTGTTGTCTTTTGTTGTTGTCTTTTGTTGTTGTTGTCTCTTTTTGTTGTTGTCTTTCTTTGTTTTCGTATTTTTTGTATGTTTGGTATATAGTAGATTTGTTTGCATAGTCTTTGGTTAAAGCAGGAAGATGTTTTGCAAATGTTCAAAAATCATTATAATTTGACTGTGAAACATTTAGTAACTGACTCAACCTACATCTGTCTAAAAAAAATTCGAAATATTAGTTGGATGTGCAAATACATTGAAACTAATATACTCACCCATTAGCTTTCCGGTCATTTGTCAACATCCCGATCTATTTATAGAACATGGTACAGTATAACCCCATTAAACCAAACTTGAAGGGACCCTAGAAATGTGTATGGATTAACTGATCATTGGTTTAACCGAGCTTTGGCGTTGACTTTGACTTTGGGTAGGTGTGTATTGCACATGTAATATACAATATATGTGGACACTTTTATTATTGTTTTTTAGGTATGTACAGTATAACCCCGCTAAACCAAACTCATTTAAACCAAACGATCGGTTAATCCAAATCTTTTTCGGCGACCTGGCAAAATACTACCATTTATCATATAAAAAAGTCAGTGGGGTCTCAGATGACCTTATAACCACATGAATGTTTGGTTTAACCATACCGGAGTGCCCTGGGGTGCGACATTTTTGTTTGGATTAACCGATAATTTGGATTAACCCACTTTGGTTTAACCAACTTTTATATATGATAAATGGTAGCATTTTGCTGGGCCGCCGACAAAAGTTTGGATTAACCGATCGTTTGGTTTAACCGAGCTTGATTTAACGGGGTTATACTGTATATAAATGAGTGTGGTCTCGCTCCAGGCGCGTGACATAACCATTTACTGAGAATTTATTTGATTTGATTAGAAGTAACCTTGTGAATCTTCTCTCTCCTACCGAACACAGTGGCCTTATCGGTTGGTGTTGGTTGTTGGAGTTTTACATCCAGGCAACATCTAAGGTGTTCTCTGTGGTGGAGTGGTTAGAGTGTCTGCCTTTTTTCTAGGTCAGAATCCTAATCTGAAGGTTGGTGGTTTGATTCCCCGTGCCCCCCAATCTCTGCCAATTTGGATTTCCACCGCTGTGTATAACTTACAGCGTCATCAAAGCCCAGTTGCTCGCATACCATGTCTATGTGGTGTGGGAGGTTAAAAATCCCTTGGGTCGGTAAAAGTGTAGGCTCGGGCTTTTTATCGACAAACTGTTTAATGCTGAAAACAAGTCTATTCAGACTTATCCATGGTAGGCAGTATATATCTTCAAGAAAAAAAGGTCATGTCAGGACAGGTACCGACTTGTGACAGAGCACACTCATGGTGACTTTATAGTGCTGCCCCACTGGGAAGTCAGGCCACAGGCATCATGATCTGATATCCCATTCAGTCACATTATCCTGACACTGAGCTAACTAGTCCCTTCACTATCATATTAATACCGAGCACCAGGTTAGGAAGTGACAAGTATCAATTTTAAAATGGCTTGACTCGACTGGGACCCGAACTCCCGACCTTCCGCACGCGAGGCCCGCGCTCTGCCGATTAGGGCACCGCGACCGATGGCCGAAACAGTAAGCGTGCTAAAACTAACGTCCCATTTTGGAAATCATGGGTTTGAATTCCGAGAAAGTCAAACAAATAACTTACAATATTGATATTTGTTGCTACCTCGCCTGGTTTTCGGCATCAATAGTAAAAGGACTGGTTTGCCGAGCATCACGATTATATGACCGAGTGAGATATTGGGTTATATGGTGCCAGTGGCCTGGTCTCCGAATCGGGGCAGCACTATAAAGTCGCCACGAGAGTGCGCTCTGTTACCCGTCCTGATATGACCTTAGATGTTGCGAGTCGTAACCCCACAACAATAAAACAAAACAAACAAACAAATCTCTCTGTTATATATCGCTTTCTTTTGTCCCAGCCCAATCGATTCAGACTCAGAGCGTCGGGATGCAATCCGAGCTGACTAATTGTTTTTTTTTCCGGGGCAGAAGCCCAATTTAAATGGACCCTGAAATGGCTGGGGACCACCGTGGGTCCCCTCATAGACCCTACCAACGGGCGATAAAAGGGTCATTATGGCGCATTACGACTGCGCAAGATGCGCGCGCCGGCTGCGCAATGGCGCGTCCTTTGTACAGCGGTGGCCTTATTTTATGTACGACCGGCGCGCCCCCTACCCTATTCCGAAATTACAAATGGCGTGCCACCGTTTTCTGGCGGGGCGCAGAAATTGCGATCATTTATCAAG
The DNA here is from genome assembly GCA_030323885.1 of Branchipolynoe longqiensis. NCBI lineage: Eukaryota > Metazoa > Annelida > Polychaeta > Phyllodocida > Polynoidae > Branchipolynoe > Branchipolynoe longqiensis. The sequence continues at coordinate 39,490,623 of CM059191.1, forward strand.
TCGCCTGGTGGCGAGATTGAAACGTTTCTGGCACGCAATAAAGGGGGACAGAGAACATTTATTTGAGTACTATAATGGCGGGTTTTAATCTACCTATTGCTGGCGATTAATTTGTCTGGTCGGTATTAGGCTAGCCGCCAGATTTATCATGGTAGGCAGACAGAGGGAGCGGGGGGGGGGGGGCCGGAGGTGGGAGCCGCCACCACCTTCCTTGCACAGCAGTAATTGAAAGTCAAACAGAGCTACAATATGGGAACACAGTACCACCATTATACGCTGGGCGTGGTGGCCGAATCGGTACGGTAGAGCACGGGACGCGCGTTGCTGGAGATCGGGAGTTCGGTTCCCGGTCGAGTCAAAGTAATGACTTATAATAAAATTGATACTTGTCGCTTCTGAGGCTGATGCTCGGCATTAATAGGATAGGGCAAGGACTAGTTAGCTCAGTGTCAAGGTAATGTGACTTGAGTGGGATATCGGCAGCCTGATTTACCAGTGGGGCAGCACTATCAAATAAAGTCGCCATGAGTGCGCATTATCACAAGTCGGTACCCATCCTGATATTACCTTAGATGTTGCCAGGATGTAAAACTCCAACAACCAACCAACCACGCCGGCCACCAGTCGTCGCCACCAGCGTCTGCCCCGCTTGCCCACGCAGCCTGGCGGTCTGACTGCACAGCTTGCTTGCCCACGCAGCCTGCTAACCTGCCCGCCTGCCCTCCTTCCCTCAAGCCCGCCCAACCTGCGCCGCCAGTCTGCCAGCGCGCGCCGAGGCAGGATCGGTGTCGAAGGCGCCACCTAGTGGATTATTAGGAGAACCAATATCCACCCATTTTACTTACCTTATGTAGCTCAAAATGGGTGGACAAGCACCTTCTGCATTGTAAGTCGATAGTCTACCTACCCCTAAAAAATAGATTAGAGTTGTATAGTTCGATGGTTTTGAGTTTTCCTCATTTTCTGAGATAAATATATTAGGCTGATGGTTATAAGCTGCCATACTTTAGTTTGAAGCAACTTTGATTTTAAATGGCTAACTCTGGAGATATTTCAAGGACAAACATGCAATATTATTATTGGAAGCGAATGGCGATCTGGGGCGGCTCGGCACCGGAAGTGCAGGTGGGGTCCGACATCCCCGCAGCAAATCGTACATGCATATAGCACATGAAGGAAGAAATTAAATAAATAATAGAAAGGCAGCACCGCCAATTTATATATATATAATGCTTATATTTCACATTATTTTTGGCAAGCATGCCAAAACTCTGATACCATATGCTTCAACAGTAACAGCCTCGGCATTCCCTCCTATGTGGCAAAACATGCTTTATAAGTGCATTACTATCCAATTTAGATATCTCGGATAAAATGTATATACATAATAGCTTTGGTTTTGAAAATTTGATACTTTCATCGGACTATACAGCTTTACATAAGAAGGAATTTCATGAACAGAAACATTGATTGATTGTTTGTTTTTTTATTCAACCATCGCTTTTACATATAATGTAAGAGCATACAAGACCCTTGTGTAGTTAGTACCATTACATAGTAGAAATGCAGGCAAATTGCACAGAACGCCTTCTTGATCAAACAAGAAAGAGAAGAATTTGCATTGAGTTGAATTGAATTAAACAAATGTAATCACAAACATGTAGTAAGGTAACTTGTAAGGCTTCCCCAATGGGTTCCCCAATCTTCCAGCCAAGCAACCAATGTTACGTTAAATTAAAGCTCTTACAAAACTCGTCAATTGACATTTTTACCTAGAATCAGAATACATTATTATTCATATGATGCCAACTCTCTTAGAGTGCAGGCTTCTTGTGTGGAAGCCGAGTCAAACGAATGACGAACGAAATTGATATGTGTTTCTACCTAGTATGGTGCTCTGCATCACTAAGATAGGAAAAGGGCCGATGAGCTAAATGTCAGGATAATGCGACTGGTGTCAGATTTATACAGCACTATGAAGTCGCCATGACAATATCAGGGTATCACCAGTAGGTACCCGTCCCTGATATTACCTTAGTTGGTGCCATGATGTCAACAAACAAACATGCTTTCTACCCCGTTATAATATTACTGGATACCCGGCCGTCAGAGCCCCAGATAATACCACAAAACTCTTCCCAGATGCGTTCTGATAACTGTCTGTCAGTTCACATCTGATGCCCCTCTCAAACAAACTCATAAGGAAGAAAGGGAAGACAAGTCACGAAAGATTGACAGTGAAGAAGTTGTGCTTTGTTGGCATCAACCCCTGTTCACCTACTAGTGACCTATCAGTATCACCCTGACCCCTTACCTTCTGTCCACACAGAGTCTCATTACCTCTTTAGTATGTCTATGAATCAGTGCCTTCAGCCCATTGAACCGGAGTACCATGGTTGTTGCACACAGCTCAGTTTGTATATATGAAAGGTGGAGCATCAGACAGAGTGTCTGGGTTCCTGCCCAAGAGAGAGTGTGTCTCACTCAAGAGTCAGGAGTAGAGTGTTGCTCCCCAGTGTGTCTGGAGCAGTGTCCAGAATAATCAATATCAAAGTGAGGCTAGTGTGGTCAGGTGAGGCAAAGGGGTGCAGGGGACTGCGCCTCCCACAGCCAGCCAATCAGGCACCCTCCACAGCCCGGGAGGCGACGCCCCCCATATGGGCAGCGATCACTCAACCCAGCTGTAGGTGGTGTCCATAATGTATGCAGTATGGCTGGTGTGCTTGCCCTTCGGCCCTGTGGTAACAGGTAGTTGCAGACAGTTACAATAAACATATATATATTAAAAATCTCCTTTTCCTCCATTTGCACCCTTACTGGTGCATAGAGGGAACATTCTACCAAACATTCACTGTCTCTTATATAGGAACATCTCATCAAAATCTCGGTCACTATGTATGAACATATATTTCCCATAGCTTAATATGTCACACAGCGAGTTGGGCACCCATTGCTTTTCTATTACATAACCTTGGTCCCCACTCCATCGCCCGAGGATAATAATGCTCTCTGCCAATATATAATTCCGAACCGAAAATCCGTATATTTTTACACTGTGGTTAATTTCCAACTTCCTGTCCACGATAACCAAACAAATCCTGTGACTCGTGAGGCTTTTTGTTGGCCCTCTGGTGGGAAGAATGTGGTGAATGGAGTCGGCGGACCGTGGTATTTGGGGGTTGGTTACTTGTTGGAGTATTACGTCCTGGCAACATCTGAGGTCATATCAGGATGGGTACCGACTTGTGACAGGGCAAACTCATGGTGACTTGATAGTGATTTCCCAGTGGGACAGGCCACCAGCACCATGACCTGATATTCCACTCAGTCACATTGTCCTGACACTGAGCCAACCAGTCCTTGTCCTATCCTATTAGGATAGGACAAGTATCAATGTTGTAAGTCAATAGTTGGACTCGACTGGGAATCCGATCTCCCGCACGGGAAAGGTGTAGGGTAAGTTGTAAGCTGGGGGGGCGGGCACATATACCAGGACGGCATATATATGTATGTTTGTGTAAGGAATTGTACACACACATATTTTTACATATAGATGCAATTCTACGCATATATATATATATAGCGCATCTTTCGGCCGACTACGCCAGAGACTCTGGAACAACCACCATGTGTCCATGTGGGTCAAAGGCAAGATCTACCATGCAATCGTGCTATCCACCCTACTCTACAGAGCCGAGGCCTGGACAGTGTACAGACGACAGGTGTAAAAGCTACATGCCTTCATGATGTGACATCTGCGTTCAATCATAAGGCTAACCTGGAGGGACAAAGTGACAAATAAGGAAATACTCGAACAGACGGGGCATTCCCTCTATGGAAGATCTTCTGATCAAAAAGAATCTCCTGTGGACTGGACACCTCATGAAGATGTCATCAGACAGGCTACCAAAGCAGATCCTCTATTCTCAACTGTCTTCTGGTTATAGAAAGAGAGGGCGCCCTCATCTCTGGTCCAAGGATACCATCAAGAGAAACCTGAAGCTGAGAGACATTAAGACTGACTCATGGACATCACTCTCACAGCAGAGAGCTAAATGGAGAACGGCGGTCAAGTAATGAAAGCAGTCTTTGTCGCATCGCGACCGACAGCATGATGATGATGATATATATGCATAGAATTGCATGTATATGTAAATATATATATATGTGTGTGTCTGTGTGTGTATGAGTTCTGTTACTCTTACAGGAAAACGAATAATTGCTGAAAATAATGTCTCATACTTCCATTCAGTCTAGACGCATCTTTAAATAATGGCATTGCTTGCAATAATTAACCAAATACCAATATTATTACAGCCCACCGATAAAATGCCTTCAGGATAATCAATCTTAGAAATACCCAACATAAGTTTTGAACAAACAACAAACACCCCCCCCCCCCCACCCACCCACCCCGACCAAATGCTCCAACACAAATACCGTCAAAGAAATAAACTCTAACAAATAAAAAAATAAAAGTATATATGTGGGAGGGGTGTTTTTCTGCCCTTCTCTCAACTCCCGCTCCCTTCTATATGCGTAGGCGTGTGTGTGTGTGCATGTCTGTGTATGTCTGCGTGTGAGTGTGGGTGGAGAGGGGTGAGGGGTGTGGAGGTGTGGGTGGGCGGGTAAGGTGTGTGTGTGGGGGGGGGGGAGTGAGAGGCGTGGCTTGCGCTGGCTGTTTTATGACACTATTGGCTTCCACTCGAGTCCCGGCGCGCGGAGCGTCACCTTTGTTTGTGTGGATAACTAATTATGCCACTTGCGCCGCGTTCAGCCCGACGTGTGGCCAAGTGAGTTGAAGTGTCCCGGTCGCACATTTATAATCTTCCAACCTCATAAATCGAGCACCTCCGCCAACAAAAGGAAGCCTCCACCCCCACCTCCACTCACACCTCCACCTCCACTCCCACCTCCACCTCCACCCCACCTAAACTCCCACCTCCACCTCCAACCCCACCCCACATCCACTCACGCCCCCACCTAAACTCCCACCTCCACATCCCCCCCAACCCCCACCTCCACATACACTCCCAGCTCAACCCAGAACCTCCAATCGCCAACTTCCATCTACCAACATCCACCACACCTCCACCTCCACTCCCACCTCCACTCACATCCCCACCTCCACGCACACCTCCACCTCCACTCACACCTCCACAATCACCGCCACCTCAACCCAGAACCACCAATCGCCATCCTCCATCTACCAACATACACCCCCACCTCCACTCACACCCCCACCTCCACTCCCACTCTATTCCCACTCCCAACACCAAACCTCCAACCTCCAATAGCCAACCTCCATCTACCGACATCCATCCCCACCTCCACTCACCCCCCACCTCCACTCACACCCCCATCTCCATTCACACCCCCACCTCCACTCACACCTCTACATCCACCACACCCCACCTCCACCTCCACTCCCACCTCAACCCAGTGGCTGACTGAGTGGTGGGTGGTGGTGGTTGGTGGTGGTGGTTGTGGTTGGTGGTGGTTGTGGTTGGTGGTGGTTGTGGTTGGTGGTGGTAGTGGTGGTTGGTGGTGATTGGTGGTGGCTGACTGAGTGGTGGGTGGTGGTGGTTGGTGATGGTGGTAGTTGGTGGTAGGGGTTGGTGGTGGTGGTGGCTGGTGGTGGTGGTGGTTGGTGGTAGGGGCTGCTGGTGGTGGTTGCTGGGTGTGGTGGTGGTTGGTGGTGGTGGCTGGTGGTGGTGGTTGGTGGTGGTTGGTGGTGTCTGACTGAGTGGTGGGTGGTGAACATGCACAAAACTTGGGACGGATGCACAAAACTTGGGACGGATGCCACCGGATGGACGTCTACGGTTCTTGTCCGGTTTGAGTTTGTTTCGTTCGTTGGCTATCCGTTCATGTCCGTTTCATATCTGTTTCATGTCCGTTTCATGTCCGTTCGTCTAGCGTCCTTTGACCCGATATCGCAACATTTTGACACATTTTAATATATTTTGATACTTATCACGCCCAAACCCCACCGGTCTAGACAATTCTGTCCGTTGCTCAATCCGGCGAGGTGTGACAGCCACTTAAGATACGACTAGATACAAGAACAACAAGGTCAAAATACAACATCACACATATATAATCTTCCATGATTGATGAGATCTGTGAGGTCACTAGCTACTCAAATTCCTAGAAATCGGCGCAGTCTCAATTGAAGCATACGAATATATTTGTTTAAATGTTAGCAACTGTCAATGAATTAAAGTTGCAGAGTCCAATGGCTTTGAGTTTCTGTCATTAGAAAGAAAAGATAGATTATTATGTCGATCGTTCTAATATACATTTACTTTTAGTTTGAGGTAACCCTTATGTTAAATGGCTAACTTTGGAGACTTTTGGAGATCAAACATCTAACAAATAATTTTGGCAACTGCATCAAAACGCTCCACCATAGGATTCAAAACTAACAGACTAAATTGACTTAGCATTCCTTCTATGCAGCAAGAAGTGCTCAATAAGGGCACCGGTATCTAAGCTGGATATATGAATCAAATCTAGATCAATGGTTTGGCTTTAACAAAAAGTTATGGCGTTCTCTGTGGCACAGTAGTTAGAGTGTCTGACTTTTTTCTAGGTCAGACTCCTAATCTGAGGGTCGGCGGTTCGATTCCCCGTGCCCCCAGCTCTGCCAATTTGAATGTCCACCGCTGTGTATAACTTACAGCGTCATCAAAGGCCGGTTGCTCTGATACCATGTCTATGTGGTGTGGGAGGTTAAAAATCCCTTGAGTCGGTAAAAGTGTAGGCTCGGGCTTTCTATCGACCAGCAGTGGAATGAGGAAGACCAGTCGTCGATGACTGAAATTTCCCCTGCTTAAACAACTAATGGAACCAAAAATGTTGCTTTAATAGAAAAGTTTGTTTGTTGTTGTTTTACGTCCTAGCAACATCTAAGGTCATATCAGGACGGGTACCGACTTGTGACAGTGCGCACTCATGGTGACGTTATAGTGTTGCCCCACTAGAAGACCAGGCCGCCAGCACCATGACCTGATATCCCTCTCAGTCACATTACCCTGACACTGAGCCAACCAGTCCTTGCCCTATCCTAATAATGCCGAGCGCCAGGCTAGGAAGCAACAAGTATCAAATTTTAAGTCATTGGTTTGACTCGACCAGGGTTCGAACCCACGACCCCACGATCTACCAACACAGGAAACGGACGCCCTAACTCATTCGGCCATCCTGTCTGGTTTTAATAGAAAATGAACAGCTGTAAACAAGTCCTAGTTTGACCGTAAGGAAATGTCAGAGACTGAATATTAACGCTGAGTATATTAAGAGGACTATCATTGATATTGGATCTGGTTTCTCACAGATATTCCTCTGTATTATTTCTATATATATTTCTATGTATTTCTAGCCTTCGGCTTAATGCGTACCTACATATATATTTATGAATATTAAACAATATTTATATTTATATATATATTTATATATATATTATATATATATTATATATAGATTCATGTATGTATCTATGTGTATCTATGTATATTCATATGTATTTATGTATGGATATTGTAATGCTTATCTCTAAGTTCATACATTCATATGTATATATATAATGTTTGATATATTTATATACATACACATGGATATTTATATGTATTTTCACATATATAATTTTATTTGCATGGTCATGCTATATATATGAATATATATATGAATATGTATATTTATATGTATTTATATATGGCTATTTTAATATTTATCTCTAAGTTCATATATACAGAAGTATATATATATATAAATATGTTATGCATTTTTACATACACTTATGTATATTTATATATAATTTCATTTATCTATTTTTATGTGCATGTACATGCTATATATATATAACAAGTGCAAACATGTACGTACTATATTGGTTTTTACCGGCGTGTGTAACCATGATAAGTGTTCGCACGCCTGCTACACACCCGGACCACACGGGATGGCTGAATGAGTTAGAGCGTCCGTCTCCCTTGCTGGTATATCGTGGGGTCGTGGGTTCGAACCCTGGTCGAGTCAAACCAATGAATTAAAAATTGATACTTGATGCTTCCTAGCCTGGTGCTCGGCATTATTAGGACAGGGAAAGGACTGGTGTGCTCAGTGTCAGGATAATGTGACTGAGTGGGATACCAGGTCATGGTGCCGGCAGCCTGGTTTCCCAGTGGGACAGCACTATAAAGTCACCATGAGTGTGCACTGTCACAAGTCGGTACCCGTCCTGATATGACCTTAGAAGTTGCAAACAAATAGCTACAGACGCGAGGCACGGCACAGAGAGGCGACACATACATCTATGAGTCACAGCTGCGTGTTTACACGCTCGACTGCATGAACACCTAGAGCTACTTGTAGCTGCTTATAACTGACATTAGCTGCTAATAGCTGCGTATGGCTTCTTATGGCTGATTGTGACTACCTATAACTGCTTATACTTGCTGACAGTTACTTATAACTGTTCATATGTGCATAGGTCTGCATATTGCTGATAATAGCCGCTTATAACTGCATATATCTGCTTGTAGCTATTCATTGCTGCGCATATCCGCTTATAACTACTTATAACTGAATATAGCTGTTTATATTTGTGTATATATATTTCCTTATATCTGCGTATTGCTGATAATAGCCGCTTATAGCTGCTTATTTCTGATAATAGCTGCGCATAGCTGCTTATGACTGTAGCCGTCTGTAACTGCACATTGCTGCTTATGCCTGCTTATTGTTGCTAATAGCTGTTTATAACTGTATGTAGCTGCTCATGAGTTATAGCTACTTATAACTGCGTATAGCTGCTAATATCTGCTTATACTAGCTGTTTATAACTGCGCATAGCTGCTTATATCTGCTTATATCTGCTTATAGCTGCTTATAGCTGCTTATAACTGCTCATAGCTGCTTATATCTGCTCATAGCTGCTCATAGCTGCGCATAGCTGTTTATAGCGGCTTATAGTTGCTTATTGTTGCTTATGTTGATTGAAGCGGTTTGTAGCTGCCAGGAGAAGCTCTGAGCGGGTTGATCTGCTCGGAGCTGCTCACGCCTCACGACCGGTGTTGCTCGCCCCGGGATGCACTCGAGTTGCTCCCGGCACGGCCTCTTCAGGCGGCCGTTCTCAGCGCCGCTCGAGCAGCAGTTATCACAACTGAAACTCCATTAGACGTCACCGGCTCGCCGTTAGGCGTGAAGAGGGTTGTTCATATCTAGTGTGCCTAGGGCAGACCGGTTCACCAGCAGGCCTGAAGCCAGCCACCCACACAAACACACAAGCACACAAAAGGACAACATAATATTTAAAAAACCTAATAATATTGGTTATTACCGAGACCCCTCCTTTCAATATTTACTTATATTCACAGGAACTATATGAAGTGTCTTCATAAATACATGCACTCACTCACTCACTCACTCACTCACTCACTCACTCACTCACTCACTCACTCACTCACTCACTCACTCACGCACTCACTCACCCACTCACACACTGACTCACTCACTCACTCAGCCACTCACACACTCACTCACTCACTCACACACTCACACACTCACTCACTCACGTACTCACTCACTCACTCAGCCACTCACCCACTCACCCACGCACTCACCCACACACCCACACACTCACTCACTCGCCCACTCGCCCACTCACTCACTCACTCACTCAGCCACTCACACACTCACCCACGCACTCACCCACACACCCACACACTCACTCACTCGCCCACTCACTCACTCACTCACTCACTCGCCCACTCACTCACTCACTCACTCACATACTCACTCACTCGCCCACTCACTCACTCACTCACTCACTCACATACTCACTCACTCACTCGCTAACTCACTCACTCAGCCACTCACCCACTCACCCACACACTCACCCACACACCCACGCACTCACTCACTCACTCACGCACTCACTCGCCCACTCACTCACCCACGCACTCACCCACACGCTCACTCACCCACTTACTCACTCACTTACTCACTCACGCACTCACTCATGCACTCACCCACTCACTCACCCACTCACTCTCCCACTCACTCACTCACGCACTCACCCAAGCACTCACTTACGCACGCACTCACGCATTCACCCAAACACTCACTTACGCACGCACTCACGCACTCACTCATGCACTCACTCACGCACTCACTCATGCACTCACTCACGCACTCACTCACGCACTTACTCACCCACTCACTCGCTCTCTCACTCACTCATGTATACACCAGCATTATTACCAAGGTACAAATATATCTTTATATACATACATGTATATATATATATAATCATAAATCACTGATACATAATACAAATCCTAATTCAACTGAGTCAGACTAGCGACTTTCTTAACAGTCATGCATTCAAGAAGGACAAATATAATTAGAATATGCAAATAAAGTACATATAATTCATACACGGTCTGTCACAGATACTATATAGATATAATATATATGTACTCTATTTATGATCCTAAACCCGAAAATTTGTTCGGAGGTAAGTGAGTAGGATAATGAGCAGGCGAGCGGTGGCGCCACCATCGGAGCTGAGGCAAGTAGGACTGAGCAGTCGATGAGTAGTCCGAGGCTCAACCACCTGATTACTGGTGGGTGGGTGTCAGGAGCGAGTATAGAATTCTGGGTTATTATATTCGTATAATTCTTATAGAGCATATATAAATTCACGAATTAAAAATATATAATATAATATATTGATATACATTTCTATATATTATATTTATATATATTTATATATATTTATATATATTTATATATATTTATATATATTTATATATATTTATATATCGAATTTTGTATTTATCTATTTACATATTTATTTATGTATTAATATATTTATATATTAATATATTTATATATTTTCATATTTACATATGTATATATAAATGTATGCCCATACTCCTTATACATCGGGATGTACACTGCTTTATATTTCATTGCAGATAGCTGCCTGTTAATGAAAGACCCCTCGATCTCTCCCCCCCCCCCCCCCCCCCCCCCCCCCCCCCCCCCCCCCCCCCACCACCGACCCCACCTTTCCACCTAGAGCTGTCACTTTCCTCACCTCAATTACACAGAATGGTGTTCTTGGGTACAGATAACTATCGGCTGGAGGTGTGGTGTGTGTGGCGTGGTGTGTGTGTGTGGTGGGGGAGGGGTGCGTGTGGTGGGGGTGTGGTGTGTGTGGTGGTGGTGTGTGTGTGTGTGGAGAGTGAATCTTAGATTGGTGCGAGGCGGCCATAAACAAGTAGAACCTAGATGGGGGCGAACGGAGGACCGATAACTTGAGCCTGGTGCGTATGGCATTTACAGAGGAATAACAGACTGAACCAGGTCTAGGACCTCCAGCCTAGTGTTATCTATATTAAGAAGCCGTCAGCTGTGCTGTTTCTACTGCTAGTACTGGTACTACTTCTAAGCCTTTATACGACAACACGCCGGGGACCAGTGACATTAACAGCGACAGGGATCCAACTGGAGACCAGAAGAATTAACAACCACCAATAAACCACAATGGATCATTTATCACGGTGAGACACAATATGTCACTTCAAAGATGACTATGGTGGTACACACCAAGCCACTAACGAGTCAGTTTTCCGGCTATGTAAGGTTAGGTCAATAGGGCTGGGAGTTTGTGACTCACGACACATTGATGTTTTATTTAAAGCTGCATAGTCCAATGAAGCATTAACATTTTGATTCTCATTTTCAAAACCAAAACACTTATCTAATTTTGATTCTGTATTTCTAACTTAGATACTTATGCAGTTATTAAGGATATCTTGCCTCATCGAAGGGAATACTGAGTCAATTTAATGGAACCTGTTACTGTATAACTATAAGCCTATGGTGTCAGAGTTTTGGCATGCCTGCCAAAACTAATTTGACAGGTTTACAGTAACTTCTAATATCTCCAAAGTAAGCCATTTAAAATGAAAAGTTACTTCAAATTGAAGTGAGGTAGATTATAATTCACTACACTCGGGAAGTAGAAACAAAGATAGTTTTATAAGAGTTCATTTAATCAAAAGTAATCAGGACCTGTACAGGGTAGCAGGTGTAATCAAGCGTGTGACTGGATACATATATCAGTGGTGCACCTACAGGGGGTACTTCATTGTCGAGTTGGTGACTTGGACCGAGGGAGAGTTCAGGAAGTGACGTTCACTAGTCATCAGGCAGATCAGCGCTTACCCCCCGAGAATTGGGTCAGAGAGTGGGGAAGCGAAGTGGACAGGCAGAGCCACAGGGGCAGAATGACAAGAGAGAGGAACGTGAGAAGCAAAGAAGGCAGAAATAGACCAGCCTCATTTGCAAATTAGTCATGTTTGCCTCGCCAGCATGCACAACAATCAATTCAATATATTTATCTCAGAAAAATTACCGAACTTCAAAACCATCGGACTATGTACCTTTAATGTAGAATAAATAGTGTTGTGAGCATAATTTCACTGCAACCCAATTCAGAAACAAATGTAGGGCAAGAACCTGACTTTAAGTTTGGTCATCGGGAAACCTGTCTTCTTGGGTTCAAGGGGACATCAACGAAAAGGGCTGATAGTGAAAGATAGGACCTTGAGGGACACTCATCCCATAATTCAGGCAATGTCATATCACACTGGGTACCTGGTTCAGTCCATCCTTTGCAACCAGTGGACAGTAATTCAACCAATGCAAGACAAGTACAGTATAAAGTGGCATTTATTCTTAGTATTTCGTTGTTACATTTAAGCCATGAAATGTTTGATTTATTAAGATTTCGAGGATTTCAGGCACGTAGCTCTATGAATGTCACTTGCAGTTTGGGTGGGTGGGATGGCAAATCCAAAGGAGAGAACACGTCCTGTCGATCGAAATACTCTGGTGGAAGTGTCTATAATGAAACTGGGTCGCATCTTGTTATGCCAATTTACAGAAGATGGCGCCACAGTCAGAGCATTATTAATTAAGAGAGACATTATAGATGGCGCCAGTAGTCGCCTCCATATTAAGTATGTACTTTTTCTTGCGGGTTAAATTACCCATGTTGAAATCAACATCGACAATGTGGAATATATATATTGGAAGCCCATCCTTATGATCCCTAACCAGACGGGATGGCTGAATGAGTTAGAGCGTCCGTCTCCCGTGTTGGTAGACCATGGGATCGTGGGTTCGAACCCTGGTCGAGTCAAACGAATGACTTAAGAATTGATACTTGTTGCTTCCTAGCCAGGCGCTCGGCATTATTAGGATAGGGCAAGGGCTAGTTGGCTCAGTGTCAGGATAATGTGACTGAGTGGGATATCAGGTCATGGTGCTGGTGGCCTGGTATCCCAGTGGGGCAGCACTATAAATTCACCATGAGTGTGCACTGTCACAAGTCGGTACCCGTCCTGATATGACATTAGATGTTGCTAGGACATAAAACAACAACAAACAAACTTATTTACTAAATGTATTTTATTCAGCGAATAATGTATTTTGTCAGCGCCAGAGCACTGGTCTTCCAGCCGTTCATTACAATTTGTTGGTACATAAATGACAATATCAGTTGCAATAATAACCACATGAAAAACCTGTTCGATAATAGAAGCATAACATAAATTGACTATTTGTCGTAATAGTAACTGCATGCAATTCCAGTTCAACATATGTATTATGCACTTGGTGAGCATGCATCAATAAATGTACAAGAGGACTCTAGAATTGTCTCTAAACACTTCTTTCTTTCTTCCTTTGCTTTCTCTTCCTTTTTCAAAAAGATATAACATGATCCCAGTTATATATATATATATATATTTATATATGAAGATTTCAGGCGCAAAACCATGTAAACATTGATCCAAAAATGTAGTTTAACAGATTTTTACCTGCAAATAATTTTAAAGCTCCCTAATTCCATTTTTCATATGATCACAGGGTTATGGAGCAATAAACAAAAGAGTAGGAATATATATTAATTAACTTGTTTAATGTTTGATTTCAATGTTTATCTCCATATTTGGATTGTCGTTTGTGTGGTTTTGCGCCTGAACTCTTCATATATATAAATATATATATATATATATATTCCATTATAAGTCCTATGGTGCGACTGACACTGGTCAACATCCAGTTGAGGAGAGGTGGGCCGAGAAGGTGCCACCGGTACAGTGTTGCATCTTATGGATTACACAATAATCATTTCCTTCTTTATCTTTATACTGGCATAATAATATATATCATATATATATATATATATATATAAAGGGGAAGCTGCAGTACAAATAACACAAGACAAGAATACAGTGAGCTGAGTTGCGACTGACTGTATGGCGCGTCCGTTAGGGATAAGGAAGGCCAGGGGCGGCGCCACTGGTCACATGCATGATGTCAAGAAGGCATAATATAGAATAATTGGTGCAATCTCTTCCGCGCCTTTATACTCGGATAATACGTTATAATCATATACTATATGCTCTATAATGCATTATGGGAATATAAACAAATCATTGTTCCCCTATCAATTTCCTCCACGGTAAAATATATACATATATATACATATATACATATATATATATAAGTATACATATGTACATATATATGGCATGCATGAACAGTTGGGGCGCCCTTGGGGACGAAGTGGGGTGGTGGTGGCGCCACCGGCCACACAGTGTGGCAGGCTGCAGGTATCAGCAGTAAATATACAGTGATAATAATATAATTCCCTTCTACGCCTTTATACTCGCATAATACTTATACATCGCATATATGTATATATACAGATATATGTATATATACAAATATATGTATATATATATGAATACATATATGCCTTCTGTGTTATCAAAATCCCAACTCAAGATCTACTCAGTCTAAAACGAATGTACTCAACTTAGCAGTTCACGCAGGTTGAAAAGCCATTCTCAAAAGACACTATCTCTACTCTCAACCGCATGTATCACACAGTTCTGTGGGCACTCCACCTGGAGGGATTCCATTATAAATCACCCCGAGGCGCATGGTCAGGATATTAGTATATGTCACCTAGGGGTGATATGGTTATGAACACCATTAGTGGAAGGTGTGGTTTGTGGGGGTAAGCTATCGGATGGATTTATGTAGTTTGGTAGTTGGGTGTCTCGCAGGTACTTGAGTGGCGTTGCAGTGTTTGAGTGAGAGAAGAAAGGGACGCATTGATTAATGAGTAAATCGATTAGTTATTGCCTGATCTTTATTGATTTTAACCTACAATCTTTATCTATATAATGCTTATATATATAATCTTTATAAAGCATATACAAGTACAGTAACACCTCTCTAAATCGACCGACCATGGGGCCGACTTTAAGTGGTCCATTTAGGTAGGTGGTCGGTTTAGGGAGTTAAAATATCCTTACAATGGTACTGTTGGGACCCAAATAAAGCGATCGAAATAGGGGAGTGGTCGATCTGTGGAGGTGGTCGGTTAGAGAGGTTTTAGTGTACACATACATAGACACCATGCATGCAAAGGTAAATACATCCTTACAAACTTGGAAACATACATATGACCAAAGACCCTATAATACTAAGACAGCTCACTCAGCCTGTACTGTGTAATCAAAATGATCAAACCCACCACTTGGTGCACTGGCTGTTCTCTTGGTTAAACAGGTGCTATATTATATCTATTAATGTATAAATGAATGTGAAAGATGTGTGATGATGGCGATGCTGATGATGATGCTGCTGATGATGTGTATTTGTTCATAGCAATTTCATATTGATGTGTATTCATACTTACCTATCTCATGCATAAAATAATTGTATGTGTTTACATGTGAAACACCAACCAGCAGCTGGGCTGATCAAACCCACCACAAGGTGGCAATGCGAAATTTACATTACCATGGGAGAGATAGTGAGTGAGCCGTCTTAGTATTATAGGGTCTTTGATATGACACAGCATTAAGCCATCAGCAATCGAAATCAATTACTTTTTCTTTCCCTAGATTTATATAAGTCTAGATTTCTTTTTGTTCAAGTGTTTCTATTCCTCTGAATAACATGTTGTCAGTGCTAATGCACTGGTCTTCCATCTCTAATGGCAATTGCCTCTACACAGTAAAGACATCTACAACAATATAGATAGATAATTACAGGGAAATAAGCAAAACATTGGTACATGAATGACAGGTAAAGAACAAGATAAGAGAAAAAAGAAACATCTAGATCTAGATATTAACTACTGGTGTGGCAGATGTATGTGTGTGTTTATGTTTTAGGGTAAAAGGAAAAGAGGGGAAAAAACCAACATTACATTTTGAGGGTTGGTTTACTTGATTCATATTATCTTGGTTTACAATGCGGATGGAGAAGAGGCAAAGTTCATGTGTCCTGACATCAAAATCTGCACCAGGCTTTAGATCTAGTTGGGTATTAAATTTCGATCTAACCGGGCGTAGTGACCTAGGCCTCGCATGCGGAAGCTCAGGGGTTCGGTTCCCGGCCGAGTCAAATCAATGACTTTAAAATTGATACTTGTCGCTTTCGAGCCCGGCACTCTGTATTTATAGGATAGGGCAAGGACTGGTTAGCTCAGTGCCAGGATAATGTAACTGAGTGGGATATTGGGTCATGGTGACGGTGACCTGATTTCCCAGTGGGGTAAGACTATAAAGTTGCCATGAGTGTGCACTGTCACAAGTCGGTATGCATCCTCATATGACCTTAGATGTTGCCAGGACGCAAAGCTTCAACAAACAAACAAATAACAAACATTTCGATCTAGATAAGTCCAGAGCGTTGATACCTTAGCTGATATGTGTGTTTTTATTGCTGATCAAATAGCCAATATCATACTTTGGCGGTCAGGTTTCCTTTCTTCCTGTACCGATGTCTTTACCATGTGTAGTGGTTCGTGATAAGTGAGAAAAGGCACGTACATGGTTCAATGTCCATTGCCTAGAATTCTGAAGAGGCACACTGGTGTATGGTACTCATGGTACACCAGTGTTACTCTCCACAAGTCTCATCATGATGCTGTCGGTCGTGATGCGACAAAGACTGCTTTCAATACTTGACTGCCACTCTCCATTTAGCTCTCTGCTGTGAGAGTGATATCCATGAGTCAGTCTTAATGTCTCTCAGCTTCAGGTTTCTCTTGATGGTATCCTTGAACTGGAGATGAGGGCACCCTCTCTTTCTGTAACCAGAAGACAGTTGAGAATAAAGGATCTGCTTTGCTAGCCTGTCTGATGACATCCTCATGAGGTGTCCAGTCCACTGGAGATTCTTTTTGATCAGAAGATCTTCCATAGAGCCCAGCCCCATCCGTTCGAGTATTTCCTTATTTGTCACTTTGTCCCTCCAGGTTAGCCTCCTGGTTGAACGCAGATGTTGTATCATGAAGGCATGCAGCTTTTTCACCTCTCATCTGTACACTGTCCAGGCCTTGGCTCCGTATAGTAGGGTGGATAGCACGATTGCATGGTAGATCTTGCCTTTGACCCGCATGGACACATGGTGGTTGTTCCAGAGTCTCTGGTGTAGTCGGGCGAAAGATGCGCTAGCCTTGGCCATCCTCCTCTGTATTTCAGCATCAATGCATCCATCACTTGATATAGTGCTTCCGAGGTAGGTGAATTCCGGAACAGAGTTTAGCTTGTTTCCATCAATCATGATATACTCCTCTCGGGTTCTTGTAGAGTTGGGTTGGTACAGCACCTCCGTCTTCTTGATGTTTATCTTCAGGCCAAACTTCTTTGATCCATTGGAGAAAGCGTCCAGTATTTTCTGGATCTCTTCAGCAGAGTGGGCAACCAGTGCACTGTCATCTGCGAATAGCAGCTCTCTAACCAGTATCCGAGTAGTCTTGGTCTTCGCTCTGAAGTGTGCGACATTGAATAGGTCAGAGCTCTGTCTGGACAAGTCTAGGCTATGGGTATTGCACCATATATGTGCCTTCTTTGTGCAGTACAGCTACACTTGGTAGTTATACTGTTTGGTGAAACACAACGGTCCCACAATTCTCTGTGCCTCTCGACTCATTAAATGTCTTTTGATCAACTTGCAGTAACTACCCTTTATTAGATATATCACGAAGGAACATTAGTACATTCTTCCAGAACATTGGACCATTTTATACTGTTTTTATAATAGAGGCATACTTTCACACTATGAACTTCTTTAATGGCTGAACGCCACCTCTTTAAATGCCACCAAAGTGTGCACACACAAAATTCTATTCTTTTCCAGTTAAATTTGTCTAAGTGTGACCCATTAAACGTGAAGATAGCTTATTTTATTCAAATAAAAAATCTTTGTGTGCACACTTAAGCCTCTCTAACCGACCACCTCCACAAATCGACCATTCCCCTATGTCAATCGCGTTATGGGGGTCCCAATAGATCACCCATACAATACCATTGTAATGATTTAAAAACCTCCCTAAGCCTACCCCCTCCCTAAATGGACCATTTAAAGTCGGTCCCATTGTCGGTCGATCTAGAGAGGTTTTACTGTACTCAGAATGCTTAGTGCAATCAGCAATGCATATCCACATTTAGGTATATTTGTGCCACACGATACGGATAATCTAACCTTCTAATACCTTGTAATCTGAGCACAGTTGAGGATCTACTCCACTCACACTCATTGAACACACACACACCAGGACATACCCCCGCCCTCTCACTCCCATCACATTCCTCCTCACCCCCCCCCCCCTGCCTATTATTGCCATCACATTCCTCCTCGCCCCCCCCCGCCTATTATCGCCCAACGGCCAGGCAATGCAAGGGCCATTCTCCTCCCCCTTCCTCTCACAATGGTCATATAGAGTCCAATCCTCGAATCTGTGGTTGTGTAGGTGGGCTATGGTGAAATCAATACAGACAAAGTGAAAGGAAGAGTATAAAGTGTAAAGAAGAAGAGAGAGTCCAGCCCTCTGGTTTATTATTTATATGGTTACATGGGTTCATTGTAGAGTATCACCCCACCCCTTTTCCCCAATGGGAAACAAGCATTCTTGGCCCTACCAATAGGGATACAGCATTCCTGGTCCTGGCAAGGAACCACATAGACAGGTAGGCGTGGGTAATGTGGGATACATCAGGGAACATATGTGGTGTAATGGTTAGCACACTGGCCCGGAAGGCAAAAGATGTGGGTTCAATTCCAACTCTATGCGCAATATTTTACCATTTTCATCACTCTCTCATGACACTAATCGAAGCGCGAGCAAATACTGCCTTGGTATGAATCAAGCTGTGAAGTCGCTGGTTTCAGCACACAATGCTATCCATGTTGGTGTAGAGTTGGGAAATTGGAAGAGAATGCAAAAAGAATCACCCCAAGATGGTGGCGACCATAAGCTTTCGATTAAACCTTTCATGTCTATTAATCTACATGCTTTAATCCATTATTCACTTTCACTGTAGTAGGCTTTAATAGATAATTATTTTAACCATATATTTAACATATTAGATTGCAAATTCAAATGGTTATTTCCATAATCCAGCCTTCCAACACATTTTTTCCCTAATGGGTTGTTTCCAAGGATTGTCACAAAACTAGTGATGTGGCAGTAACTAGGCATCCATGCTCAGAAGAATTGTCTCTTTGCAAGGTGACTTAAAGCTTGATAATTGTCGCTTCCTAGCCAGGCGCTCGGCATTATTAGGATAGGGCTAGGACTGCTTGATTTGGTGCCAGGATAATGTGACTGAGTGGAATATCAGGTCATTGTGCTGACGGCCTGGTCTCCCAGTAGGACAGCACTATAAAGTCACCATCAGTGCGCACTGTCACAAGTCGGTACCCGTCCTGATATGTCCTTAGATGTTGCCAGGATGTAAAGATCCAACAAACAACCAACCAATATCCTTGCAAGATAACTTCCGTCCGCCAACATGCACCTACACACACACTACTACCACCATAGCACAAGCGCAGTATGTTAGAGGGTTATGCTAGGTACACACCTACCGTTTACGACTCGCGCACTAAAACTTTGCGCCCGATGCGACCCGATCGCGATTAAAACCGAAGATAAGGGATGCGCACATATACCGACTGGACGTGCACATATAACGTCCGATTCGCGGCTGCGATTCACGCTCCTGGTGGGTTTTTGCGCCAACTACCTCGCCATCAGCGCCATCTAGCATTTTCCTTGCGCCGGTTCGCGACTGCGCTGCATGCACCTGGTGGGTTTTGCGCGAACTACGTCGCCATCAGCGCCTTCTAGCAGTTTCCTGTAGCAATGCTATTTGTTTTGTTTACATTCGTCGATTAGTAAACATTAATATCGCCGGCGGCGGTATTTCCTTGCGCCTGCTACGTACTTGTTTAGTTTACATTCGTCGATTAGAAAACATTAATATCGCAGCCGTTGAATAGATTTGGGTCTAATATGTAGCCGCCGAACCGGCGAAATTTCCTTGCGCCTGCTACGTACTTGTTTAGTTTACATTCGTCGATTAGAAAACATTAATATCGTCGCCGCTGAATAGATTTGGGTCTAATATGTAGCCGCCGAACCGGCGGGATTTCCGTGCGCCTGCTACGTATTTGTTTAGTTTACATTCGTCGATTAGAAAATATTAATATATAGCCGCCGATTAGAATATTTTGGTTAAGACACTGTCATGTGTCCTTTTTACCGGCCCGGCGATTCGTTGATCGTTAACTCAGATGCGAACGGTCGGTGGCTAGCACGCATATACCGTTTAAGATACGATCAACCGCACGCACCTCCCGATTTGCAATCGTCCCGATTCGTTTTTCGAATTGCTTGCGATTTCAGTTTTAAGGCCTAAAACTGAGTTGTAATCGCAAATCGCGGACGTCTGGTGTGCTATGGTCCCGCACCCACCTACCAACTAACGAGGTCGTATGCGCGAATCGCGTCGTAAACGGTAGGTGTGTACCTAGCATTAGTCTTCAAGCACCTTTGAACAAAACAACGAGAACCCATGCACACAAACACAAGCAAGCGCATTGCCCTTCCCCCTTAAAAAAAACAACCATGATTACAAACGCGCGGTCGCCGATTAAATACAGAGACACCGCCGGTCATGCTAGTTCCCGGCGCCTCACGTGACCCAGTGTTATGCAAATGAGGTGTGCAATAACACAGGTCGGGCGGCGGCATTCCTGGCATCCTTGCGCGGGGGCAGCCGTCCCGGGGGGCCGGGCGCGGCTTCCGTTTTTATTGCCTCCAATGTGTGGCAATCGGCCGGCTGTCAGCGGGGAATGTGCCCGCCGTCGAATGTCCCATAGTGCCGCAGTCATTGTCTCTGTGGACGGGTGGGGAAATGTGTAGCACATAAACACCCACACACTCACATCTACACACAACACATGTAGGGCTATGACACAACAGAGAGCATGCGCTCACATGTATCAGAACACAACATATTGCACACACACAAATGTGTAATACGTGAGCATGTACAGCACACACACACTCACAAATGTGTAATACACGTACATGTACAACACACACACTTACAAATGTGTAATACATGTGCATGTAGCACACACACTTACAAATGTGTAATACATGCACATGTTCAGCACACACACACTCACAAATGTGTAATACACATGCATGTACAACACACACACTCACAAATGTGTAATACATGATGCACATGTACAGCACACACACACTCACAAATGTGTAATACACATGCATGTACAACACACACACTCACAAATGTGCAAAACATGCACATGTACAGCACATGCACAATCACAAATGTGTAGTACATGCACATGTACAACACACACACTCACAAATGTGTAATACATGCACATGTACAGCACACACACTCACAAATGTGTAATACATGTGGATGTACAGCACACACACTTACAAATGTGTACTACATGTGGATGTACAGCACACACACATGTGTAATACATGCACATGTACAGCACACACACTCACACATGTGTGATACATGCGCATGTACAGCACACACACTTACAAATGTGTAATACATGTGGATGTACAACACACACATGTGTAATACATGCACATGTACAGCACACACACTCACAAATGTGTAATACATGTGGATGTACAGCACACACACTTACAAATGTGTAATACATGTGGATGTACAGCACACACACATGTGTAATACATGCACATGTACAGCACACACACATGTGTAATACATGTGGATGTACAGCACACACACTTACAAATGTGTAATACATGTGGATGTACAGCACACACACACATGTGTAATACATGCACATGTACAGCACACACACTCACAAATGTGTAATACATGTGGATGTACAGCACACACACTTACAAATGTGTAATACATGTGGATGTACAGCACACACACACATGTGTAATACATGCACATGTACAGCACACACACACTCACAAATGTGTGATACATGCACATGTACAGCACATACACTTACAAATGTGCAAGCCATGTGCATGTACAGCACACACACAATCACAAGTGTGTAATAGATGCACATGTACAACACACACACTCACAAATGTGTAATACATGTGCATTTACAGCACATCATCATCATCATCATGCTGTCGGTCGTGATGCGACAAAGACTGCTTTCATTACTTGACTGCTGCTCTCCATTTAGGTCTCTGCTGTGAGAGTTTCGTCCATGAGTCGGTCTTAAGCATTTCATGAAAGCTGCCTGCAGAAGTGTTGAAGTGCTGCTGGCTTTTGCAAGTTACCAGCGGCACTCTCTCGGGGAGCAAATTGAGGTTTCACACCGGCAAGTACATGTGAAGACAGGCGCAAAACTATTTGTCCCTGCAGTGGCTCGTCGGGAGATGTTGGGAGTTCCATACATCAACCGCCCTTAATGCTTCCATAGTGACATGGTTTTCTGTTTAGGGTTTGCTCCCTTAGCCTTCGGTTCTGTCAAGAACCTGTACCACAAGGCAGTGGTTTACAACTCTGCAGGGCAGGGGCGTCAAACTCCCTGAGATATTGCTATACCTGCAATACCTGCATAGCTGCATGCGTATGTACAGCACACACACTTACAAATGTGCAATACATTTGCATGTACAGCACACATACACAAATGTGTAATACATGCGCATGTACAGCACACACACTTACAAATGTGTAATATACGTACAGCACACACACACACTCACAAATGTGTAATACATGTACATGTACAGCACACGCACACTCACAAATGTGTAATACATGTGCATGTACAGCACATGCACTTACACATGTGTAATACACATGCATGTACAGCACACACACTCACAAATGCACAACTATGTAGTACATGTGCATGTACAACACATGCACACACACAAATAGACATGCACAACACAGGTAGACACACAGCATGCACTCACTTTAACACACATGCACACAACATGCACTCACATGTAACACACACAACACACGCACATGCACAAACACAAATGCACAACAGACACATGTACAACACACGCACACACAGAACATGTGTTTACATGTAACATACACATATACACAACACATAGTTGTCAACCCTTAAGAATGAAAACAGTAGTTTAAACAGACCCAGTATAGGCGGCTGAGACCCGAACCGTACTCCGACAAATGCTCCCCAAGCATACCTTTGCCCGTTTTCAGTTTTTGCAACTGTATACGTGGGGGGGGGGGGGGGAGGGCTGAAATTGGTTGCTCCTGTTATGTTGTAGTTAGTCCAGCAGCACTGACAAGGCATTTAGACAACCATATAGAGAATAATGTTAGAATTTGCAATCTGAAATGCTAAACATAAAGGTCAAATGTTTATTTCTCATAACCAGCTACTTTTTGTGTCAATAACTGATTAAATCATGTAGATTAATATACTTTAAAAGTTGAACTGAGAGCTTTCTGTGGCTGCCATCTTGGTGGTTGCCATGGAGAACCCCTCTAAGTCATATGATGAGGGAATCCCATCTATGATGTCATTCATACATCATATACCTCAACACTCTCCTCCATATGTTCAGTTGCATGAACTGACAAAAACTAAGCAAAGGTATGTTTGGAGAGCTTTTGATGATGGATTCGTTTGTTTCTGGGTGAGGTATACCTGGCGACTTTAAGGTACTGAAACAGTATTATTTGTGGCCAAAACGTGTATTATCTGGCAGGGATGTCAGTCATCATCATCATGCTGTTGGTCGTGATGAGACAAATACTTTTGTTTTCATTACTTGACTGTTGCTCTCCATTTAGCTCTCTGCTGTGAGAGTGATGTCCATGAGTCGGTGTTAATGTCTCTCAGCTTCAGGTACATACACATACACATAATACAATCTTGATCAAACTTCGATTAAGGCTGCATAGTCAGACGAAACATCAAATCTAGTTTTAAAATTTTGAAAATGTGATGGTTCCATCGGATTATTTCAGCTTTAGCAAATATCTTTTGTCACAGATATGAGTAATTTATAATATGAGTATATCACAATAGCTCGCAACCGAAAAGAAAATAAAGTTGATAAAATAATGCAATGTCTCACAACTTTAAGCCGACCGTCCTGATATGACCTTAGATGTTGCTAGGACGTAAAACAACAACAAACTACAACAACTTTAAGCCGAAATAAGTAACCATCATAAGTGCCTACATGCTGCAGCACTGTCCAACCCGGATGTTGGACATACTGTTCCAGGCGTATATGATCTATGCGACAGACCACTTTTTGCTGACAATGTGGGGGTGGGGGTGGGTGGAGGCTGTGTTTTGTGTGTGTGCGCGGGGGGGATCCGTCTCCCATCCCTTATATTTAACTTCCTCCAAACCATACAAACATCCAAGGCTCCAGAAAAGTTCTCCCCACACCACCACCAGGTGGCCACCCACCCTCCCACTCCGCATATATCCCTGCCCACCCACCATCCACACATAGTCCCTCCCACCCACCCACCCACCCACCCACCCATCAAAAATACCCCCGCCCATTCTCCCCCTGCCCTTTTCCATCCTTCTATCTCTGCACTTCTCCTTCCTTCCCTCGATGTGTCTCTCCATTTCTTCCTCCCATTCCCACCCTCCCTCTGCTTCCCTCCCCTCGCCCACACTGCCTCCCTCCCTCCTCCCCGCCACACCTCCCTCCACCCCTCCCTCCCACAAAGTACCGATTCAGTCCCCATCCAATATCAACACCAACCACCCCCCCACTACGTCCCCGCCCGCCCCTCCGCCCACCTACTCGGTCCGGCCCCGCCCTCTGCTACCCCCCCCCCCAACGCACCCCAAACCCCTCAGCGACTCTCCTATTGGTCACGTGACTAATTATCAGCCATAGAGCAGCAAGATTGTGACATTGACATATGAAAACTGGCCGCCTCGGAGCGAGGAAGGGGAGTGAGAGAGGGGCGGGGAGGTGGAAGTGTGTGAAGGAGGGGGGCTTGTGGGGGTGAGGAGGACAAGGTGGCAGAGGTGGTGGTGGTCGGGGACACACAGCGGGGGGGGGGGGGGGCGGGCGGGGGCGAGGGCGGGGGATGGGAGCGGATTGTCTGGGTCCTAGGAGAGAATGTGTGCGCGTTGGTTAGTGTGTGGTGTGTGTGTGGGGGGGGGGGGGGGTAGTGGCGGGTGGTTGGGTGGGAGCGGTGCTTGTGGGGGATTGTGGGAAGGGGTCGATCTGTGAGGCGCGTGTCGGTAGTGGCTGAGTGAGGCGGTGCAGACCCCCCCTCCCCCTCCCCCTCCCGCCGGCCCCCTCCCGCCTCCCCCCTCCCGGCAGTGTGAGGGAGACTGCGCCGACTTCTCAGTGCCAGAGGCCCCCTCTCGCCTCCTGGGTTCCCCCCCACGTTGCGCTCGCCTCCAGTCCCCGGCGCCCCCCCTCCACTCCACCCACCCTCCCACCACCCACCACCTCCTCCTCCTCCACTTCCTCCACCTAATCCTACAGCGAAGCAGCCTCCAAAACGCGGGCCCCGGCAGCGCGGCTTGACACACCTCGCCTTGGCTCGGCTCGCAAACCCCCCTCACTCCACTCCCCGCCTTTTGCTCAATTTCACGTCAACTTTGACCAATTCTTTCCAGTCGGGCGCTCCGGAGGAAACCGACCGGCGCCACCTCGGGGACACGCGGTGGGGCGGCGCTGCTACTCCCGGCACAGACACAGGCACATCCGGCGGAAGCGGGCGGCGGCAGCGGCGGCGAGGAGGCGGGGCGCGGCAGGGCCATGGAGGGCCCGGGGCAGTACTACACGCACCCGGCCAACATGTACGGTCACCGCGCCGACTACGGCCAGTTCGCGGCGGCTGCGGCGGCGTCGTCGGCGGCGGCGGCGGCCGCCTTGGGCGGGTACGGGCAGACGGCGCCGTCGACGTGCGTCTATGGAGGGAAGTCTCCGGTGGGGCCAAGCTACGGCGCCCAGCCCATGTCGGTCGTGGAGCACGGCGGCGGCGTCGGGAGCGGCGTCGGGGGCGGAGGCGGACTTGGCCAGCTCGGGTTGGATCCCCAGGGCGGCCTGGTTCCCGGCGGGTCGGCTGTCTCCATGGGCGGAGGCGGGGGCGCGGGAGGTGTGCCTCATTCTAACGCTCATCATTTGTCGGTCAGTGTGAGCCTTTCACACAACTCTCACAACTCTCAGGTAGTGACCGGAAGCGGCGGCGAGGGAAGCGGCTGCGGCGGCGGCGGCCTCCCGGGGCACCACGCCCCGCACCCGGCGCACCTGACGCTCGGCCACCCTGGAGCAGTAGGACTAGGAGTAGGAGGACTAGGTTCCTCCATGGGTTGCGGCGTCGGTGTCGGCGGCGGCGGCGGCGGGGGAATCGCCGGCGGCGGCGGCGGCGTCGTCGGCGGCGGCGGCGGGCATCTCCAGCAGCATATTGGACACCAACACCTCCATCACCATCACCACCCACACCACCTACAGCAGCCACAGACACTCCAGGCACAGACGCAACACCAAACCCCTCCTCCAGCACCCACCCACAAGCAGAACCACGACAACAACAACAGCAGCAACAGCAACAACAACAACAATAATAACCATCAGCCGCGGGCCCTGCACTTCCCTTGGATGAAAACTACCAAGTCGCACGCTCATCAGTGGAAGGCAAACTGGGCAGGTGGGTGTCAGCTCGTTATCAGTATAGGCAGATTATTTTATCTCCATGTTCTTAAACAGACCTGTATCTGGAGATGTTTACTTATAAAGTCAGCCAAAGTCTCAAACATGTGTAAGGGTGTTCTCTGTGGCGGAGTGGTTAGAGTGTCTGGCTTTTTTCTAGGTCAGACTCCTAATCTGAAGGTCGGTGGTTTGATTCCCTGTGCCATCAGCTCTGCCAATTTGGATTTCCACTACTGTGTATAACTTACAGCATCATCAAATGCCAGTTGCTCTCATACCATGTCTATGTGGTATGGGAGGTTAAAAATCCCTTGGGTCGGTAAAAGTGTAGGCTCGGGCTTTCTATCGACAAACTGTCTAATGGTGAAAACAAATCTATTCAGACTTATCCATGATAGGCAGTATAAATATTATTAAAAAAACAAAAAAACATGTTCACAGTCGTACAAAGAATAGTACTACCCCCCACCCCACCACCCTGACACCCCACCCTCCTTAGCCCCTGCCACTAAGTAATACACATCAACATTGTATCACAAATCATGGCAATGGTTTATATTACAGTAAAACCTCTCTAAATCGACCGACCATGGGAGCGACTTTAAATGGTTTGTCTAGGGAGGTGGTCGGTTTAGGGAGTTTTTTTAATCGTTAAAATGGTATTGTATGGGCAATCATTTGGGACCCAAATAAAGCAGTCAATATTGGGGAGTGGTCGATGTCTGGAGACGGTCGATTAAAGAGATTTTATTGTATATCATTTGATTAAAGTTGCATTGTCGGATAGTTTTGAGATTTTGTCATTATTTAAAGATAATTATACTAAACTGATTTTTATAATATACCTTACTATATAGTTTGAAGTAATTTCTTATTTTAAATGGCTAACTTTTGAGATATTTGAGTTGCGAACATGTCAAATTAGTTTGGGAAAGACGCCAAAACTCTGACACCATAGGCTTATGCAGTAACACGTTCTATTAAATTACCTCAGTATTTATTCCCTTCTATGTGGCACCACATGTATGTATCTGAGTTAGATATGTAGAATCAAATCTAGGTGAGTGTTTGGTTTTCAAAATGTGCTGCTTCATCGGATTATGCAGCTTTACACCATGTAAATTGTACATGAGCATCAGAACAAATCCTTCTCCCAGTCACATGCTTTGTACGCCCGGGCAAAAGGTAAAAACGTTGGCTGGCTGACCCCTTAGCTCAAGTCCTAAATGTAAATTAAGGATTATTCACCCACTGGTGTGTATGTGTGTGTGTGTGAAAAGCTACACCTTTACATAATTACACACTTGTTTGTTTGTTGTTGTTTTACGTCCTTGCAACATCTAAGGTCATATCAGGATGGGTCACTCAGACAGTGACAGTGAGCACTCACGGCGACTTTATAGTGCTGCCCCACTGGGAGACCAGGCCACCAGCAACATGACCTGATATCCCTCTGAGTGATATTATCCTGACACTGAGCTAAACCAGTCCTTGCCCTATCCTAATAATGCCGAGCGTGTGGCTAGGGAGCAACAAGTATAAATTTGTGAAGTCATTGGTTTGACTCGACCAGGGTTCTAACCCACGATCCCATGGTCTACCAACACGGGAGATGGATGCTCTGACTCATTCAGCCATCCCGTCTGGTTGTACACACATGACTATTACATTAGGCACCGATATGATTTTCTAAGCGGTGCTAGGCTTCTTCACTCCGGTGATGTGTTTCCAATGAAGGATCCTTAATGAAGCTGATATAATGCTTGTTTGGGAAAATTAGGGTTAATTATGGTCAATCTATGTTCAATTGCAAGCATTTTTGAATGATATTCACAGTTACTTATGGAATTTACAAAAACTAAAAAGTGAAGACCTTTATATAAATTGTATATATCACTTATATATGAGACATATATGGGTTATTCTCCAAAACTGGGCACAACATATTTGGTCTCCATGGTACAACACTGATAATTAAGTTTTTGTTTTATTGATTGCAAGTCAAATAATTATTGTAGCATCTGTCCATTATGTATGTTAGCAATAGCAGTTCTACATGTATTGAATATATCCCACATAAGATATCGAAATTATAATTGTATGATTTTGCACGAGAGTGAAAATTTGAAAATTTGGACATTGACACCATACATGTAGCAAAACTTGTTTTTAGCTTATTTTTCAATTTCTTTCTGTCTGCTTAACACTAATCAATAAAATCTAGTTTGACTATGTTGTATATGTTAAAATGAGGTTCTGGATGAGTCTTTGATTTTTATGTTACACAAGTGATATTAATCTATTGCTCAATTTGTATAGATCTAATTCAAAAAAGTAAAATTCCTTTTTTTCAACTCTGACATATGCACAACATGCAAACCTTCATAGGACATTGGAATATGCTATTATTTGGAAGGACTTTTGCTATTATTTGGAAGGTTTTCATTTTTGGTTTCCATGTCACACTTTTGTGCCCAGTTTTAGTGAATGACCCATATATGTAACATATGTGTGTGGTGGTTTTTAATTTCTACCATATATATATTGGGTTGATTATCATAATCTACTTTACTTTAGATTGAAGAGACTTTTATTTAAAAGGATTGACCTTTGAAGATCTTTGAATTGAAAGCTTACAAAATTATAATTGATTTACACCCGCACCGACGTGTTTAATACATGCAGAAATAAATTTGCTTTGGATATAGGAATATAAAAATATATGTAGATATATATAAAAAATACCGTTAGATTAGATTAGCTTAGAGTGTTTGAGTTGTATGCTTAGGCCAAGTTGGAGACTCCACCATCAGGGCCCACCACATGTGGTGAGAATGATACATTGTTATGCCATAGTTCGGTACTTTGCCTTCAATCATTTTCCAGGGGTACATAATTTGTTATCTCTCACATTGACGTTCAATGGAGTAGATTTTGAGGAATTTTAGTCTGTTCCAATAATCCAGGCTCTTGGTGTCTTCGATATATGATGTGAAGCTGCGTTGCGCTGACTATATCTTTCTCAGCGGTCCTTTAGAAGTCGGTATCCGTAGTTGTGAACAGTAGTCTATCCGTGGGAGTATTATGGAGTCCCACAAGGTTTTCATTACCCCAGCTTCTCTTGACTTAAATGTACGAAGCGCCCATCCACTATATTTTCTGGCTGTTTGCCATATATACAAAACATACAAATAAATATGTGGAAACAACAGCTACAAATATGAAGAAATATAAAATGTATAAAAATTAGATAAGCAGGTAAAGATTTATATGCTGTATAAGCCATTATACGAGTATAATAAGGCTGGAAGCTTCCATCTGCTCCTCAGCCCCAACTCCTCCCTAGCTTGCTTAACCTAGAAACTTCCATCCTACTCACACTCAGATCCGCTGGGGGGCACCACACGTCTGTGCATGCACCACTGCCCCCCCCCCCCTCCCCCACATACATATATATATATGTGTATATATATATATATATATATATAAGCATTGTTAAATGCATCCAACTAATATGAATATTAATGAACATATGTACATATAGGGCCTACATACATTTATGTATATATAAACATATGTACATGTACACACATTTATGTATATATAAACACATTTAAATATATGCATTACCGAATATATAACCCATTATACACTAGCTGTGCTATATATGATATAGAGATAGACGTGGCAACTAAATTTATACCTATCTTCATTTCCACCAGTATCATACATATTATAGGCAGAGCGCAATTCAATAAGGCTTCGTAAGCTAATAGAGTTGACATGGCTGAAGGACTATCCGTGCATATTATCCATCCACTGGACTAGAAACAATGGCCTGCAAATATTGTTACGCGCACCATACAAATATTGCACCCCCATAATGACATGTGTACACGTGTGTTTGTTTGTTGTTGTTTTACGTCCTAGCAACATCTAAGGTCATATCAGGACTTGTGACAGTGCGCACTCATGGCGACTTTATAGTGCTGCCCCACTGGGAGACCAGGCTGCCAGCACCATGACCTGATATCTCACTCAGTCACATTATCCTGACACTGAGCCAACCAGTCCTTGCCCTATCCTAATTATGCCGAGCCCCTGGCTAGGAAGCAACAAGTATCAATTTTTAAGTCATTGCTTTGACTCGACCAGGGTTCGAACCCACGATCTACCAATACGGGAGTCGGACGCTCTAACTAATTCGGCCATCCCGTCTGGTGTACACGTGTGCACACCAAGACTAACACACTAAGGCCACAACAATTTTAAAGTTGGTGATAGCCCTTTTAAAGCTTGTTTTATTTAACGACGTCTCTAGAGCACATTGATTTTCGTATCATCAGCTATTGGACCTCAAGTGATCGCCCTTCTGATCACATAAATCAGCGTTGGGCAGGCGGTTTTTATTTAATTTAAATTTATTTGTTAAAGTAATTTTGACATGATTTCAATGGAATTACATAAACATCAAGTTCAGGGCATGCACATGGTGTTACGGTGTTTACCCCTGTCCATACATAGTTATATATGACATTTGAAAGTTGAATTGCTGCTAGCTCAACACATTTTTAAAAGTTTAGCAACAACATTGAAAAATCAGGTGTGGAAGATTTTTTTCAGGCACGGGCGGGGACGATCACCAATTTTTTATTTTATTTTGCCCAATTCACCCAGGGCTCCAGCATACACAGGACTCCCCCATATTGCGCATGTAGGTTTCATTATAGATACTATATGTGGTATAAGGTATCTGATGCGAATATTATTCTAAGAACTTCTAGAACGTGTTGGTTGATACTGGTAGAGCTGCCTGGAATGCATCATGGTCTCTAGTAATAGAGGTGCAATGGTCAGCTTGGGAAGTATATAGATACTTATGCAACACACCCCTTCCCCCACCTACTACCGATCGATCTAAATTGCCAAAAAGTCTTGAGGTGTGCACTCCCCTAGCACACGTACCGATTGCGATTCGTGACTTAAAACCAAATATAGGGCAAAAAGTGCTTCCTTACGATTGCGATTCGCGATTCGAAAAATGAATCGGCCCGTTTTCAGTTTTAAGCGGGTCGGGTCGGGTCGCGAGTTTTAGTGCGCGAGTCGTAAACGGTAGGTGTGTACCTAGCATTATAGCCAGTGGCAGATGGCCTAGAGGCCAGTTGGTCCCAGGATTTTTGTTTAAAGTTGCATAGTCCGATGGTTTTCAGTTTCTGTCATTTTTTTAGATAACTATATTAGGTTGATCATTATGATCTACCTTACTTTAGTTTGAAGTAAATATAATTTTAAATGACTAACGTTGGAGATATTTAAAGTCTAAACACACTAAATTAATGTTGGCATGCTTGTCAAAACTATGGCCCCTATAGGCTTCAGCAGTAACAGGGTTTTAAATTAAATTAACATATTATGCCCTCCAATATAGCAACAAATGCTTAATAAGAACACCAGTATATATGTTGGATGTGTATGTTCAAATTTAGATCAGTCTTTTGATTTTGAAAATTTGATGCTTTTATCGGACTGTGCAACTTTAATAGATATGGCGGGTGTTGGCTCAGCCAGAGCGATTATCCACTCCAAATATATAGGATGGTTTGTCTTGTGCTCATAACAATAATACATACATAATGCCCCGAAGCTGTATCTGACAATTTACAACACACGAAGCCACGTAATGGCCATTCAATTGACATAATCCAATGAAGGTATAATCAAAATCAAAAACACTTCTCTATATTTGAAACACATGTACATATACATATACACATAGCCTACCAAAGCTACACATAGAAAGCGCCACCACACGAAGTAGATTCCAAGTGTTCACTGCAACTACTGCGTGAACGGCCAGGCTCCTAAATACTCGCTCCCTCCGCAAACCAGCCCGGGCACCTAACAGTTTAGGGAGCTGTTGAAGCCCAGGTGGACACCTTGACATGTGTAGCCTTGCATGGCTTTGCCTGGTCTTGCCTTGTTTGGCCTTGTCTGACCTGGCCTTACCTGGCCTCGCCTTGCCTTGCCATGTCTGACCTTGTCTGACCTTGTCTGGCCTTGTCTGACCTGGCCTTGTCTGACCTGGCCTTGTCTGACCTGCCCTGGCCTGGTCTCGCCTGGCCTTGCCTTGCCTTGCCTCGCCTTGTCTGACATTGTCTGACCTTGCCTCGCCTGGCCTTGACTGGCCTTGCCTCGCATTGCCTTGCTTGCCTTGCCTTGCCTTGCCTTGCCTTGTCTTGTCTTGTCTGGCCATGTCTGACCTTGCCTCGCCTTGCCTCGCCTGGCCTTGCCTAGCCTTGTCTTGCCTCGCCTGGCCTTGTCTGACATATTCTGGCCTTGTCTGACCTTGCCTCGCCTGGCCTTGCCTAGCCTTGTCTTGCCTCGCCTGGCCTTGTCTGACATTGTCTGGCCTTGTCTGACCTTGCCTCGCCTGGCCTTGTCTGGCCTTTCCTGGCCTTGCCTGGCCTTGCCTGGCCTGACCTTGCCTCGCCTTGTCTGGCCTTGTCTGACCTTGCCTCGCCTGGCCTTCCCTGGCCTTGCCTTGCTTTGCCTGGGCCAGCCCCTTGTGATCACTGGGTCAAGTTGTACGCGCAAACAGAGGCCACTAAGCGCGACTCGGACATGCTGATAAAGCCAGGCATGGTGTGTGTGTTGAGGGGTGGGGTGGGGGTGGGGGAGGAGGGTGGTTGGTGGAGTGGGTTGGTTGGTGGAGTTTTACATCCGGGCAACATTTAAGGTCATATCAATACGGGTACCGACTAGTGACTGTGCACACCCATGGCGACTTTATAGTGTTGATAAAGCCCCGCCCATCACGTATGCCGTGTGCGTTGAAGGGTGGCGTGGGGTGGGGGGGGGGGGGCGGGGGTGGAGTAGGTTGGTTGGTTGTTAGAGTTTTACATCATGGCAACACCTCAGGTCATATCAGGACGGGTGCCGACTTGTGACAGTGCGCACTCATGGGAGACTCTATAGTGCTGCCCAACCGAGAAATCAGGCTGACTGCACCATGACATTGTTTGTTTGTTGTTGTTGTAGGTCCTAGCAACATCTATGGTCATATCAAGATGGGTACCGACTTGTGACAGTGCGCACTCATGGCGACTTTATAGTACTGATAAAGCCCCCGTCCAGTACTTATGTACGTGTGTGTGTGGTGCGAGGCGGGGGGTGGGGGTTGGGGTGTTCATGCACGCGCTTCACCAAACAGTACCTTAAGCGCCAGTCACACCTCACCGGACTGGGAGAAAAGGACAGAAAATGAACAATCTCCGGTTTGTGTCTGTATAAGTTTTGAACATGCACAAAACTAAGAACGGATACCGCTGGACTGACGTCTATGGTTCTTGTCCGGTTTGAGTCTGTTTAGTCCACTTACTGTCCATTGGCTATCTGTTCATGTCCGTTTCATGTACGTTCATCCAGCGTCCATTGACACGATAGTGCAACATTTTGACACATTTTGATACTTATCACCACCGGACTAGACAATTTTGTCCATTGCTCAATCCGGTGATGTGTGACTGGGCCTTTAACAAATAACATCTTAATGTAACTAGAATGAGTTCAAACTCAAAGGTTTGCTTGTTTGTTGTTTTACGTCCTACCAACATCTAAGGTCATATCAGGACGGGTACCGACTTGTGACAGTGCGCACTCATGGCGACTTTATAGTGCTGTCCCACTGGGAAACCAGGCCGCCGGTACCATGACCCAATATCCCGCTCAAAGGCATAACTCACTACAATACTTTTGTCATGATGCTAGGGGGGTATTTTATTCATTAAAATATATTCTTTCATCGGTGCCGACATACTGCTCTTCTGGCCATATCCGACTTCAGTTATTTGTGTATATATTTACAAGAAAGACATTGTAGAGTAACACAATTTAGCAGTGTTACATTATTACTACTTATATTTAAAGCTGCATAGTCCGATGACAACATAACATTTTCAAAACCAAAATAATTATCTAAATTGGATTCTACATATCTACCTTTGATACTGGTGCACTTCTTAAACATTTGTTGCCACAAATATGGGAATAGTGAGGCAATTGAATAGAACCTGTTACTGCAGAAGGCTATGGTGTCAGAGTTTTGGCAAGCTTGTCAACATTAATTTAGCATGGTTGCACTTTAAATATCTCAAAAGTTACCCACTTAAAATAAAAATTACTTCAAGCTAAAGTAAGGTGCGTTATAATGATCAACCTAATGTATATTGGTGTGCTCAGTGTCAGGATAATGTGACTGAGTGGGATACCAGGTCATGGTGCCGGCGGCCTGGTTTCCCAGTGAGACAGCACTATAAAGTCGCCATGAGTGCACACTGTCACAAGTCGCTACCCGTCCTGATATGACCTTAGATGTTGCTAGGACGTAAAACAACAACAAACAAACAAACAAACCTAATGTATTTATCTCAGAAAATGTCAAAATCTCAAAAGCCATCGGACTATGCAACTTTAATATGATCTTCCCCATTCCACTGCTCCTTGCCCTATCCTGGTAATTCTGAGTGCCCGGCTAGCTAGAGACAAGTATCAATTTGCAAGTCCTTGGTTTAACTCGGCTAAGGTTTCAAACTGGGACTTCAAATTCACTGACCTACCAAAATGGGTCAACTCATTTGGCTCAACTCATTCTGACATCCTATCTTTATTGTCTTATAATAGAAGAATGTGGATGTTAATGGGCTTAAAAACAAAAGAAACTATGAGGATGTGGTGTATTGGGGGATGTGGTGGGTAGGTGTATCTGGGGGTGGGCGGGGAATATGTGTGTGTGTGGGGTGGGGGGCAGGTATCACCACAATAGAGGGTATGCAATGACGTCATGCTAAACGGAAGCGCGGCCATTGTGGCGATAGAACCCACAATAACAAACCCAACACACTCAATGCATTGTCAATGGCAGAGAGCAATCTTCATACAGAAAAAGTGAAATATCTCTAAAACCACACCACCTAGAAGCAAACCGATTGGAACACATATAGAAAACATATTGTTAGGGTTCTGTATTGCTATTAATTTTGAATAAAATAGATGTTTTGCACTGCTCGTAATGGCAAACTCAATGCATTGTCAATGGCCGTAAGCAATCTTGAATTATCTTCACACAGAAAAAGTGAAATATCTCTAAAGCCACACCACCTAGAAACAAACCGCCTGAAACACATATAGAAAACATATTCAACGAATAGATTATGTGAATTATAATGTATTATAATAATATAAAATAACGAAGCATGTACAAGGTTCTTATTTATTTATTTATTACTGTTTGCAAGAATATTGTGCATTTGGAGTCGCGCACCAACCCAAGTTTGGACGCGCGAATGGGGCGCCACCTGTATAGCGACTTCTATCACAATTTCGTTTGAGAGCGGACGTGTCTACAGCAGAGTGGAAGCAGAATCAGATACGAAGCGGCATGTATTGCGACTTATGCGGCAACTCGCACAAACCGGACAAATGTAAGAAAAAGAAGGGCAAGAAAGGGAAGAAGTTGGCCTCTACCCGAGTAACAAGGTCTGCGAGACAAATAGCAGACGTACAAGAAAATGGTTCACGAGAGAGTTCGCCAGAAATTGGAGATAGAATGTCGACACTCACACTAGAAGAACAGGCAATTTCATTAGCGAAAGAAATAGAAGAAATGGAATTGGAGGACAGAGTGCAAGAGCTGCAGGAGCGCCGAGAGAGCATGAAGAGAAGACGGCAAGGACGACAACCTGGGACGGAGGTGCTGGCTAGGGCGACGACTCCCGTGAGGGAGGAATGGCCGACGGACGCAACCGCCGGTGCAACCATGGCGCCGGTGACGGCGAACAAGGACGAACACTCAGGCTATGGGGTGAAGCCAAGGCACAGGTCGAGGACAAGGAGGAGGCGGCACACAGCATCGGGATCCAGAAGTAGAAGCAGCAGCAGTACGCGTCGTCTTAGAAGTAAGTGGAGTCTGAGACGTTATGCCGTGCTGGGAAAAGAAGTGAAGAAAATGAATTGTTACGAACTTGTTACAGCGTCAATACGCTGGATTTTGGACATAGAAGGGGTTACTGTAAAAGACTTTAGGGCGTTCTTGGAACACATTTGTTTTATGTCCTCTAGGGCGCGCCAAAATGACTTTCATGACTCCACCCATGTTGAGTATGATAAAGATGTCAGGAAGCTGGCTGAAATAGAAGGCTTTGCAGCTTTCGGTAGTAGCAATACAGGTATGAGCATGTTTCATTATGGCATGCACAACATGCGGCCAAAAAAGCAATTGGGCAATGTAAAGAAAGGTAGCACATACACTAAAGAAGGCAAGGCAGGATGTTACAGGTGGAACAAGGAGGGGGGTTGTGCAAGAACAGATGAGAATTGTAATTTTGGGCATTGGTGCCTGAAATGCGGTAGCAAAAGTCATAAGAAAAATACTTGCACAAGGGACTGACAGGAAAAATACTTGCACAAGGGACTGACAGGTTAAAGGAGTTAAGCAAATTAATGTTAACTATAGTTACATTAAAAGATGTTGTAAAGCGAGTGACAGTACGGATAATAATGTGAATAAAATTCTCGTTAGTCTTACTCATGCTAATACGGGAAAGCAGGTTGGCCATGCTGACAGTAAAATACACTTGGAACAGCATAATATGACTAGTGAATTTCATGCTACCCATGTACCGATTACCCCGCAGGCCGGGGTGGGAATTAAGAATGTTACAGGTGCCTCGCCAAGAAAGCAATTAGTGAATAGTCAGCCGAGTGAAGGGTCATGCTTTGTGGTAGGGCAAGTCGGGAATGACACTCAGGTAAAACTTAATGCTAAGGGCCAAGTTAACAATGGGAGGTCAAGTGGTACTTGTGTCTCAGAAAGTGGGAGCCGCGCTGAGCGCCTAGATACCTCAGTAGTAAAGGAGGCGGGAGCTGAGAGCCAAGCGGGCAGAATATGGCATAATTGGATTAGTGCAGAGGAAGCTAGTAAGGACGATATTTTTTACGTTGAAACAATAAGAGAGGAGTATTGCTGCTGGGACTTCCACATCAGAGAGGTGCCACAAAAGAACCCAACGGTAATTAGAGTAGGCATTGACTGTATAAATGGGGCATGTGACTGTGTTCATGTGATAGCCGGTAACCGTATGCAGTTAAAACCATGTCGGTTTATACCTGAATTGTTTCTTCGAGGAGACTCTGACCCAGATTGGTATTATATATTATGGGGAGTAGTGTTCGGTTTTCACGTCACGAATACAGATTGTACAGTACAATACGATACTAAGTTCAAGAGAGTTCGTAATAAGTTATTTAGGGACATGATAACCCAAAAATTATTAGCAGAATTAGACCAGAATATGATCTCTCGTAGTAGTCAAACCCCCCAGTGCGTGCATAATGTTTTTTGCATACCAAAGGAAGGGGGGGGGTGAGAGGGATAGTGGACTGTAGCAGGCCTAAAGATAATTCTGTAAATAATTACACGGATGGAGTAGCACTAAAAGTTAATTATAAAAGTGTTGATGACGTGGTTGATAAAATGAACTATGGAGATTACCTTGCTACAGTAGACCTTAAAGACGCATATCGGGCTATCCCAATACATCCAGCAGATAGGCCCAGGCAAGGTTTAGTTTGGGATTTTGAGGACGATCGGGAGCTTGGTCCAGAGTACATGTTAGACAACAGACTTTGTATGGGGTTGTCGTCTAGCCCTTTCGTGTTCTCCAAAATGTCGGACTTCGTGGTTAGGTGTGCGAATAGAGAGGGTCTCGACAGAATAGTAAATTACTTAGATGATTTTTGTTTGGTAGCCCCGACACATGAGAGTGCTGTTCAGCATCAAAATATATTGATTGGCCTGTTACGCCGGCTAGGTTTTTATATAAGTTATAAGAAAGTAATTAGCCCCAATACAAAAATACGTTTTTTAGGGATATTAATTGACTCCATACGTTTGGAACTAACACTCCCTAGTGACAAGTTAGCTAAATTACGAAAGGTCCTTTTGGAATTCAAAGGGAAGAAGAAAGCGACAAGGAGAGAACTAGAAAAGCTAGGCGGACTGTTAGCCCACTGCGCAAAGGTAGTGCGTGGTGGGCGAACGTTCTCTCGAAGGATTTATGATATGATGGCATCGGTAACACGGCCATACTATAAAGTAAGGTTAAATACTGGTTTTAGGGAGGATGTACAATGGTGGGTCCTCTTTGCAGACGAATTTAATGGTAAAGCATTAATGTTAGGCAAATTTGCTCCTGTCAAATCTACTTATAGTGACTCCAGTAAGTGGGGCTATGGGGCCTTGCATGAGGATGATTGGCTAGTGGGTTGCTTCAACGAAAAGATAGCAGGGCAACTTAAAGAACAGTTAGGCCACCATTATGACCAGCCAGATGATAATTTAAATACAGCGCACATTAATGTGCAGGAGATGGGGGCGGTTTATGCAGCAGTAAGACGATGGAGTTCAGGCTGGCAGGGGGCCTCGATAGTAATGGTAACAGATAGTGCAACGGTTGAAGCGGCATTAGCCACGGGTAGATCAAGATGTAAAAGGATTATGCATTATGTGAGGCGCATTTTTTGGTTATCTATAAAATATAATTTTGTCTTTACTGCCGTCCACATTAGCAGTGAGGCGAATGTTATATCCGATGCTTTAAGTAGGTTGGAAGATAAGCGCATGCAAGAAAGAATATATCGCGCGGACCATGGAAAGCACTTGTGTTGTATTGGTTTATTTGAACAACCCTTCTCTTTACAGAAGTCGAAAGATTAAAAGCAGAGCAGAAGGAGTTCAGATGAATTACTACGCGCCAAACTCAAAGACGACGAGAGCGGTTCAAATTAGTAAATACTTGTGTTTTATAGAGGATTTTTCTGAAACTCACTCTCCCATTCCATGTGATGCTAGGCAGGCTGCCTTATATGTTACTTGGCTAGCAAGGTCTTTAAAATATTCATCAATTATTAATTACTTAAGTGGTCTGAACCACTTTCTGAAAGAGCAGGGTTCTGTGCAAATAGATTACTCAGACTTCGTTCTCTCATCTACTCTTCGGGGCATTCGGAGAGAGCTGGGTGATGTTCCTAAGCAAGCAATCCCATTGCTTCCTAATATGCTAAGGGGTATTTTCTCGTTATTGTCGAATAACACGGGACATACTGCATGGCGGGCAGCGGTGTTGTGTAGCTTTAGGGGGCTATTAAGGAAGTCGAACGTTACGCTATCTGACGCTATGGTTCGCAGGAAGGATTTTAAGTTCTTTCCCTGGGGTATGTTATTAAAGATCCGGAAATCCAAGACGATACAATTCGGGGAGAGGTCCTTGGATATTCCTATAGCTAGATGCCCAGAATTAGATCTGTGCGCAGTCCACT
Source organism: Branchipolynoe longqiensis (assembly GCA_030323885.1). NCBI lineage: Eukaryota > Metazoa > Annelida > Polychaeta > Phyllodocida > Polynoidae > Branchipolynoe > Branchipolynoe longqiensis. The sequence continues at coordinate 39,531,076 of CM059191.1, forward strand.
GGACTGAGAAGCATTTTTGTGAGCGGCCTGCGGGCGGAGAGGAATTTGCATTTTTATTACCGGATGGGGTGGGTGGTAACTCTCCGCTCACATATGAGGTGTACCAATCGACTTTGAGGTTATTTGCAGGTCGAGTGGGCCTTGATGTAGATCTATTGTCTTCTCATTCTTTGAGAAGAGGTGGCTGCACATACTTGTCTATGTGCGGTGCGACGCTGGAAGAAATACGGACTAGGGGAGATTGGACTAGTAATGCGGTATTTGAGTACCTAAAAACTCCCTTAACGGTGCGAATAATGAATGACATGAAGGTGGCAGCCAGGTTAGCTGCCGAAAAGATTTGAGTTGGGTTGGAGGTCCGTTGGCTTTGGCATGTTTATCAGTCCCTGCCAGAGAACTAATAAAAGTACTCAGCCCAACTCGTGTGTCTTCCTTTCTATCGCAGTGGCTTTATGTGAATTATAATGTATTATAATAATATAAAATAACGAAGCATGTACAAGGTTCTTATTTATTTATTTATTACTGTTTGCAAGAATATTGTGCATTTGGAGTCGCGCACCAACCCAAGTTTGGACGCGCGAATGGGGCGCCACCTGTATAGCGACCAAAATAATATCACTTCTATCACAATTTCGTTGTTTTTTTTTAAGGTGGGCATGTTTATCAGTCCCTGCCAGAGAACTAATAAAAGTACTCAGCCCAACTCGTGTGTCTTCCTTTCTATCGCAGTGGCTTTATATTACATTTATAAGGTTAGGCTTCTGCATTTATATTAATTTTGAATACAATAGACGTTTTGCACTGCACGTACCGACAAACTCAATGCATTGTCAATGGTCGTGAGCAATCTTCATACAGAAAAAGTGAAACATCTCTAAAACCACACCACCTAGAAACAAACCGATTGGAACAAATATAGTAAACATATTCAACGAATGGATTATATTAAATTTAAAAGCTTAGGGTTCTGCATTTCTATTAATTGGGAATAAAACTGAAAGAATGGTCTACTATGTTACTGCAACAGGCAAGTTGTTTACTGGTTGATATCGCCACAAACAGCTGACAATGGCCGCGCTTCCGGTTGATGACGTTACGGGAATACCCTCTATTGGACTGCAGAGCAATAGGCCTAGTGGTAGAATGGACCCTGAACCGTCCCGCCCCACCCTTCCCACCGCCCCTGTCCCGCCCTACCCAGACCCACCCTGCCCGACCCAGCCCCACCCAGCCCCGTCCCTCCCTGCTTAGTCCCACCCTACCACGCCTCGCCCTGCCCAGCCCCATACCGCCCCACCCAGCACCACCTCGACCCGCCCTGCCTTACCCCGCCCCCCTGCTTCGCCCCCAGCCCCGCTCCGCCCAGCCCCGCTCCGCCCAGCCCCGCCAAACCCCGCCCAGCCCCGCCCAGCCCCGTCCAGCCCCGTCCAGCTCCGTCCAGTTCCACCCAGCCCCACCCAGCCCCGTCCAGTTCCACCCAGCCCCACCCAGCTACACTCCCCCAGCCCCACCCAGCTCCACCACCAGCTTCGCCCCACCCTGCCTCCGCCTCTGTCCCCGGCCCCCACCTGGCCCCAGCATCACCCAGCCCACCCCACCCAGCTCCACCCAACCGCGCCCCGACCCGTTCCACCAGCACCGCCCATCCCCACCCGATCCACCCCCCCCCGACCCCGCCCCGACCCCGCCCCGACCCCGCCCCGACCCCGCCCCGACCCCCCCCCCCGACCGCGGCCCGGTGTCGTGGTTTAAAACCCCGGCCAGATCGCATCCCCTGCCGTGGCTTCTGCGCATGCGCGGATTTTCGGAGGGCCTGCAAACTGCAGCATGTCGGAGTTTGAAAGCCCTGCCAGATCGGATGCCCTGCCATGGCCTCTCGCTGGCTGGGGGTGGGGGGGGGGGGGTTAATCAGTCTTTTTGTATTTGTGCTATTTCCTACTGAAGGATTATTTAATTATTGGGGGGGGGGGGTACTTTGGTTGGCTTGCGAGGGGGGGGGGTGGGAAGATTATTTCAATGTTTGTAAACATTGTGTATGTGCGCGCAGCTCGGCTGCAGAATGAATACACACTGCCACTGAGTTTGCCAGTATGTGCAGTGCAAAACGTTTATTTTGATTAAAAATTAATAGAAATGCACAACCCGAACCATATAAATTTAATATAATCTATTCGTTGAATATGTTTTCTATATGTGTACCAAGCAGTTTGTTTCTAAGTGGTGTAGTTTTAGAGATATTTCACTTTTTCTGTATGAAGATTGCTCACGGCCATTGACAATGCACTGGCACTGATACTCAGAATATCCCAACTTTCACTATTATCTCTGTTTTTAATACTTTCAGCATAAATTGCTCTTAGGTTACATTAAATACTTCAGATCTTCCTCTTCAATCGCGCATTAAGATATTTTTAATCGATCCAATGAAAGCTTTTAAATTTATTTTACAAAAATAAATGCTTAGTCAACTGTCTTCATCCACGGGTGTTTGAAACTGGGGAGAATTTGACGCATGCGCAGACGACGCGCTTAAAATCCGCACATGCGCAGAAGCCACGGCAGGGGATGCGATCTGGCCGGGGTTTTAAACCACGACACCGGCCCGGCCCGGCCAGCTGCCCGGTGGTTTGTGTGCGCACCCGTAACAAGAGGGCAAACAGATTAGGCAGAAAAGCTAAAGATGACAGATTGACACACACTCTCTCACTAGTGAGCCTTGTGTCGCTACGATAGGTCTATATAGCCGGCACGAGCCGAGAGTGTAGCTCCCTCTATCGCCTTCTTCACTGCACTTTCCTCTCTCTCCCCACCAACCCCATCACCACCCCTGTTATGTATATCCATCTGTCCCACCCCCCTCTCCCCACCCCCAACCAGACCCAATGACCGAATGAGTTAGAGTGTCCGTCTCCCGTGTTGGTAGACCATCGAAGAACGGAAGTGGGGGTTTGTTTGTTGTTGTTTTATGTCCCAGCAACATCTCAGGTCATATCAGGACGGGTACCGACTTGTGACAGTGCACACTCATGGTGACTTCATAGTGCTGCCCCACTGGGAGACAAGGCCACCAGCACCATGACCCGATATCCCACTCAGTCATATTATCCCAATACTGATCCAACCAGTCCTTGCCCTCCCTATCCTAATAATGCCGAGCGCCTGGCTCGGAAGCGACAAGTATACATTTTTAAGTCATTGGTATGATGATGATATGGGAGGCCTGCATATCCTATTGCCAATGTGTCACACACTTTTCCTATGTAGGTCATGGGAAGTTGTTATCCTAGATAAGAACCATGACGCACGTGTGAGTAAATAACATACCACATCCAAAGCAAACGTCATTACCAATAAGTAGCATGCAATAATATCCACGCACTAGGCAAGACAGCGATATGTGTGTAGTGTACCATAAGTGAGTATATCAAATGGACGATGTGAGGTTTGAAAATGAAATAACTGATTTAAAGGGTCAGTACCATGGTCTATACAACTTTATTTAATTACTGTTATTCTAGTCAATTATGACTAGTCATGGTTTGTATATGAGCCTGTCTCAACAGGTGATAACTCGTTTTTTGGGTGTCCATTGTAACGATTGACACAAAACAGCACAGAAACAGTTACACTGAAAACTCAAGGACATTTGTTTCAAATCAATATGTATTCTATTGGGATTATGAAACACCATGTACAAAACAAATCAGTTTATCCTGAGCAAATGGATAGGCAGATAGTATGTTGATCGTTACAATGGACAAAGTTTTGTCCCATATTGCTAAGCACCTTTTGAGACAGTCTCATATACACAACCGTCATTCAAGACCTAACTCCTAACAATTTTTCAAATGACCTCATAAGTCATATCTCGACCTTACAAAGTCACAGTTTAAACTGAGTATTTCTACTAACACTAACTAGCGCATGGGGTAGGTATTTATACCAAAATGTTGCAATTGTGGCACCAACAAAACTAACATAATTAAGGCTAGCCGCTAACAGCTAAGATGACAAGGCAACTACCAACTTGAGACTATTGCTGTTCAGCGATGAAAACAAGCCGTGATGTGACTTACTCATTATGAACAGGATAAATAAACTATCACCCACAAAAACAAAAAGCATATAGGAGACTGTCTCCAAAGGTGCTAAGCAATATCGGACAAAACTTTGTCCATTGTAACGATCAACATACTATCTGCTTATGCATTTGCTCAGGATAAACTGATTTGTTTTTTACATGGTGTTTGATAATCCCAATAGAATACATATTGATTTGAAGCAAATGTCCTTGTGTTTTCAGTGTAACCATTTATGTGCTTTTTTCTGTCAATCGTTACAATGGCCAAACACAAAAATAGTTATCACCTTTTGAGACAGGCTCATATATATAAATATATATATATATATATTTATTTATTTAATAATGCATACTCCGATGAAAGCATTATATGTTTTAAACAAAATCACTTAACCTGGATTTCATACTACATTTCCACCTTAGATACTGATGCACTTATTAATCAATTGTCGCTGTGCAGCAGGGTATACTAGGTCAATTAAGCCAAATCCGCTCCTACTGTAGTCTATGGCGTCCATCATTTTGATGTGCATGCCAACACTAATTATATATATTTTCACTTTGAATATCTCCAGTTATCCATTAAAAAAAGAAATACGTCAAACTAAAAGTAAGGTAGGTTTTGACTATCAGCCTAATATATTTATCTAAAGGATGTTGCAAAATCTTAAAACCATCAGGCTATGCAATTTTAATCAATATTTTGATAATTGAATATGACAATAGGTGGTTTGTAATATATAGACTGAATATTCTATGGTCATTCTGAGTAAATAGTAGTTCTAAGTACAATCCAGTATAACCCATTGATCCTTCTGCAATATGATTATGTTGTAAAGTTGCGTAGTCAAAGGAAGTATTATATTTTCAAAACCAAAACAATTATCTAGATTTGATTCTACCTATCTAACTTAGATACTGATGCACTTATTAAACATTTGTTTCTGCATAGAAGAGAATACTGAGTCAATCTAATAGAATCTGTTACTGCAGAATTCTATGGTGTCAGAGTTTTGGAGTGCTTGCCCAAACTAATTTGACATGTTTGCACTTCAAATATCTCAAAAGTTTACCATTTAAAGTAAAAGTGACTTCAAACTAAAGTAAAGTATATAATAATGATCAATCTAATATATATATATCACAGAAAAATGATAGAAACTCAGAACCATCGGACTTCTTCTTCATCGTGTCCTTCCACCAGTTATCTCAAGGGATTTTCGAGCAGAGGTATGATCTTTATTCGTGGGACATGCTCTCGGTGGTGGATGGTGGTAGCAGGATTTGCAATCAGATAGCTGATTCCCTAGGCCGCAATGGGGATGCTCCTGCTGTGTGGCCAGTTTGTCGATAGAAAGCCCGGGCCTACACTTTTACCGACCCAAGGGATTTTTAACCTCCCATACCACATAAGCTGTGTTTACACGGGGAATTGTGAAGCGAATTAGACAAAGCGATTTATATGAAGCGAAGTAGTGGCGCGTTTACATGGACTGAGTTTGAAAGTGTGTCGGCGCCAGGAACCAGCAGCCTTAGTGAGCCTGTAGCCGGCGAGTACAGCTATTTGTTTAGTCGCCGCCCAGGAACCAGCTGAATCGCTTCATATAAACCACCTCGCAAGGTGGTTTACATAAAGTGAATCATATGAAGCGAATCAGCCCTAATCTGCCTCAGAGTCGCGTTTACACGGCAAATGTGAGGCGAACTAGGCGAGGCGATTTATATGAAGCGATTTAACTCTCCCGTGTAAACACAGCTCATGACATGGTATGAGAGCAACTGGCCTTTGATGACGCAAATTGTCAGAGGTGGGGGGTGGCACGGGGAATCGAACCACCGACCTTCAGATCAGGCATCCGACCTAGAAAAAAAGTCAGACACTCTAACCACTCCGCCATAGAGAACACCACATCATCAGACTATGCAACTTTTAAGGTTGGAGTCTCAGTGACAGGACGAACTGGCCGGTTTCCAATTAAAACCTTGCTCCTTTATGACCCTTCTGTGGGCAGGTCTCCTATTTCAGGAGGTCACATGACCACAGTGCCCACCAATCAGGACACTTACTGAATGGCACTGTATGGTTTCTGGCCATGTGGTGACTGCTTATAAACAGTGAGTGGATGATTGGTATGCTCTACAAGTTGTGGCTATTTTATTTGAAATTTGGTAGAATTAAGATTTATAACCATTAGGCAACATACTATTTCTAAACACACAGTTACTTGTAATTTGTATGTACCGAACATTCAAAACGATATGGAGCTAATTTAAGGATGAATGACCACCTAGTTTCAGGGTAATTATCTTATTATATTAAGACATCTGGCAGAGAATACAGTGCAGACCTCTCTAAATCGACCGACCATGGGACCGACTTTAAATGGTCCATTTAGGAAGGTGGTTGGTTTAGGGAGTTTCTTTTATCGTTACAATGGTATTGTATGGGCGATCATTTGGGACCCAAATAAAGCGAGCGATATAGGGCAGTGGTCCCTCTGTGGAGATGGTCGCTTAGAGAGGTTTTACTGTAGTTAGGTTTGACAACAACTAGAAGTGTCAAACTTCTATCATGGGCTCTTTTTTATAGTCCAACTCCAACCCTTTAAAGATTAATCTATAACGAACATTCCTGTAAAATAATTCGAGGTTCAAATCAAGTGACCACATCTTTAAATCTGAACTTTCTTTTGTGTGTGAACTCTTCATAAATTTCTATTTGTGCCCTGTGCGCAGCGGTTTTGGTTATTTTATCAGCGACTCCATTAAGAGCGTCTCACATCAGAACCTGCGCGGGTCACATTACACTGGCTGTCCAAGCTGCGCATATAAATGTCTGTATTCTGGCATTGCGTGACAGAGCAAACGTTGCTAAATGACACCAGGCGGCGCCCTGCTTGTCACATATACACCATCTGGCGATGATCATTAATAAGTAGACTCTGGCTGGAGCAGTAGCTCCGATCAATATGTAATATTGGCGCCTTCACATTAAACTTCGCTAGTGGTGCCTTGAGTGTATGAAGGCAAAGTGTAGGATCTCTCCCTCTCTTCTTATGTAAATGACAAAGGTTAGGGGGTGAGAGTGGGGGTGGGGGTGGGGGTGACGGCGGCACTTCTAAGTTCTTAAATCATGCCGGCTATGGGGCCGCCAGTGCCGGTAGGGGAGTTTTAGGAGCTGCGACGTGGAACAACTGCTCGGAGCTGCTCGGAGCTGCTCGGAGCTGGTCACGATCTGCTCGCCGCCTGTTGACGGATGGTCCCGGAGATGAGAGGTCATGTTTTATGTGTCAATGATGAGCTGCTCGAAGGGGGGGCGGGGGGGGGTTAGGGGCCTGCACCTCGACAAGATCAAAGCTGCCCCCGGGTAGCAGTTCATCCCGACCCCGGTCCAGGTCTCCCCTCCCGCCCGCTAACCCCCCGGCCGCCCCTCCCGCACTGTGGGCCGGCCACCGCCGCCGCGCGGTCCCCTGCCGCCCCCGGGGCGCGCCCCCCGGGCGCCCCGGGCGTTCTTATCGCTGCCCCCGAGGTCTCCTTATCTACAGGCCGTGTCCCGGGACCCATCATGCATCAGTACCGGAACTGCAAGCAATGTCGCTCCTCTCCTCCCCTCCCATCCCCTACCCCCTTCACCTCCCCTCCTCCCCCCACGCCCCCTCCCCTTCTCTGCTCCGCCCTCCCTCCCCTTCGCCCGGCCCCCACCCTCCGTTACCCGTGAGCGATCGGTTGGGAGGCGTGACTGTGCGGATAGGGAGGGCTGCGTCATTGTGTAGGGGTAGGTGGGAGAGAATTGGGGTGCATGGGGGAGGGGGAGATGGGAGGGGAGAGGGGTGGTGGTAGGGGAGGGAAGGGGAGAAATGAGGGGATCGGAGGGGAGTGGCAGATGGAGGGGACAGAAGGAAAGGGAAAAGGACTGAAGGGAAAGGGAGAGGGGAGAGGACATGGGGAGGGAGGAGGGGAGAAGGGGAGGGGGGAAGGAGGTGGGGGAGATGTTTGTGTGTTGTTGCTTTACATCCGAGCACCATCCTAGGTCATGTCAGGATGGGGGAGGAGGAGAAGGGAAGAGGAGGAGGGGAGGAGAGATGGGGAGCGGAGGAAGAGGGGAGAGGACAGGGAAGAGGACAGGGAAGAGGAGAAGGGGCGATGGGGAGGGGATGAGAGTGGGGAGATGCGAGGGGAGAGGAGGGGAGAGGGGAGAGGGGGACAATAAGGAAGGGGAGAGGGGAAGGGAGAAGGGGGAAGGGGAGATGGGAGAGGGGAGGGGGAGAGGGGAGAGGGATATGAGAGGGAAGGAGAGAGGGGAGAGGGGAGGAGAGGGGATATGAGAAGGGAGGGGAGAGGGGGGTGGAATAGGGGAGGGCAGGTGGGAGATGGGGAGGGGAGGAGAGGGGAGGGGAGGAGGGGCGATTGATAAATCATGGCCGGGCGCCTTCGGTGATTATCATCCCGTTGTTATTACAGGAAGGGGTCATATCGCATTCCCCGAATATTGGGCTACGCCCATGTGCGCATGCGTGTGTGTGGTTGTGTGGTTGTGTGGGTGGGTGGGGTTGGAGTGGATGTGAATGTGTGCGGATTTGGGGTTAGTGTTTTTGTGCGTTGGGGTATGTGGTGGTGTGGTGTGTGAGGGGAGGGCTGGTGTGTGTATTGGTGGGGGGGGGGGGGGTATTTGTGTGCATAAGATGGTGGGTGTTGGTGGCGGTGTGTGATGAATAATGGGACATGTGTCTGAATGGGGATTAATGATGGTTAGGGGGTGTGTACTTAAAGTAGCATAATTTGGTGGATTTGTTAGATTATAAAATATATAGATCTGCTATATAGGAATAAAATATATAGATCTGCTATATTCTTTAGATACATATATTAGCTTGGTCATTATAATGTATTTTACTTTGGTTTGAACGGTTAGCTTTGGTGATATTTGGAGTGGAAACATGCCAAATTAGTTTCAGTGTGCATACTGAAATGATGGATATGGTTTCTGTACCTGATTTCAAGTATAGTGGCCTAGCATCAAACAGAAATATATATTTAATGAGTGCACCAGTGTCTTACTTAGATATGTAAAATCAAAGTATTTTGCTTTTGAAAGTTTCATAATTTCTTCGTATCATGCCTATTTAACATGTCGAGTAAGGATATGTATCAAAGTATATATACCGTATATGTCCCAATAGAAGTACACTGCACGAGTGCAGACACATGGATGTGCGTCTATTCAAAATTAAAGAATTTCATGGATTTGGTTTTGTCATGCCTCTGAAATAAAGTGGGATTGTCTTATTTTATGTGTATTCAGTCTGAATATGATCATACATTTTTATTAGTTTTTGTCATGCCTCCGAAAATAAAGTGAGATTGTCTTATTTTATGTGCATTCAGTCTGAATATGATCGTACATTTGTGCGTACTTTCAATCTTGAAATGGGGGGTGGGGGGTGCTTCTATTGGGTAGCATGCTTCTATTGGGACATATACGGTATATATATACAATAAAACCTCTCTAAATTGATCGACCATGGGACCGATTTTAAATGGTTCATTTAGAGAGGTGGTCGGTTTAGGGAGGTTTTTTTAATCGTTACAATGTGGGCAATCATTTGGGACCCAAATAAAGCAATCGATATAGGGGAGTGGTCGATGTGTGGCGGGAGTCTGTGAGAGAGGTTTTGCTATATATATATACATATATATATATATATATATGTGGAGTATATGTGACCTATGACACTGCCCCACATAGGCTTTGATTGCCGGTCCCACGTGAGGAAGGAGGAAGGAGGAAGGAGGAAGGAGGAAAGAGGTGCGGGTTTTGGCGCGCCGAGGCATTACCAATCGTTGCAACGGGTAAACCACAGCACCGGAAACCGGAAATCACCACAGCCGCCCACACGACCAAAACAATGGCTGCTTCTTCCGCTCTAATTCCCACTATTGTAGTAACCATGGGAACGCCCTCAGAGTAATCCATTATTACCTAATGCCCCCATCTACCCACATTCACACCCACAACAACCTCCCTTCCTCGTCATTATAACCCCCCCCCCGACACACACACCCTCACCCCACCCGCACACATCCACACCCACATCCACAATGTGTCCCTTGCAAAAAGAGGCCGCCGTCTAAACACGTCAGGCGACGAATGAAACCGCCATAAAAATCCACTTTAACGGGGCATTTTGGCGCGCAAACCGTACAAAAGCAGACGACAATTTACGGAGTGGGGGCGCTGGTTGCCGGAGCGATAGTGATCTGCGAACCTCCGGACGACAGGTCATCAGCGAAGGGCAATAATGTCAAGTCACGATAAGCGCCACGTCAGCCCGTCAGGGGGCAGCACTTCTCGGACATGGCTCAAATTGAAAATGCTATCGGACGCGCGTGCAAAATGGATTTCTAGCTGATCGACGGATTGGAATTCATGCGCTGGGAAGATGTAAATTGTCGGGCAGTGATGAGGTCGGCCGTCCGCTGACCTTCCGCCCGTGGAACCGTTTGATTTCTGACCTCAGGGTCGCGGCGCGCCGAAATATATGAGGCTTTAGGAACCCCAGAAGGACAAGCGGCGGGTCATTTGTTGCGGGCGGTTTCGTTTGTTCGTCGTGTGAGGGAAGTTGAGGGAATGCGCAAAGGAGTGCTTTATTATATTTTGTTTTATCTGTAAATCCATGGCTTACCCACATGTACTTACACATCCATGTATCTTGATATATTTGAATATTAATACTATGTATTCGCCAGTGATTTAAATCAGTTTTCCTATACTACTTCCTATCCTCCAGTGTTGAATCTAGTACACAGCGGTGCCGCCAGAGTGCGCGGTGACTGGGACTCAAATAAAAAAAAAGGAGGGGAGAGCATTAATAGGGTTAAAAGAGCTTAGCTATGTTTCCTTACAGGAATTTGTGTGTTTGAACCCCGACCGAGTCAAACCAATGATTTACAAAATGAATATTCATTACTCGCTATCCTGGTACTCACTATTAATAGGATACGGCAAGGATTAAGCTAGGATTCCTTACACACGGTATGCGGCATGCGGCATGCGGCATGCGGCATGCGGCATGCGGCGTGCGGCGTGCGGCGTGATTACTGGATGGGTCCTTTCACCCACACCCACACCCACACCCACACACAGTGTCAGGTTTCCTCACCACTGTTCTCTATGGCAAACGCAGCAGCATTCGCATGCCGCACCGATCGGTACATGGACCGATTCAGTATTCGCATGCCGCATGCCGCATGCCGCATACCGCGTGTAAGGAATCACCCCCATTGACTTAGATGCTTTCTGATTTTTTGCCGCATTCGCATTCGCATTCGCATACCGCATACCACGTGTAAGGAATCCTAGCTTTAGTTTGCAATGTATCAGGATAAACGTGACTGAGATATCAGGGCCGCATTCAACTGGGTATTTCGGAGAACTTCCAAATGTTGCGCTACTCTAAACCGCATTTAGCAGTTGGGTGCCTCGAAAAAGGCAGCCTCCATAATGCACACTTCCCTGCTGCTTGGTGCGTATGTGCAACTGATTGTTCATTTTTGCCTCCTACTCGAAAAGCACAACATCTCGGAGTTGACTCAGTGGCAGACATTGAAAGTAAATTGGCAAACAAGACATTGTGGAGATGTCGCGGAGTCGACTCGGAGGCGTACACTGAACGCGGCCCTGGTGAGGGTCCCAGTGACTCGGTATCCCAATGGGGCAGCACTGTGAAGTCACTTATGAGTGTGCACTGCCACAAGCTGGTGCAACAAACGAAGCAAATAACACACATTCATCACTTCATAGGCCAAGGCTTTATCTTGGCCAATTCTGACCACATTCACATGTGCGTCAATAACACGCAGGCTTCGGGCAGTGCTTTACCATTACCGTAAACTCTCCAAAACCCTTTATCACATAGGAGGTTGTGCCAGATATACAACAACAACAAAGAAAATAAATAATAAATCGTAAATATGTGCAGTCTCACCGATTATAGATCGGTTTTATTCTGATGTGCTCACAGCAGTATAAGATATTTTGCCATGTGCAGCTTTTTTACCAGAGCTATACTAAACTAACTAAATTAATAAATAAACCCATGAATAAAAGTGCTGTTTTGTTTTGTTGGAGTTTTATGTTCTGACAACATCTACGGTCATATGGACCAGGTTGTTTTGACAAGATGTGATATTGGCTACTCGTAGCTAATACACGTTTTTCTGCTCCCCCTGAATGTATTGCATGTCAGTCCCCACTGACTTTAAAACACACTTTATTAAACTGTGTGGATTGTATGGCCTTGCGCCAACAATTTTACACTGCAAACAGCATGCATGACCTTTTTACTAAAGTAAAACAAGAAAACATTTTAGCCTTTTTGAGGGCAGCTGGTTTGTACCACCTCATATAGCTTATTAAACAAATTCAATCAATGAATAATACTTTCAACTAGAATTTTATTTAGCTTGACCAGAAATTATATGATTATGTGTTTTAAAAATTCATGAGTGTCTATTGACACACAATTGATTGTGTTCTTTTACATGTAAAAGCAATGGTTTGAACAAAAAACAAACATTTCTCGCCATGAATATGGCCTATGCTGCTGACACTGCATAAAGCAACCATCAATCAATCATCTACGATCCTATCTGGATGGGTACTGACTTGTGACAGTGCGCACTTGTGGTGACTTTATAGTGCTGTCCCACGAGGAAATGAGGCCACCAACACCATGACCATATATCCCACTCAGTGACATTATCCTGGCACTGAGATAACCAGTCCTTGCTCTATCCTATTAATGCTGAGCACTAAGCTAGGAAGTGACAAGTACATGTATCTATTTTAGCTGTGTTTGCGGCTGGTCCAGTCTGACAACTCAAATTTCCATGTGGGGCTGCTCCAGTCTGAAAACCTATAGGGCTGCATGTGGGACTCATCCAGTCTGACTTCTCACATGGGGGGCTGGTCCAGTCTGACAAAATCCACAGAGCTCTATGTGGGACTGGCCCAGTCTGACCCACTATAGAGATACATGTGGGATTGGTCCAGTCTGACTTCTCACAGGGTGGGCTGGCCCAGTCTGACAAAATCAACAGAGCTCCATATACGACTGGTCCAGTCTGACTTCCCGTGGGGTTATGTGTAGGACTGGTCCAGTCTGGTAACCAACAGGGCTGCATGTGGGACTGGTCCAGTGTGACAACCGACAGAGCTCCATGTGGGCATGGTCCAGTCTGACCTGCCATAGACCTATGTGTGGGGCTGGTCCAGTCTGACAACTCACAGAGCTTCATATGAGACTGCTCCAGTCTGACCCGCCATAGAGCTACGTGTGCGACTGGGCCAGTCTGACAACTGACAGAGCTGCATGTGGGACTGGTCCAGCTTGACCATCCAAAGAGCTCCATGTGGGCATGGTCCAGTCTGACCTGCAATAGAGCTGTGGGTGGGGCTGGTCCAGTCTGACAACCGACAGAGCTGCATGTGGGACTGGTTCAACCTGATCCACCAAAGAGCTACATGTGGGACTGGTCCAGTCTGACAACCCACAAGGCTGGGTGTGGGACTGGTCCAGTCTAACCTGCGATATGGCTATGTGTGGAACTGGTCCAGTCTGATAACTCACAGGGCTGCATGTGGGACTGGTCCAGTCTGACAAAATCCACAGAGCTTCATGTGGGACTGGTCCAGTCTGACCTACCATAGAGCTACATGTGGGGCTGGTCTAGTCTGACCCGCCATAGAGCTATGTGTGCGACTGGTCCAGTCTGACCCACCATAGAACTACATGTGGGGCTGGCCCAGTCATAGAGTGCAGGATGGCTGGGGTCCAGTCTGACCTGCCATAGAGCTATGTGTGGGACTGGTCCAGTCTGACCCACCATAGAGCGCTATGTGGGACTGGTCCGCTTCTGACCTGCCATAGAGCTACATGTGGGGCTGGTCCAGTCTGACCTACCATAGAGCTACATGTGAGGCTGGTCCAGTCTGACCTCCCATAGAGCTGTGTAGGGGTCTGGTCCAGTCTGACCTGCCGTAGAGCTACATGTTGGGCTGGTCCAGTCTGACCTACCATAGAGCTGCGTGGGGGTCTGGTCCAGTCTGACCTGCCGTAGAGCTACATGTGGGGCTGCTCCAGTCTGACCTACCATAGAGCTGCGTGTGGGGCTGGTCCAGTCTGACCTACCATAGAGCTACATGTGGGGCTGGTCCAATCTGACCTACCATAGAGCTGCATGTGGGGCTGGTCCAGTCTGACCTACCATAGAGCTACATGTGGGTCTGGTCCAATCTGACCTACCATGGAGCTGCGTTTGGGGCAGGTCCAGTCTGACCTGCCGTAGAGCTACAGGTGGGACTGGTCCAGTCTGACCTACCATAGAGCTGCGTGGGGGTCTGTCTGAAGCAGTTAGACGTGACGCCGGGTTGAGTATGGGCCATTAAGATCACCGTGTTTGTTTTGGTGTCAACACTCCTAAGTTCACATTTACCTGGTGTGTAAATACACTAACACCTGCCCTCGTGTCACGTGGTACACTGCAGCAACCACACTGAGAGTCCCCAAGAGTTCTCGAGAGCCGCCGAGAGTCACAGGCGAGGTGCTGTCCTTGAAAAGTAAAGTAAAGCTTGTTTTATTTAATGATGCCTCTAGAGCACATTGATTTTTATCATTGGATATTGGACATCAAACGTATGGTCATTCTGACATTTTTCTTTGGAGGAAACCCACTGCCGCCATATAGGCTACTCTTTCCAATAAGCAGCAAGAGGTCTTTTATATGCACTTTTCGACAGACAGGACAGTCTTTTGATGAACAAGTTGTGGACCACTGGTTGGAATGGAAAATAGCCCAAACTTCAAATGGGTTCACAGAGATGGACTGATCGGATGACCCACACATTCACAGGTGGACACGCTATCGCCTGAGCTAAGTCCTGCTAGGTGCTGTCCTTGTCAAATGAGGGGGATGCTTGTAATCCGTGCATTTGTTTCTGTTGTATTTGGTGATGGTTTCATGCCATGTTGGCAGCAAATAGTGAAATTTATTCTGTCGCTTCTTTGGTTTCAGTGAAAAAAAAATGGTATCATGACATTTGTGTTTACATTAAAATTTACAGGGACTCTTGAACTCATCAAATGTATGTCAAAAGATAGGAAATCTATATAAACGCAATTTTAAAATGGGTAAATTTGTGGTAAATGACAGCACAATTATTTGTCTGAAGAGCTGTAATTACAGATGGAAATGTAGTTCATTCGTCCTTAGGAACTCTAACATTTGTTCAGAGGTCCCAGGGAAGCTATTCTGTTGGCAGAGCTGGAGAATCAACCTAATCTCCCCGAACACACTAACAGGCAGATTTAATTAATTTCCCCTTTGATAGCTGTGATCTGTCACTGTGAAGTTAATCGGTACAGATCCATAAAGTAGGTCATTTTAATTGGCAGAGGTGGGTTGGTTGTTGGAGTTTTACGTCCTTGCAACAACTAAGGTCATATCAGGACGAGTACCGACTTGTGACAGTGCACACTGGCAGCAACTTTATAGTGATGCCCCACTGGGAAATCAGGATGCCAGCACCATGACCCAATATCCCACTCAATCACATTATCCTGACACTGAGCTAACCAGTACTTGCCCTATCCTATTTATGGCGAGTGCCAGGCTGGGTAGCGACAAGTATCAATTTGATAAGTCATTGACTTGACTCGACCAGGAACTGAACTCCCGATCTCCCGCACGCAAGGCCCGCGCTCTACCGATTTGGCCACAGCACCCGGTGGGTTAGGGGTAGATAGTGGGATATCAGGTTTTGTTCCTGGTGGTCACTTCTCCCAGTATAGCAGCACTATAAAGTCACCATGGGTATGCAACTACCACAAGTCAGTTGCTATGACCCTGGATGTTGCTAGGGCGATAAACTCCAATAAAGCAACAATTCTTTTTATAACTTCTGGGTCTCCCCCCTTTCTGGAAGACAGTCCGCACGGTCTTCTACCAACCCAATACTCCACTCCCCATCAATCCCGGTTTTTCCTAACCCTAAGTCCGATGGGATAGGAGAAAACCAGACGCTAATGCTTGGGCTAATCTGCTTACTGACCATCCCACACACCCTGATAAAGTACCCCTCCCCCTTTGAGCGGTGGAACTATCGTTATTTATGACCAATGAGATCATTCTCTTTATCAAATAGAAGAACTTCCTATGGTTAGATGTTTTGTTGAAAGGCCTATAGATTAAGGTGGCGCCACCATGTCGTGATTTGTAACTAGACTATCACTATTTGGTCAGATATGTCTAGATCATCCCAATGACCCCTCGCCGTGAATATGGCATATGCTGCCGACACGGCGTAAAGCAACCACCAATCAATCAATCAATCAATCCCAATGATCTGTTCTGATTTTCTATCGGGATCTGCGTTCTCAGTTATAGAAATAAGCACGGTTTTTCACTTGTCCATAGGACAAGTCTGGTGTGATTTTCACTTGTCCGTCTGAATTTTCACTTGTCCACAATACTTACATTTATTATCTCACATAACCTCCATGGTTATGAGAATAAAACTACACAAATAAATCAAAACAACAAAACAAATTTTATAAATATTTTAATGACTTCACATGGCATGAAATACATGTTTTTCACCCTAAATTGTTCAGTTGTCCAACAGAAAAGCTCAAGCGATATTCTGCGTGTCTGTGCCTACTCTCATTTGGCTCGGACAAACGGACAACCTCTTATTTCAGCTGGTTCTAATTCATTGGGTTTAACTCAATTTGAACAAACTCTAAACTATTCAGAAAAAAATCGATAATTTCTAAGAGTATATATATTTAATTTCCTGCTTTTGCTTGTAATGTACAGCAATTTTTACTTTTGATCTCCATTCCCTGGCCATATGCACTACGAGGGCAGTCTGCTCAATGTCAACGTCAGGATGAAGTATTCCATTGCCAAATGTTAAATGGGGGATTTAAGTGGGTTGGATTCATTGACAAAGTGTCCCATTGCCATGACCACTTTGTGATCCTAAGCCTGTGTTAGGAGCATGCAATAATGGATTTCAATCAGCACAGTGCCATCAGCTTTGACACAAAAAATCAATGGTCAATGTTGTACCAGGAGGCAGTGACAGCGGGACTATCTGACAGCACACTATGGGTGATGGTGGAAGGATTGGGCTCAGTTTCTTAATCCATTAGTTTTTTTTACATGTCATTTGCTATGTTTTGTTGTGTATTTTTTTGTGTTTAGAAAGGAAATAAATCTTAAACTGAATGAATATTGACCTTAATTTAGTTTGGAGACCACATTTGGTCATCATATTCTTACACCAGTACTACCAGTGCCAGTTTCAAAATACTGCAACTGAGTGGGATACATTGTCACGGTACTGAGGGTGTGGTATCCAATATAAAAAGTATGGTACAGCATTTTTGTTTTGTTATATTAGATGATTAAATAGAAGAAATTCCAATCGTGGAAAATTGTTCTTATAGCCCCTATCCTAGTAATGCCAAGCAACAGGCTAAGTAGATAAAAGATTCACCCCGTACTTACAGTACAGGGGTGAAAACCAACATATTAGAAAAATGGGTGAAGAATTTTGACATGCTGGGGAAATTAACTGAGTGAATAAATTCTTAATTTAAGAAGCAAAATATATTCTTTATATATATGTCTTCATATTTCCCCGCTACCTTTGAGTTGAAACATATAATAAAATATCTAGTTTAATAAGATTTAAGAGTGAAATTGATGGCGTTCTATGGCCACCATCTTATCTTTTTGCATTCTCTCCCATTTCACCAACTCTGTGTCGATATGGGTAGCCATTTGATACTGGAGCCAGAGTTTCTACTTCCTGTTTCATACTAAAGCTATTTTCGCCCGTATTTACACTACATTGTCGTTCACCCTTGTACTGGATATACGGTGTGAATTTTTTAATTACAGGCTAAGTAGCAACAAATATAAACTTGTAGGTCATTGTTTCGACTCGGCCAAGGTTTGAACCATACCCTGCAGGAGGCGAACTCTCGACTCATTCGGCCATTGCATCTTGTCACCCTAATGCATTTATCTTTTAAAAAACAACCCAAATGACAACACTTCAATAAAACCAATGGATTATGCAATTTTAAGTTCAATCCTTCCACCATCACCCACACTTGATACGCGTCCAAACAATCTGCCGTCAGTGCCTCCTGGTACAACATTAACCACTGATTGCTTGCGCCGATGCTGATTGTGCTGCACAGATTGTAATCCATTATTCCACTCTCCTAACACAGGCTTAGCATCACAAGGTGGTCATGGCAATGGGAGACTTTATTAATTAATCCGATCCACTCACGTCCCCCATTTGAAATTTAGCAATGAAGTAGATATATGTAATTCAAGCAGACTGCAGCTCTTTCTGTGGTCATGCATATGGTCATGTGGTCATGTGATTATGTGATCATGGAGCAGTAGTGGTGAGTGTGGTGATATTTTATGAGGCCTCCATTGTTATATGCAGTAAAACCTCTCTAAATCGACCGACCATGGGACTGACTTTAAAATGGCCCATTTAGGGAGGTGGTCGGTTTAGGGAGTTAAACAAATAAATCATTACAGTGATATTGTATGGGCGATCATAAATTGATCGATATAGGGGAGTGGTCGATCTGTGGAGGTGGTCGGTTAGTGAGGTTAAACTATAGCAGGTTTAGTTTGGTGGGAATTAGCGGTTAACAGTTAGTGAACTGAACCACCCATACAGATGCTGTGCTGGGAGAGTGCTTTGTTGTGTGGTGGACGTGATCTGGCACGTGCAGCCAACACCCAAGTACCACAGCCGGACAGAGTGTGTATGGGGAGCGGGGATTGCAGGGTGGAACCTGGAACCGCGTGGCGGTGGGGGGGGGGGGGGGGGGTGGTAAGGGTGTGTGGGAGTGCAGGATGGCTGGGGGGGGGTGTGTTGGTGTGTGCAAAGGGGTGTGGGACAGCAGGATGGTTGGGGTGTGTGTTGGTGTGTGCAAGGGGTTGTGGGACAGCAGGATGGTTTGGGTGTGTGTTGGTGTGTGTGTTGGTGTGTGTGGCAGTGCAGGATGGTTGGAGTGTGTGTTGGTGTGTGTTGGTATGTGTAATGGGGTGCGGGAGTGCAGGATGATTGGTGTGTGGGTGTTAGTGGGTCAGTGTGTGTAAGGGGGCGTGGAGCAGCAGGATGGTTGAAGTGTGTGTTGGTGTGTGTAATGGGGTGTGGGGTAGCAGGATGGTTGGAGTGTGTTAGTGTGTGTAAGGGGGTGTGGGGTAGCAGGATGGTTGGAGTGTGTATTTGGGTGTCTAAGGGGGTGTGGCAGTGCAGAATGGTTGGTGTGTGAGTGTTAGTGGGTGGGTGTTAGTGTGTGTAAGGGGGTGTGGGACAACAGGATGGTTGGGCTGTGTGTTGGTGTGTGTAAAGGGGTGCAGGACAGCAGGATGGTTGGCGTGTGTGTTGATGTGTGTTGGTGTGTGTTAGTGTGTGTTGGTGTGTGTTAGTGTGTCTAAGGTGGTGTGAGACAGCAGGATGGTTGGAGTGTGTGTTGATGTGTGTGTTGGTGTGTGTTAGTGTGTGTAAGGGCATGCGGGACAGCAGGATGGTTGGAGTGTGTATTAGTGTGTCTGTTGGTGTGTTTGTGTTGGTTTGTGTAAAGAGGGCGAGAAGTGTGTGTTGGTGTAAGTGAAGTTGTATGAGTGGTAGGCTGTGTGTGTTGGTGTAAGTGAAGTTGTATGAGGTGGTAGGCTGTGTGTGTTGGCGTAAATGAAGTTGTCTGAGGTGGTAGGCTGTGTATGTTGGTGTAAGTGAAGTTATATGAGGTGGTAGGCTGTATTTTGGTATGTGTGAGGGACTGTAGATTGGAAGGGTGTGTGTGGTGGTGTAAGTGAGGTTGTACGAAGTGGTAGGCTGTGTGTATTGGTGTAAGTAAAGCTATGGTGTTAGTAGGCTGTGTGTGTTGGTGTGTGTGAAGTACTGTGATTGGCAGAGCGTGTGTGGTGGTGTAAAGGCCCTGCACATTACGATGCATCTCGCAAGCACGTGGCCAATGTGTAAAATCACTTTTTTTTACGTCAAGAAGAGTCAAACATTTTGGCACGGGGGGCAAAGTTTGACATATGCGTAGCATATACATAGCGTATGGCCAACATATGACCAACATATGGCTAACGTGCTTGTGGGCGAAAAACGCTCGAATTACGCTCACGGTATGTTCACAGAACGCCGGTGAATGTTATATATGTTATTCGATCGCCAGAACTACGCCTCATGCGTTACATACATCAAGACACGCTGGAGAAATGCAAAATGTACATTAGACATACGTTAGACATACGTTATCTATATGTTGTCAGTACATGGACTGTACATTCCCACTGCCTTTATAACGTAGGTCAACGTAGTGCAACATAGTGAACAACATTTGTCTAACATCCATCTAACGTACATCGATGTATGCCTAATGTATACATAATGTATGGCTGATGTAAAATCCACACGTTGTCGAACATTGTCATACATTAAAAGTTTTGTGCATTCACAAAACTTTGCTGACCCCTGCCGCATCTCAACGAACGTTGACATACATTGACATATACCAATGAGCGCCTAATGCATGGGTAGCGCATAACGACGTATCCCGACATAGTGGCCAAAAATAACATACGTCTGCGTACGTTGGCGCGATGCATCGTAATGTGACAGCCCCTTAACTAAGGTTATACCAGGTGGTAGACTGTGTGTGTCGGTGTGCCTGAGGGACTGTATTTTGGCAGGGTGTGTGTGGTGGTGTAAGGGAATCTGTGGTATTGGTAGGCTGTTGGCCTGTGAGGGACTATAATGTCCCTGAGTGGGTTCAGCTCACAGAATAGTTTGTCTTCGCCTCATTATTTGGCTAAGCCCTCATCCACTCAAGCAGACAATGAGCAAGGTAGTCACGTGACCGTATGTGTAAGTCGAGGGGGTGCTGGCTGAGAGAAATCCATCAATTAGGCACACCACACTACATCTGACGTTGACGCGAAGAAAATTGTATAATACACATGTTTGCTTGACCTCCAATCTGGACCTACAACTAGTACAAGCTGACTAGTGAAACTTCATCATGGATTTAAAACATAATATGCAGGCATGTTGTGAATATACCTTCGAAACCTTGCCTTCAAGAGATTACTTGATATGGGTTTTAGGGAACAACTTGTTTGTAGGTCGTGTTATTCGAACCCAAGGGTTCGAACCCTGGTCGAGTCAAATCAATGACTTAAACCATTGATACTTGTCGCTTCCTAGCCAGGCACTCGGCATTATTAGAATAGGGCAAGGACTGGTTGGCACAGTGTTGGGATAATGTGACTGAGTGGGATATCAGGTCATGGTGCTGGTGGCCTGGTCTCCCAGTGGGGAAGCACTATAAAGTCGCCATGAGTGCGAACTATCACAATTCGGTACCTATCCTGATATGACCTTAGATGTTGCTAGGACGTAAACGCCAACAGCCAACCAACCTCGGAACAACTGAAATCATTAGCTGACTTGTGACAATGCGCCCATGTGATGGTTTTATAGTAATTTTCACCAGAGATACCACGCTGTCATTACCATAATACACTCAGGTACATGAAAGTTAACTACAAGTAACAATTAGTTTGTTTGGTTTGATGTTCCTCAAACCCCAATGCCTAGAGATAAATGTATATACACATGAATATATTATATATACACACAGTGTAAAAAGTTGATTAAATCGTATTATTCAGGTCAGCTCTTAATAGTTTGTGGAATATGGCTCTTGAAAAATCAGTAGTCATGTTTTATCGCGCGCTCAGCTTGCAATCATTGACAACTTTTTTGGATTTGCACCAAGAGGCAAAACTGATTATACGATTTAAATATTAACATACAATTACCAACATCTACGGCATAGCCCTACGTGTATTTTCCCAAATAAAACCACTCTATGATGAACTCTGGGACATGTTGAATTTAGGAATTCAAGTCAGCACACCTCCAGCAGCAGACGACACGCGTCGCCTCTATGGCGGGAAAACAGATTTGAATTGAAAGCCGTCTGCGCCTAACAAATGTCGTCTGCGGGCAATTACCGGTTAAATTCAAAAGCAACCTCCCTAATAAGTAAAACTTCCAATAACTAAACGGTTCACTTCTCAAGAATTATTGGGGAAAAGGTTGTCTTCCGGATATAGATGTTGTCGTTGTTAATTTGAGATCATCTAAACACTTTGGGCTATTTTCTGTTCCAACCGCCCCTAAACACCTAAACACCTATTGGTCCACAACTGGTTTACAAAGGCTCTGATATGTGCTGTCATGTCCGTGGGAAAGTGCATATAAAAGACCCCTTGCTGCTTATCGGAAAGATGAGCCTATGTGGCGACAGTGGGTATCCTCCAAGGAAATATGTCAGAGTGACCACATGTTTGATATCCAATAGCCGATGATAAAAATTAATGCGCTCTAGAGGCGTAATTAAATATAGCAAGCTTTACTTGTGTAAATATGGCACTGAATGCAGTGAAGTGTCTTAGAGACTCTTAGTCTTACCCCTTTTATAAGTGTAAGAAACAAACTCGTAAAATAATGTTCACTTTATTAAAGCTTTACTTTTTTCATCTAATGACGCACGCACACACATATAAAGACACACAAAATGACTTTGGAGAAATGATTAACCACCGAAAAATAAATTTTAAAAGGGGGGGGAGATTTATTTTGTTTAAACCTTCGTGCAATTTTACTTTCTTTTTTGGGGGGAGGGGGGCAAAGACTCCTAAGAGCCATTTATCTGTGTTTGTATGTGTGTGTACATGTGTGTGTGTGAATCATCCCTGAAATGGTGCCCTAACCCAAAACACACACACCAGGGGGCGCCGCTGGCCCCTCGGTGTTTTCCAGTCGTACATTCAGCGACTGCGGGGGCCACAGATCTGATTTCACGGGGTACTTGTGCTGAATGGACGCCGCGTCTCGGGTTCGCTGGTGCTGAGTGCCCCGCCATTATGACCCGTAATTTGTTCAGGACTACCCGCCGTTTTTGGGCCGACACAACAAACCTTGAGCGAAATGACAATTAATTATAACTCTTCCTGGGAGGGGGCGAGCGCCGAGGGGCGGGGTGGAGCGGGGGGCGGGGGATGGGGGGTATTACATAATTAGCAGGACTCGCTGAGAATCAAGATCAGATTGCGTTTAAACGTGAGAACATTTTGCGGTGGTGTGTAATGGGCGTGTTTTCTGGTCAGTTTGGCCTCGGGGTGTAAAAGGATCGCCTTTCACCACAATTTACACCCAAGCACACCACAACGCACGCCCCTAAACACCTAAAGGCCCTGTCACACTACGACGTTTCTCACGAACGCGCTTCGACGCGTGGCGATGTGTTGCCTTTTGGGGCGAAACGTCGGGACCCGTCGGGACCCGTCGTGACCTGTTAACGGGGCATTATCAACGCGTTAGTGGCGCGTCGATACACGTCAGTACACGTTGAGTGCGACCAACGTTTTGACCAAAACGTTGGCGCGCGTCGGGCCGCGTCGAGGTTTTGTGCTTGCACAAAACTTTCAACGCGCGGCGACGCGTGCCAACGTGTTGGATGGGGCGTTAGCGGCGCGTTGGCAGGACGTGGAATGATGTTAACACCGTTGGCGGCCAACTCGAGCCACGTTGAGCAACGTCCATCAATGCTGGTGATTTTTCGGCAAACTGCGAGCGGGCCGTCAACGTGTCGGTAACGTGTCACGGACGTGTACTGAACGAGCTATTGGTGTAGCGCCAGCATTGCGTGACACGTTGGACGTGTTGCTGGTGCGTGTGGACGTGTTGATGGCGGTTGTGGACGGGTTGCTGCCGCATGTTGACGTGTTGTTGGCGCCTGTGGACATGTTGCTGGCGGTTCACAACCCCCACCTGATGCAATACCCATGCGCCGGCACACCGCCCGCAGCCCGCTCGCAGCACGCAACCAACACACCACTAGCATGCGGACAGCCCGTTGGTGGGCCGTCCCCACGCGCCGACGCAGCCGACCGTGAATTAGGTTAATTACCAAATGTTTAAGCTTTTTCCGCCCACAACGTCGATGGCCGTTGACGGCGAGCTACTAATACACTATGACCACGCTACCAGCACGCTCCGGCGCGTCCAACTAACCCCCGAAACGCCGAAAAGTTTGACATTTCTCGACACATTGATTAGATTTGGCGTGTTGGCGGCATGCCCGAAGAAACATTGTAATGTGACAGGGCCTTAAAAGCCGAAACACCTAAACACCGACCCTACATAGAGCACGCGTTCAAGGGACGGCGACGAGTGTCGGCTGCTATCCGAAACTCGCTTATAAATCACTGAAAGGTGGGTGTGTTTTTTTTGGCGCCACCAAGGTTACCCAAACATTTATATTATTTATATGTGATGACTTTATTTACCATGCTCATAACGGATAAGTGTGTTAACACTTATTTTCACACATATATATATATATATATATATACATATATATATATATATATGTAGTATATATACATGTCTGTATATATATACTAATACTATATATGTAATGTTGCACGATGAACATAGCACTTGCCGTTCACACAGCGTAAAACCACCACCAACCAATCAAACTGTAAATGGTGTCTACTTTTTTTTTGTATTTGCACCACGTATATATATATATAATTTATATATAATGTATATGTTATATATAGTATATACATTTAATATTTACATTTAGTATATAATTCACCAACGAGACACCAAGACAACACGACATATAAGTTATTTGGACAGAATTTAATAAATACTCTGTTCAAGTTACAATCAGTAGCTATGAGGCACGGGGCCAACGAGGTCGTAAGTGTTCATGCTGAATAACGCGGCTAAACATGATCATTCGTGAGTTCAATGCTGGGCGGCGACAGAGGCCTCTTGGATAGTATTGTTCATGTCATCGTCAGTATAGTTCAAAGCAAGTCACATAAGCACAGTGGAGTATCAAGCTGAAACAAGAACATGTTAAAACAATGTATAGTTGGTAAGTACACTAGCAGCACCCGACAGCGCTCAAACCTTCAAGTGGGAACTTGGGGTGGGTGGGAGGGTGAAATTTAGCTGTTGCCGGCTCGGGAGTCGGAGGGCAAGTGACGAGAGCGCGGCTTGAACCAGGATCCACCTGGCGTCTCGTCGGCGAATTACAGATGTTAGCGGGCCAACATCCCCAATTCACCAACAAGACACCAAGACAACACGACATATAAGTTATTTGGACAGAATTTAATAAATACTCTGTTCAAGTTACAATCAGTAGCTATGAGGCACGGGGCCACGAGGTCGTAAGTGTTCATGCTGAATAACGCGGCTAAACGTGATCATTCGTGAGTTCAATGCTGGGCGGCGACCGAGGCCTCTTGGATAGTATTGTTCATGTCATCGTCAGTATAGTTCAAAGCAAGTCACATAAGCACAGTGGAGTATCAAGCTGAAACAAGAACATGTTAAAACAATGTATAGTCGGTAAGTACACTAGCAGCACCCGACAGCGCTCAAACCAATAAAGTTGCGAGCGCTGCGGGGGCTGCGGAGATGTGGAACGCCCTTAGGTAGGAGGTGACCGCCGAGCTTCGCCACGTTCCAGCCGCCATTAGCTGGTCCAAGGTCACCCCAGCCCCTCGACACGCCTGGGTGGCCCCTCTCCGGAGCCCATGTAGGGTCAGACCCTTGTCCACTCCAAAGGCCGAGTACGACGCCACCCTGAGAGCTCTGGTAAGCGTCGTCAGGGTGAGCTTGGTACCGTCAGCTAGAAGGACCGCAGGGGACTCCGGCCGGAGGTTGCTTACTCGGGAGTAATTGTCCCAGGCGGTCACAGGGCAGCAGGGGGACCCGAGAATGGCTGGTAGGCGGAAGACCACCGGGGGATCTGACCCGGACCTCGTCTTAGAAGACCTCAGGGTCACCAAGAGGGCCCCTCTCCTCCGTCTTATGTCCTTAGCCTTGATTACATGGGGTGAGCCCGTGGCTCCAACAGACAGGTTTGCGATATTTGACTGACGTAGCAATGTCAGGTAGGCGATCAGTAGCGCTACTATGATGACATGTGGCCTGGGCGACATGTTGGTTAAGGCCAGGATAATCGACTTGAACTCCCGGGGGGAGACCGGAGTCGCTCTAACGACCACATGTTTAGACATTTTTACGATACCTCGCTTGAACGTGCTCAGCTCGGGAGCTTCAAAGGCTGCTCCCCCACCCGCCAAGCTCAGCACCCACACCTTCACCGAACTGAAATAGTTCAAGACTGCTCCCGGCGATTTGAGCCGGTCAGATAGTAAAAGCAAGAACGACATTAGGTCGTAGGTCGAAGGGGAGCTCGGGTGCACCTTGTTCTTGCGACAAAAGTCGATGTACACCCGGACGTGTGCCGCTTTATTTTGCCACGTCCGTGGGGCCAGGGCGCATGTGTAGAGCTTAATGAGTCTGTTGTGATGACTCATTGCGTATCCTGGAAGATAGAGGCAAAAGAATTACTATCTTCCAGTGACAGCATTTAGGTGGTACAGGATAGGATATTCAGTGATATTGTAACATTTATTTTAGAAAGATTTTTATTGGCACACATTTTTTGTGCTGTGCTGGCAGCTACAGTGGAGTGTGGGGCCCTGCTTAAGGCATCGGCTAGTATTAGTTCGGTGCCAGGTTTGTGTATTATTTCAAGCTCGCAATTTTTATGGGCAGCAACCAGCCATAGTTGGCGCGCACATGCGCATAGGACTTTGTCTCTACCTTTGCCGGATTCTAGCACCTGTTGCGATGATAAGTTATCAGTATTTACTTTTATGAGATAATCATGTGGTTCTTGTGGGAGTAAATATGTGACCGCATGTACCAGGTTAAGTGCTTCTAATTGGGTTATTGCTAGGTCTCTTTGTAGTAAGCTTTCGTCATATAGAGCTGTGTAGAATGCTACTTCGGAAAATGCCCCTCCCGCCTTTAATGTGGAGTCGCATTCTATTATCCATTCGGTTCTTGGGGCTTGTGGTAACAGTTGCTTACCGTTATATGCTGACGCGAAGCATTGAAACCATTCGAGGTCTCTCAACATATCCTTATCGAAGGTATATTGACCTGTATGGGGGGCTTTCCGTAACGCTTCAAGGACCCTATTAGAGAACCTAACTGCGGGTTTTATGCACTTAGATAGGTGTTGTAGCTTGCCAGCTAGGCTCTGTAGCTGCTTCTTAGAGCAGGTACGTTTATTTTCCCAGCTTTTACACTCATCTAAAACATCGTGTAATTTATCCTGGGGAAGGGTAACTGTCATGGTTACAGAGTCAATTAGGAAACCTAACCATGTGATGGAGGTAGCAGGGGGTGTACATTTGTCTGGGGCTAGGTTTAGGCCAAGCTCAGATGTTAGATTTATGAATTCGGTGTAAGCCGCCTTGGCTTTTGTTTCGTTATCCTCGATTCCTATAAAATCGTCTAAGTAGCACAATGAGAAAATAGCTTTGTTACGTAATAACCACACTATTGCTCTAGTCGTCCGTGCACATGCTAATGCTGAGGTTCGACAACCAAAGGGAGGTGCCAGATCTATATATATTATCATTAATTGCTATGCCCAGGAGCGGAAGGGAAAGCGGGCAGACTCTGAGCTGGCGATAAGCGCGTGCTAGATCGCCGCCCCACATCCAGGCACCCCTGCCTAGGATTGTGAGTCTGTCAGAAAGGGTGGAAACTGAGGGAAGGAGGAAATTAAAGAGCTGGCCTAGATAATAACCTTTAACTATACCCGCATTTACACTCTTTCCTTTCGGAAAACTCAAATCAATGATTATTCTTTTTTGTAGTGAATTTTTCTTTGGTCGTGTCATCATTGGGCTAATTTGGCACCATGGTTCAAAGGGGGGCGTTTGGAAGGGGCCGAGTAGCGCACCTAGAGATATCTCTTTATCTAGAAATGCGTATATATGTGTGATATCGTCAGATGATTTTGCGTGATTTTATTATGTGGGAATGGGTATTTTCGTGGAGGTGTAGTCAATAGGCCAGCCGAACTCTAGATGATCTACTAGTAAAACATCTGGGTAGTTAAGAAGGGCTGCACGCCATTTTGGAATGTTTAGTCCAGACGGAAGCGCTATTTTTGCGCCCATGTAGTTAGGGAGGCCAGTTAATCTAACTTGATTATAAATTTGGCTATACGGTGATTCATGGGTTAGCCATGATGAGGGTGCGGTAACGGGCCAGAAAGTACATAGTGAATCCTTAAAATCGACTGGCGTAGGGGGTGGGACAAATGTTTTTGACTGAGTTTTGGGTAAGGCTGATAATACAGTTTCAATGGGGGCGTCAAACCAGTTAGTTGTTAGCGGAGTAGAAGACAATTGATTATTTTCATTCAGCGGTGAATTCAACAGAGTGACAGATTTAACATTCAAGTTTAACTCATTAGAGCGAGTATTAGGTTTGACTTTCTCAGGCTCCGATACGACCTGATGATTAGGTTTGATACATAATGTTTGGTTCGGTTCAGCCGAGTTACCGTTATCAGTGTATTGCGGGTCACCGCGATTAGCATTCAGCGGTTGCTTAGTTACTAGTGATACTCCTGATTTAATTGGACTTTCTGTCGACATGTTATCAGTACGTGGTTCATTAAGATTAGGCTTGCTTAGACATGGCAACATAACAGTGGAATCAGTATTTAAGCAGATATCGTTATAACTTACACCAGTGCCTGCTGCCTCTGCTGCTTTCTTGTCTAAGAATTTCCTTTTCTTTAAGCAGTCCTGCTCCTTATGCTGCAGGGTGCGCTTAAATTTGTAAGCGCACCATGCACAGA
The DNA here is from genome assembly GCA_030323885.1 of Branchipolynoe longqiensis. Taxonomy (NCBI): domain Eukaryota; kingdom Metazoa; phylum Annelida; class Polychaeta; order Phyllodocida; family Polynoidae; genus Branchipolynoe; species Branchipolynoe longqiensis. The sequence continues at coordinate 39,560,044 of CM059191.1, forward strand.
TGTGGGGTGCTCTGTCGGGCATTGTGCCGTGAGACGCGTTGAACCCGCACTCCTTACCCCAGTTCCAATTGTAACAGGGCTTGCCGTCTGTGTCTCTGGAATATTCCTCCCTCTGGTTGACAGGGAGGGGGTTCACTGGGGTATTAGAGGCGGGGGCCCCCCCAGCCGCTGACTGAGCTGCCGGGCGCGGGTTGGTTGGTGCTGAATACCTAGACTCAGACGGGTATTGGCCACCCCCTCGTGCCTGTAACACTCGAACTGCTTCGGTTGACACGTCACGTTGCACATCCTTTAACGCTATCGCATCCAACCACCCGTCCTTCAACCTCCCGTCTGCTACCATTTGGAATAGTCTCTCCGACCAGCGGCGGCAGGTGGGCCAATCCCAGGTGATTGCCATTCTAGCTAGATCTTCTTCATGCTGGAACACTGCTGGAACCCATACCCTAGGAAAGTCAGATTGGGCGACCATTAACCTAATAGCGAAAAAGTACTCAGCCCAGGACGCTTCACCCACACCTATCTTTTTACACGTATCACCTCTGGTTACGAAATTATGAGGATAGAATTTCGTACCTGGGGGCTTATGTAGCACATGGTTAGAGTTGATCAGGTAGCGTTGATAGGGGGTTGAGGCTGCTGCTGCTGGTAGAGCGGGGGCGCGGCAGGCGGTGGTAGTAGTGGAGCGTGGTGTGACGCAGCTGGGGACGGAAGGTTGACCGTCGGCCGTCTGTCGGAGGCGAGCCTGGAGACTCCAGGAGGCGCCCTCTCGGGGGCGCGATGTGGAGGCGTAGGCGAGAATGAGGAGAAGCCTGATCGAGGAGTAGACGCTGGAGGAGGAGGCGAGTAGGGCCTGGTACTGGCGTATGCCTAGTTGGTTTCCCAGCTTGTTGCTCTAGGGCGGCTAGTCTGGCTTCTAGGGCGGAAAGACTGCCGGCGGCTGACGCTGGGGCAGAATCCGGCATGCCCACGCTGGAGGCAGCCTCAGAGCCGGAATCCTCAGAGGAGGACGGTGGTTGGCATGTCGACAACTTCTTACGTGGTCTGAGCCCTCTCCGAGACACTCCAGACGAGCCAGGGGGTCGTCCTCGGCGTTTCCTAGTAGGAGGTGGCATGTTAGCAGTTTGTGTTTCTCGATGAAATTTAGCTGTTGCCGGCTCGGGAGTCGGAGGGCAAGTGACGAGAGCGCGGCTTGAACCAGGATCCACCTGGCGTCTCGTCGGCGAATTACAGATGTTAGCGGGCCAACATCCCCAATTAATATATATGTAATGTGTATTTAATATATATTTAACATACATTTAATATATATTAAATACATTTAATATATATTAAATATACATTTAATATATATTAAATATACATTAAATATATATTTAATATATGTATAATATATATTTAATATTTGGTATATATTACATATATTTTTTATCTATTTTTCTCAATTTATAATTTATTTTAAATACATTTTAAATATAGTTTTAACATAGTTTTAATATAGGTTGAGTATTTGTTTTAGTATATTTTATTATACATTTATTATATATATATATATAAATATATTTAATAAATATATTTTTGATATATATTTGATATATATTTGATATTAGTTCTATAATAAATAATAATTATATATATTCAATATATATATATGATATATATTTGATATACATTTGATATATATTCAACATATAACTAATATATATTTAACATATATTTAACATATATTTAATATATATTTAATACATATTTAATATATATCCAGAGACAGCGGGAGAGAGAGGAAGAGAGTAGTCTAGATGTTAAATTGAAACGGACGACAATGCCACATATCTTTTGGCTCAAATTGAACGGGTCAGGAGTCGGTGGTCTTGACTGAAAGTGACGTCACATGGTGCCCGTGGTACATAGATGGACGAACCGGACTGTGCGAAATAGGATATAATAGAATAGTAATAATAAAATATGGGAAAGCTTGTTATTCATATTCACAATATAGAGAATATAACCCATATGCATATATATCTCATATATGTACATGTATATGGATAGTGATAAACCTTTATCACCTACCAGACGGGGTGGCCGAATGAGTTGAGGGTCCGTGCACTGTTTTGGGAGATTTGGGGATCTGAACCCATGAGTTTGTGCATTCGAATCCTGGTTGAGTCAAACCAATGACATAAAAATGCATACTTGTCGGTTCCGAGCCTGGCAGTCGGCCTTACTAGGATATGGCAAGGACTGGTTCGCTCAGTGTCAGGGTAATGTGACTGAGTGGGATATCAGGTCATGGTGCTGGTGGCCTGATTTCCCAGTGGGGCAGCACTATAAAGTCGCCATGAGTTCACACTGTCACAAGTCGGTACCCGTCCTGATATGACCTTAGATGTTGTTAGGACGTAAACCAACAACAAACAAGCAATCCTTATCGCGTGTAATAAGGTCTGCAGTGTATTGCCTCCTCCCCCCCCCCTCCTGAGGTGAGGGGTTTCCCAGCATGCCCTGCTATCCCCCCCCCCCCCTCTGCGTGGGGGCCGCACACTCCATACGCTCGGAATTTGTTTGCATATATATATATATATATATATATATATGTTTATATGTTTATTTTATAATCTCTCTCGCTCTTAATGGGTGTTTTTTCGACTAGATATCTATAGCAGTTGAGGGTTTTTGAAAGGTCTAGTCCTATATGGCACTTTTGGACGCGCATTTATATCTATAAATACTTATTTATTTATACACGAGGTTTAGATGGCGGGATGGTTGTAAAAAGAGGCATCCGCGTGGAAGCCATGGTTCAAGGGTGAATGCAATCTATTCTGAAGCGTATGTTCTACCCCGGAGGCCACCATGTCCAGTTCACCCTTTATCCGGATAGGTTGGGTGTTGGACTTTTACGTCCTGGCAACATCTAAGGTCATATCAGGACGGGTACCGACTTGTGACAATGCGCACTCATGGCGACTTTATAGTGCTGCCCCACTGGGAGACCAGGCTGCCAGCACTATGACCTGATATCCCACTCAGTCACATTATCCTGACACTGAGCCAACCAGTCCTTGCCTTATCCTAATAATGCTGAGCGGCTGGCTAGGAAGCAACAGTTATCAATCTTATAAGTCATCGGTTTGACTCGACCGGAACCCGATTTCAAAGTGGGGCAGCCCTATAAAGTCGCCATGAGTGCGCGCTGTCAAAAGTCGGTGCCGGTCCTGATGTGACCTTAGATGTTGCTAGGACGTAAAACTCCAACAAGCAACCAACCAATCGAGGAGTGTAATACAAAAGTAATAACAACTTTTTGTTGTTTAATTCCACATTTGGCCATCATCAGGTTCCTCGATCATGGCGCTGTGCCCCCACAAAACCTGCCCAGCACTAGCTACCAATGTCGGTTTGTTTGTTTGTTGTGTTTTTACGTCCTAGCAACATCTAAGGTCATATCAGGACTGGCACCGACTTGTGACAGTGCCCACTCATGGTGACTTTATAGTGCTGCCCCACTGGGAGACCAGGCCACCAGCACCATGATCTGATATCCCACTCAGTCACAGTATCCTGACACTGAACCAACCAGCCCTATCCTAATAATGCCGAGCGCCTGGCTAGGAAGTGACAACTATCAATTTTTAAGTCATTGATTTGACTCGACCATGGTTCAAACCAACGATCGACCAACACGGGAGACGGACGCTCTAACTCACTTCTCGATCATGGTGCTGTGGCCCCCCACAAAACCTGCCCAGCACCAGCTACCAATGTTGGTCTGACTGTATTTGTTTACCGCATCTCCAGAATTGGTTTATCGGTGAACGCCTGATTAGTTGCTAACAGAGATTACATTGCATATATACAAGTCAATGACGGCCCGCAAGGTCAGTACTTGCCCTGTGAAGGTCAAGGTCAAGGTCAGTGGATGTGAGTGATGGGATATATGCATAAGGCTTGGTCGTCGGTTCTGTGTTCATTTATTTAACGCTGCATCGTCTGATGAAAACATCAAATTTTCAAAAGCAAAACAATTACAGTAAAACCTCTCTAACCTATCACCTCCACAGATCGACCACTCCCCTATATTAATCGCTTTATTTGGGTCCCAACAATCCCACAGTAACTCAATAAACGGACTACCTCCCTAAATGGACCACTTAAAGTCGATCCCATGGTCGGTCGATTTAGAGAGGTTTTACTGTATCTAAATTTGATTTTACATATCTAACTTTGAGACTGGTGCACTTAGTAAACATCTGTCGCCACATAGAACGGAATACTGAGGCAATTGAATAGAACCTGATACCGCAGGATGCTATGGGGGTCAGAGTTTTGGCATGTTTGCCCAAATTAATTTTGTATGGTTGCACTTCAAATATCTCAAAAGTTAGCCATTTGAACTAAAGGTTACTTCCAGGTAAAGTAAGGTACATTATAACGATCAACCTAATACAGTACAACCCCATTAGACCAAGCTCGGTTAAACCAAATGATCGGTTAATCCAAACCTTTTTTGGCAGCCTGCCAAAATACTACCATTTATCATATAAAAAAGTTGGTTAAACCAAAGTCGGTTAATGCAAATTATTGGTTAATCCAAACAAAATTGTCAGACCCCAGGACACTCCGGTACGGTTAAACCAAACTTTCATCTGGTTATAAGGCCATCTGACTTTTTTTTATATGATAAGTGGTAGTATTTTGCCGGGCCACCGAACAAAGTTTGGATTAACCGATCGTTTGGTTTAACTGAGTTCGGTTTAACGGGGTTATACTGTACATACATAAAAAAACAATAATCAAAGTGTCCACATACATTGTATATTAGTTATTACATGTGCAATACACTCTGACTCAAAGTCAAAGTCAAAGCCAAAGTTCGGTTAAACCAAAGATCGATTAATCCAAACAAATTTCTAGGGTCCCTTCAAGTTTAGTTTAACAGGGTTATACTGTATATTCATCTATTTATATATATATATATATATATATATATATATATATATATATACACATCCATACACAACACTACATTCATATGTGTCCCTGTATTTCTATATCCATATATGTGCTCACATATCCAGGTATCTCATATATATCCACATATATATGTTCATATATATACCCATTTACATATCGATACATGACCATATATATCCATATATGCATGTGATGTATAAGCATTCTGCGAGTATAAAGGCATGACAGGGATTATAAGTTTGCTTACTACCTTATTATTGATGGGGTGGCTTACAACCACATGACCAGTGTCACTTGCGCCCGAGAATTATTTCTTAGGGGTAGGGCATCATATTCCCTATGCCAGAGAATATATTATCTCAACCCACTACTTTGTCTTGTTTTCTTCATTTGTACTGGAGTAAAAAACCATGTCACTGTGGCAGCATTAAGGGCGGTTGATGTATGGAACTCCCAACATCTCCCGACCAGCCACTGCAGGGACAAATAGTTTTGCGCCTGTCTTGACATGTTCTTGCCGGTGTGAAACCTCTATTTGCTCCCCGAGAGAGTGCCGCTGGTAACTTGCAAAAGCCAGCAGCACTTCAACACTTTTGCAGGCAGCTTTCATGAAATGTTGACATCTGCGTTCAATCATGAGGCTAACCTGGAAGGACAAAGTGACGAATAAGGAAATACTCGAACGGATGGGGCTGCCCTCTATGGAAGATCTTCTGATCAAAAAGAATCTCCGGTGGACTGGACACCTCATGAGGATGTCATCAGACAGGCTACCAAAGCAGATCCTCTATTCTCAACTGTCTTCTGGCTACAGAAAGAGAGGGCGCCCCCGTCTACGGTTCAGGGATACCATCAAGAGAAACCTGAAGCTGAGAGACATTAAGACCGACTCATGGACGCAACTCTCACAGCAGAGAGCTAAATGGAGAGTGGCAGTCAAGTAATGAAAGCAGTCTTTGTCGCATCGCGACCGACAGCATGATGATGATGACTGGAGTCAACATTTACATATCCATATATATCCATTATACCCATGCATATAGACCCTACATATATCATGATATATATTTTATTATTCATGCACAGCGTTATTTTAATATAAGCCATGTGCTTTGTTTTCTGGCTCCACTGACCCATCCCATGATAGCTCAGTTGGTAGAGCGGACGACTGTAGTGACGCAATGGCTTTAGAAATCCTTAGGTCGCTGGTTCGACTCCGGCTCGCGGGAGGTGTGCTTTTTCCTCCTGGGCCTCCTCTTTGCCCTCCTTTGATTTCTCACCAGACATAACATAAAAAGCTGCACAGTCCCGTAGTTTCTAATGTATACCTACCGTCTATATATTTCTGTATATATATGAAATATATATATCGATATATGTTGATTTCGCTATTTATTTTATCTCAGACATAACTATATAAGGTCTATGAAGATGATAACACAGAATATATATTATATCAATTAAGTAGCAATTATTGCATCATCCTTAGTCTCTATTTAGCAGAGAATCATCACCATCATCACAATCATCGCCATCATCGCCATCATCATTGCCATCATCTCCCTTATAATAATCACCACGGCCATCACCGTCATCACCAGCATATCCATAATTACCATCACCACCATAGTCACCATTATTATCATCATCATTAGCACAATCGTCACCATCATCACCATTATCACCATCATCCCCATCATGGCTGTCATCACCATCATTACCATCACCACCATAGTCACCATTATCATCTTCATTAGCACAATTGTCACCATCATCACCATTATCATCATCCCCATCATGCCCCTCATCACAATAATCACCATCATCACCACCATCACCACCGCCGTGGCCTGCTCGGGAATGGCCCGCTGGTGTCCGGGCCTCACGTATGGAAGGTCGGGAGTTCGGTTCAGGGCCAAGTTAAACCTGATATGACCTTAGATGTTGCCAGGACGTAAAACTTCAACAACCAATCGAACCAATGACTTTTAAATAGATACTTGTCGCTCCCTAGCCTGGTAATAGGGCAATGACTGATTAGCTCTGTGTCAGGATAATGTGACTGAGTGGGATATTGGGTCACGGTGGCAATGGCCTGATTTCCTAGTGGGGCAGCACTATAAAGTCACCATGAGTGCGCACTGTCACAAGTCGGTACCCGTCCTTATATGACCTTACATGTTGCTAGGACGTAAAACAACAGCAAACAAACAAACCGGGCTTGTTCCTGACTAACCCACTGCTGCCCGCGTAAATAAACACGACGCCTTGACCTGCATAAGGGTCAGGTGTGACGAGCCAAGGGCAATCCCGCGCCCTATCTGCACTCTGATATACAGTATAACCCCGTTAAACCAAGCTCGGTTAGACCAAACAATCGGTTAATCCAACCTTTTTTTCGGCGGCCAGGCAAAATACTACCATTTATCATATAAAAAAAGTTTGTTAAACCAAAGTTGGTTAATTCAAATTATCGGTTAATCCAAACAAAATTGTCGGACCCCAGGCCACTCCGGTATGGTTAAACCAAACTTTCATGTGGTTATAAGGTCATCTGAGACCCCACTGACTTTTTTATATGATAAATTGTAGTATTTTGCCAGGCCGCCGAATAAAGTTTGGATTAACCAATCGTTTGGTTTAACTGAGCTTCGTTAAAGGGGCTGTCACATTAGGTTTTTTTGCGGGAGCGTATGGCGGCGTAAGCGCGTTACGTCATATACGTCGGCATACGCCCTATATGCTACTCATACGCTACGCATACGCTACTCATACGCTACTCATACGCCGCCAGATGCCGCCAGATGCTGGCGTATGTGAAGCGTATGAGGCATACGCCACCATATGCTTTCATAAATCCGTCCGTCCAAATTTTTTTGTGCATGCTCAAAAAAGCTCGACATATGAGGGCTTATGGCCCATACTGTCAAAAAATGTCACAGCACGCTCCCATACGCTCCCATACGCTCCTCATACGCTCCTCGTACGCTCCTCGTAGGTTCCACATACGCTCAAAACCACCCGAAAGGTCACCAAATGTCATCATAGGCCGGCACGCACAGGACCTACATAGGTTTTCAATACGCTCCCGCCATACGCCGTAATGTGACAGGGCCTTTAATGGGGTTATACCGTATATATACATAAAAAAAACAATAATCAAAGTGTCCAGATACATTGTATTGTACATGTGCAATACATACTTGCTCAAAGTCAAAGTCAAAGCCAAAGCTCGGTTAAACCAATAATCAGTTAATCCAAACAAATTTCTAGGGTCCCTTCAAGTTTGGTTTAATGGGGTTATACTATATATAACTACATACATACACACACACCTACCTACTACCCAGTCACATCTTTCACAAAGCGCTTGTCCGCTTGTCCTCCCCTACAGTCCAACGACTCAAAGCGTCACAAATCACATTCCTCTCACTCGGTACATACACTGAACTAATTTCGAAATTATACTCACAAGAAATCCAAAATAATTGTCTCACCCACTCCATTATCAACTTACTCCTACACCTCCCCGATGCCAAAGCTGCACGAACAGTCATGTTATCCGTTACGACCACTATCGACTTGTCCCTCCACTGCTCTCCCCACCTTGCCGCGGCCGCCATCGCCGCCCACATCTCACGCACGTTAATATGCGCGTCATCGCAAATTTGATTAGAACGTGCGTAATGATGCTGAACCGAAGACTCTAAGTCCTGAAACGTGTTCGAGTCAAAAACTCCAACGCACCAATCGCTTCCGTGAAGCGCACCAAATCCAGAGGAAGACGCGTCCGTATATACAGACACGCACTCTCCGTGGCTCCCCAATATGCGCACATGGCCATTGAAACGATCTACAAACTCTAACCACCAAGCTATCTCCTCCTTAAATGCAGTATTCAATCTGAATTGGTAGTACGGACGCTTCAATGTCCTAACGGCGTCATAGACCCGACTACAAAACGAACGACCTCCCTTCACCACTGAAACACAATGCGCTAGGCGCCCACCTAACCTCTCTAAATCCCGTCTCGACGCCTTCCGTCTCCCCACAAAGGAAAGCAAATAGGACTTTAATTTTGCCACCTTATCTGCCGGCAGAAATAACTTCAAGCGCACCGCATCAATCTCTATGCCCAGGAACCTGGTGCACTGGGACGGAGATAACATCTTAGGAAAACTAACGAAAAAACCTAACTGTCTAAGAACTCTAACAATAATCAACTGTGAACGAACACACGCGTCCAAAGACCGATCCGCTACAGCGAAATCGTCCAAGTAATTTATCACTCCCAACGCACCCCGCCGAGAACAAGCACGCACTACGAAGTTACTGATTCTTGTAAATACATATGGACTGGAAGACAACCCCATACACATACGGTTATCGACAAAAAAATGAACACCTGACCCCAAATCCCACTGTGAACCCTGTCGATTCCTATCGCTCGGATGGATCGAGACTGCTCAATACGCATTTTTAATATCCACTACCGCCATGTAGTCCTGTGCCCGCATATCATCGACCAGGTCGTCAACGTCTAGATAAGAAAATGTCTGACTCACCTTGTCGACGTATGCATTCACAGACCCACACAACGGACGCGAACAATCTACAACACAGCGTAAACCCTCACCCATAGACTTAGGAACACAAAAAATATTGTGAATGCAAGCAGGGGAAACAGTCACCTCAGAAATATATCCATTGCGTAACTCACACGATAACTGTTCACTAATAAATTCATCATGCGCGTCAGAGCGAACTGCTCTATTAAATACAGTGTAATTAGCAGTACAGTCAAAATTAATGACCTCAAAGCCAAAAACTATACTTCTCAATATGTAACTCCAATCAGCATCATGCGACCCAAACAAAAATAATTCGCAGAACGCACGACACGGGCGCAATTGTGTAAGGTTGCCCGCGATGTAATGAGTACAATGACAACTCCCTAGGAAACATGCATTCATTACATGAAAATCAACAGCAAAAACATCATTACGATCATCAATGGCATGAACAACAAAACAATTCAAGTCTACTGTTACAAACAACCAAGTACTCATTAAATCAATCCAATTAAGTAAGCAAGTCTGCCAATTATTGTCTGCAATGTCACCTTGAGCATTGTCCATTGTAACGGGACCAGAGTACGCAGTACAACCAACCGCCTTGAGCTGCAACGCCCCCCGGCCCGTCACGACCAGTCGAGCAATCAATCAGCGGAGAGTGCGTGACCCGACTACCCCGAGCCGCCACGCGTTTATAAATTTATCAGCTTTAGCCCTACCCGACAGATAAGCGATATGACGAACAAAACGCTTATAGTCTCTAATGTTTGTAGCCTTAGTATGCAGCATCCAATGACAGTTCGCCTCAATGAGCTCATAACAGTTCAACTTACGCACAATTTTCTTTATCTTCCATGAAGCGTTTTATAGACCACTTACTTCTAAGTCGCCTCTCGCGACTACGCGTCCTGTCTGAGGACGAAGACGACGAAAAACTGCGGCGCCTATGGCGCCTCCGACGCCTATGGCGCCTCCGATGCCTCGAAGGACTCCTGCCCCGTCGCAGCTCCGACTTGCATGCCTCCAGCACCGGCGTCCTCGACCGCCGGTGCGCACCTGGCGACCCTGACTCCCGGCGCTTGCCTGACGAGGCGGTGCGGTCCCTGCACGCACCCCCCCTCTGTCGCCCGACACGCTCCGACCGCCGGCACTGGAGACACTCCGACGGCGACTCGACGAACGGCTCCTCCGCCGCCCCCTCGACACGCTCCCCCGCCTGCCGCCCGACCTGCTCCGCCCGCCACCGCTGTCCCGTGACGCACTCCTGTCCGCACCTCCCAACGACATTAACGATAACTCTCTTTCAATTGTTAGAGTCTTCTCGGCTATGACTGCTTTCCTCTTCTTTTTCTCCAAACCTTGCAAACGCTCAAGCAATGAGCGCTTGTCGTCACTCAGCGGGTCGTCCGAGACGACCGGCACGACCAAACTAGCTTTAGCAGGCTCCAATAACTTTTCCGACTTCAATTTCTCCTTTTCCATCATTTCTCCAGCCTGACGCGTAGCACGACGCGTCCGAACTGGGCGTCTCGTGCACCCGTCGTTAATGGGCGCAGGGTGTATGTAGCCACATGGTGCACAAAAGTCCTTCGGCATATGTCTAATGACAAAAACCAACAAGTGACAGCAACTACCAAAGAAGTGCGGACTGTGACAGGAGCAGTCGACCGCTGACAGCAGCCGATGCTGACGGAGCCGGCAGTGCAAACGGTGCAGGTGTTTCTCTCGGGTGAGCTGACCGGCGCGCAGGCCGGGTGCGTATCAGGAAGGCGCCGACTGGGGCTTAAGCTGGTCGCAAGTGAACACTGGCCCTAGTGTGACTGGTGCATTACTCAGACTACCCGTGATAAAGTAAATTATCCAATGTACACGTCCATCACAAATTTTGAATAGATATAATCATATATATCAAATATTGATGGCTATTTCAGATGGCCTGATATTTTATAATTTAGTTCAAATTCCCCTTACACGGAATACCCTTGCCCCTTGCAACTCCCCTCCCACACACTCACACACTCAACAGCCATGCACACATCGCACACCGCATACTACACACCACACACTACACACCACACACTACACACCACACACTACACACCACACACTGTGCACCACACACTGCACACCATACCCATTGCACACACCACACAAACACAACACTGCACAAATACCCAATATATCGCTCACACCCAATATATCGCAATACCCAAGACACACCACATCACACACACCACATGCACCACACACTACACACCACACACTACACACCACACACCATACACTACACACCACACACTATGCATGACACCCTGCGCACCACACACTGCACACCACACACTGCACACCATACCCATTGCACACACCACACAAACACAACGCAGCACAAATGCCCAATATATCGCTCACCCCACAATACCCAAGACACACCACATCACACACACACCGCACACACCACATACACAACATACACCACACCACATACCACACACCACATACTACACACCACACACTACACACTACACACCACACACCACACACCACACACTACACACCACACACTATGCACAACACACTGCACACCACACACTGCACACCATACACATTGCACACACCACACAAACACAACGCAGCACAAATACCCGATATACCGCTCACCCCACAACACCCAAGACACACCACATCACACACACCACACGCACCACATACATCACATACACCACATACACCACATACACCACACCACATACCACACACACCAACCACACCACACACCACATTCTCACATACCACGCACAACCACCCCACCCCACCACACACGATCACCACACCCAAACACCCCACCATCACACACCAAGCACACCCCACTCACACCAAGCACACCACAAACAACGACCCCACCATTACACACCAAACACACCCCAACATCACACACCAATCACACCCCACTACCACACACCAAGCACACCACACACCACACACACACCACACACACCACACCCCTAATCCTCTCCCCTGCTGACCACAGGTAGATCAAGTTACCACCTACTCCAACCGCTGCCGACGAAACACAGCACATGATGGACACCCAACCCACCCCCAACCCACCCCAAACCTACCCCACCCCCACACACACACCCCACACACACTGCAATTGACTTGAGCCTTGTTCTCTACCTGTGCCCTATAGGTTGTGCGTGTGTTTACCTGTGTTTACCTGTGTTTATCTGTGCGTTCTGGAGGGACGGCTGGGAGGCCAGTAGGTGGACAGGTGTCGGGTTTCCACTGACGGTCAGGTGCCACGTCCCGGTGACAGGTATGTCACCTGGACTCCATCAATGGCGACTAACATTCCAACACCTTGGGTGCATTTATATTTAAATATAGGTGAAGGGCAGCATGATTACTTTTTGTTAAATACCTTAGGTATTCTTTCTTAATGGTCTTGATATTTAATTTATTGAATCAGAGAGGATGGCCGAATGAGTTGAGCGTCCGTCTCCCATTTTAATAGATCGTGGGATTCGAACCCACGGGTTCGAACTCGGGTCGAGTCAAACCAATAATTAGGTGTCGTTTCCTAGTCAGGCATTATTAACGAATAGGATAGGGCAAGGACTGGTTAGCTCAGTGTCAGGATAATTTGACTGAGTGGGATATCAGGTCATGATGCTGACAGCCTCGCTAAATCTACCGACCTTGGGACCGACTTTAAGTGGTCCATTTAGGGAGGTGGTCGGCTTAAGAAGTTAGATTATGGTTACAATGATATTGTTGGGACACAAATAAAGCGATCGACATAGGGGAGTGGTCGATCTGTGGGGGTGGTCGGTTCGAGAGGTTTTACTGTATATGTATGCATATATATGTATATATGTATATTTGTATATATGATATGTATATATATATATGTATATATATGTGTATCTATATTATTATGTATGTATATATGTATATATGTGTGTATATGTATATATATGTATATATGTATATATATGTATATTATATATGTATATACATATATTATATATGTATATATGCATATTATATATGTATGTAGATGCATGAATATGTATATATGTATCTATATTTGTATATATATGTACATATGTATCTATATTTGTATATATAATGTATGTATATGTATATATGCATATATATGCATATATATGCACATATCTGCATATCTGTATACGTACCCATTATGTTATAATGAGGCCCCTTTATAATGCGAACAATGGAGGTCCATAAAATGTCATTGCGAAAAATAGCTGGATCGTGGTAAATTGGGGTTCAGTTTACTGAATTACTTTTGTTTTAAGGAATTCCAAGTCCATTGCCCCGGTCTGGCTATTTTTCGCAATGACATTTTATGGACCCCCATTGTTCGCATTATAAAGGGGCCTCATTATAACATAACATTGTATTATATCCAAATTTAACCAAAAAGATCAAGTTGCGTAAAATAAGGGTTCCACTGTATATTCACTCGTATTCAGTAGTACATGTAGAAGATATAGGTGCTATAAGAAGTTGGTGTTGGTGAAATTCTAAATATACATCCAATACCCATAGATCTATTTGGGGTGAAAAAGGTACGAATTCCTTGGTTATGACGGCTACATTCAAGATAGGGGGAATATGGGCAACAAACGGGTTAGCAGAAATGCCACATCAAAAATAGCGCCCAAAGTGGGGCTCGAACCCACGACCCTGGGATTAAGAGTCCCATGCTCTACCGACTGAGCTAACCGGGCTTGATGCTCTTTAGCCTAAACGAATCCTTTCAAAGAACTATTAACCGACAATAAAAAGACTGTACAAATTACTCAAATTTTATAACATTGATGAAATGCTGATCCACTGTACATTAGAGAACTCGAGAGAGAATAGTGAGCCTAAAGAAAAGCCAGCAAGTGGTATATATATATATGGAAGAGATATGTGTAGGCGTGACGGTGGCGCCACCTAGGTACTAACTGCGGCAATACAGATGCCCGACCTAGTTTTCGGTATTGAGGACTTACAGAACTAACGAGCTACTTTTGTATATTCCTTCCATATTACAATAGACGAGATCACCGTTCCGACTGCGCATGCGCTGAAAACGGCGCTGGCAGCAAAGCAAATGCGTATGGCCATGGAGTTTGCCGATACGTGTAGGGCAAAACTTTGATTTTATTCAAAATTAATTTAAAAATACATAACAATTTGGCATAAACATGTATGCACACATGCAATATAATGATATGATGAATATAAACTAACACAACACTAGCCATAGTTAAACATTTTGAGCTTAGAAACATACAATTCCACACAAAACAATCAGTCACTTTATCAACATCACTATTATTAATGTTTGTTCTAAATATTAAAATGCCAAATGGTGATGTAGTCTATTACTATGCGTCTCCACGTTCTAATTATGACAATCCTAGGTCCATATGGTACAACAAGGATGCACAATTCATCAGCTAATGGGGAGCTAGCTCAGATGGTAGAGCGCTCGCTTAGCATGTGAGAGGTACCGGGATCGATGCCCGGGTTCTCCAAAGCTGGTTTTGTATTCGTATTGTATAACATGTTAAGCAAATATTATTTAGTCTGTACGGCCGGCCTATGAGTATGACCCACCGTCGGGTGGCTGACCGCTGTGCCGCCTGCGCTACCCCGGGCGCGGCTCCCAGAAGCCGTGTGCGATCAACCAATCAGGAGAGAGCGCCCTGGGGTAGCCAACTTTGGGCGGCAACTGCGCCACTCGGCCTCCAGTGGATCGGTTTTTGATGATTGATTGGTGGTTTCTTTACGCCGTGTCGGCAGCATAGGCCATATTCACGGCGAGAATTGTTTGTTTTTTATTCAACCATCGCCTTTACAGATAATGTAAAAGCATACAATCAAGTCAATAGACAGCTATAAATTTTTAAAAGCTCACAATCATATAAAACAGTCGGTCGGAGTAGCACAGCGAATAGGTCCTTTCAGTGTTTTCATCTTTTGGGCATTGTTCCAACTAAATACATACAACTTATTTAAATACCCTGGTTTTTCAAGTTGCATAGCCCAATGTTTTTCAGTTTTAGTCATACTTTTTAGATCCATATGCTAGGTTGGTGGTTATAACCTACTACACTATTCTTTAAAGTAACTTTTTTTAAATAGAAAATATAATTTAATGTTGTGTGCATTGTCAGTATAATGTGAGTGAGTGGGATATCAGGTCGTGGTGCTGACGGCCTGGTCTTCCAGTGGGGCAGCACTATAAAGTCGCCATGAGCGGTCACTGTCGGTACCCGTCCTGATATGACTTTATATGTTGTCAGGACATAACATTCCCAAAACCAACCAACCCACCCAGTGGGACAGCACTATAAAGTCGCCATGAGTAATATATATGTGTGTCAATACATATAGTTATATATATATACTTCTCAGCCTCTCCAAATCCACCGGCCATGGGACGGACTTTAAATGGTCCATTTAGGGAGGTGGTTGGTTTGGGGAGGTTTTTTTAAAATCGTTACAATGGTATTGTATGGGCGATCGTTTCCGACCCAAATAAAGCGATCGATGTAGGGGAGTGCTCTATCTGTGGAGGTGGTCGGTTAGAGGGGTTTTACTGTATATATATAACGGAGGTGCACAGTACCCCTCACTAACCGCCCCGCCACACCCTCTCAAAGCACTCCTTTGCCACCAGGGGGCGCCACCAGGGGGCACCGCGAGGGGGCGTGCTCGTGAGAAGGCGCCACTAGCAGGGGGTGGAGTCAATTAGCACTACGGGGCACACCTGTAGCCTGCAGGCCACGCCCTTACCTCACCGCCCACCTGGGATTTGGTGCCGCCCGGGCCCCAGTTCCGCCCCTCCTTCCTGCTCCCCGCCCCCCTCCTTCGCCCCTGCCCCCCCCCTCCCCCCTCTCTGCCCTCCCGCCACACTCCCCCCCCCCCACCAAGGAGACCGCCGGACAAGTAACTGTTCAGCAGTCATTGATAATAGATGAAATACTGAGAAGTATATGTATATATAACTATATGTATTGACAAACATATATTATATATATATATACATAATTGACCTATTTAATGGACACAGATGAGTAGTGAATCAAATGCATCGAATAAATGAAATCTCTTTTTGGGGGGGGGGAGGAAATATTTGATTCATCTTAACACATATTTTCTCAGCACCGGTCTTCCAGTCGTTGAAGCGATCACATTTGGTTTGTACATGGTAATGGGGAAGTGGAATGTGCTGCATTGTATGCAGCACACCCCCATTCTGAACATTAAAATTGGCGGAGCAGCCTGTGCTGTACATTGTACAGCATTGGTACTCAACATAGTGCAGGAATGATTCTCCTTCACCAAGGTATTTGCAGCAGGGCCCATATGTATGTGTGTGGGTTAGCGGTCATAACCCTGCGTCGTGCGGCTTTCCCGGGTTAGCGGCGAAAACTGCGTATGTATGTGGCCGGGTTAAACTAACTCGGCGAGCGTAAAGTCGCCTGCACTAACCCCAAGTGAAACAGGGTTAAAGGTGGGGTTAGGCGCCGATTATGGCCAAATCTATTCAATGCGATCATATTTAACAAAGTTACATAGTCAAATAGTGAAATTTTATTAAATTAACCCTAAATTCGAACCCATATTAACGCTGCCGCCGCAACGGCCGCGATATTAATATTTTTGAATCGACGAATGTAAAGTAAACAAATCACCGCCTCCGCAGCGACGTTGACATCCATACTGTCTAATGTAAAATAAAAATGGCCGCCGCCATCGCCGCCGAATCGACGGCAATATATTAGGCCAAAATATATTCAACGCGATCATATTTAACAAAGTTACATAGTCAAATAGTGAAATTTCATTAAATTAACCCTAAATTCGAAGCCATATTAACGTAGCAGCTACATTGGCGGCGTTATTCATATTGTCCAATCGACGAATGTAAACAGGTACACAGGGGTTCACCAAATCTATAAATAACTGAAACGTTAACTAACCCGGGCCCGCTTTGGACACATACATCCGCCGTGACACATCTGGAACACCGGGGTTAGATAACCCGGGACCCGCCTTTAACCCCGGTGCGGTTAAAAATTGGCTCATACATATGGGCCCTGGAGTATTAACTATTAAAGTTGCAGAGTCCGAATGTTTGGAGTTTCTGTCTTTGTTAAAGATATATAAATGTATCGTTATAAATAGGTACAAGATTCACCCCGTACTGCTGCAGTAGGGGTGCAAACCAACCCTATATAAAAGGTGGCGAAAATGCGGGTCAAAGAATTGAGAGCCTAATTTAACAATCTAAGAAGCAACATTTATTATTTACCCGCTACCTTTGAGTTGAAAAATATAATATAATATATAGTTTAATCAGATTTAAAAGTGAAATCGACGGCGTTCTGCGGCCGCCATCTTGTATTTTTTGCATTCTCTCCCATTTCACCAACTCTGTGCCTATATGCATAATATTGGTTGCCATTTGATAGTGGAGCCACATACTGGAGCCTCACTTCCATACCTAACGCTATTTTCGCCCGTATTTATATAAGGCTGGTCTTCACCCGTGTACTACAAGTACCGGGTGAATCTTTTATCTACGTTATAAACTACCTTACTTGGTTTGAAGTAACTTCATGGTGCATGGTTTGATGTGGGTGTGGTATGGATGTGGGGTGCGGGGTGTGGTGTGGTAGGGGTGTGTGAGGTCTGTTGTGTGGGGGCTGGAGTAGGATGGGGTTTGTAATGATAGGAGGGAGTGGGACATAGCTCAGACGGTAGAGTGTCCAACTGTGTAAGCTGTGTCCTGCTCAGTGGACACATTTGCAGTTTGGGCTATTTTCTGTTCCAACCAGTAGTCCATAACTGGTTCATCAAATGCTGTGGTATGTGCTGCCGTGTCTGTGGGAAAGTGCACATAAAAGATCCCTTGCTGCTTATCGGAAAGAGTAGCCTATGTGGCGGCAGCGGGCTTCCTCCAAAGAAATGTGTCAGAATGACCAAATGTTTGACATCCAATAGCCGATGATAAAAATCAATGTGCTTTAGAGGTGTCGTTAAATAAAACAAACTTGTTGTTGTTGTAATGATGGGTGTGGTGTGGGGTGTGGGATGGGGCCAGGCATAACGATGGCTGAGGGAGCGGCGGAGAGCGGGTGGGGGGGGGGGGCGGGGAGCGGCGGAGAGCGGGGCGGGGAGGAGGGCGGGTGACTGGCAGGGGGGGGGGGGGGCCCCAGGGCTTGATGGCACTCACTATGTGTACCAACAAAGCAACTCGGCCGGATGTGACGATCACAGGAGACGCCCGAGAACCAGAACTTGGTTTGAAGACGCCGAAAACGCCCCATTATGTCATTTAAATGGCGGCCGCCAGTGGATCACGCTTGGCGCCCCATATCAAAGCGGTGATATGATAAGGGCGGCAGGGGGTGGGCGGGGATGGGCGTGGGTGTGGGCGTGGTGAGGGCACCAGGACAACCCTAGTGATTAGCCTGGACTCACGGGGTGTAAAGAACCACTCGATGCACTGTCAATTAGACGCGTTAGGGAACACCATAGAGAAAGAAGCCCCCCCCCCCCCTCTTTAAATCTGAAAGTTTCTTTAAAGTTGCATAGTCCGATGGTTTTTGAATTTCTGTATTTTTTCTGAGATCAATATATTAGATCAATCACTAGTATCAACTTTGCATTAGTTCAAAGTTACTTTTATCTTAAATGGTAAACCTTTTAGATATTTTGAGTGCAAACATGGAAAATTAGTTTTGGCAAGTTGCCAAAACTCTGACACCATAGTCTTCTGCAGTAACAGGTTCTGTTACATTGACTCAGTATTGCCTTCTATGCAGAAACAAATGCTTAATAAGTGCATTACTATTGTCATGGGGGTGATGAAAATGGGAAATACTGCGCCTAGAGCGGGACTCGAACCCACATCTCTTTGCATTCCGGGCCAGTGTGCTAACCATTACACCACCTAGGCTCCCTGATATCAACACACTCCCCACGCCTACCTGTCTATGTGGTTACTTGCCTGAGAGGTCAGTGCAGACCACTACACTCGTCCCCCTGGAATTGTAAGTCTTGTAATGCTTACAATTACATACATACAGGCAATGCACTAACACATACATACACAGGGTAGGTTCAACAACCATACAGCGCAAAGCTTGTACAGGATCCTGATCACGGCAACCAGTGTCATGGGGGTGATGAAAATGGGAAATACTGCGCCTAGAGCGGGACTCGAACCCACATCTCTTTGCATTCCGGGCCAGTGTGCTAACCATTACACCACCTAGGCTCCCTGATATCAACACACTCCCCACGCCTACCTGTATATGTGGTTACTTGCCTGAGAGGTCAGTGCAGACCACTACACTATCTAAGTCAGATATGTAAAATCAAATCTAGATAATTGGTTTGGTTTTGAAAATTTGATATTTCATCAGACTATGCAGCTTTAAACTCTGTGTGAATTTATAGCCGATATCCAATGGGGATGTGTGATGCCATTGAACTTAAAGCTGCCTAGTGCAACAAAGGCAATTTTTGTTGTTGTAAAAATAGTTGATTCATTTAATAAAGTCTTTTGTTCTGGTCTTCCAGCCATGTGGCAATACAGTTATTTACAATATACAGTAAAACCTCTCTAAATCGATCGATCCCTTGTGACCGACTTTAAGTGGTCGATTTAGGGAGGTGGTCGGTTTAGGGAGTTAGAATATGGTTACAATGGTATTATTTGGACCCAAATATAGCGATCGATATAGAGGAGTGGTCGATCTGTGGAGGTGGTCGGTTAGAGAGGTTTTACTGTACACATGTAGTCTGATATTGTCATCAGCAGCTAGCTCAAATCAGTTGAATTAACAATATTAATCATTTCAATTTTTTGTTTAATGTTATCTAAATTTGATTATGGATATCTAGCTTTAATTTGTGTGCACTTATTAAGGATTTGTTGTTGCATAGAAGGGAATAAATACTAAGTCATTTTAAATAGAACTGAAGTCTACGGAGTCAGAGTTTTGGCGTGCTTGCCAACATTATTTTGGCATCTTTGCACTTCAAATATCTCAAAAGTTAGTCATTTAAAATAAAAGTTACTTCAAACTAAAGTGGGGTAGATTATAACAATCACCCGACTATATTTATCTAAAAAAAATGCCAGAAACTCAAAACCTTCAGACTTTAAGTTAAAGTTACATCGTCCGATGGTTTTGATTTCCTGCATTGATTTCGCTATACAGTATAACCCCGTTAAACCAAGTTCGGTTAAACCAAACGATCGGTTAATCCTAACTTTATTTGGCGGCCCAGCAAAATAGTACCATTTATCATATAAAAAAGTTGGTTAAACCAAAGTCGGTTAATCCTAATTAGCAGTTAATCCAAACAAAATTATCAGACCTCAGGCCACTTCCGGTACGGTTAAACCAAACTTTCATGTCGTTATAAGGTCATCTGAAAACCTACCAACTTTTTTATATGATAAATGGTAGTATTTTGAAGGGATCCTAGAAATTTGTTTGGATTAACCGATCGTTTGCTTTAATGGACCTTGGTTTAACGGGGTTATACTCTATGTACATACAAACAATAATCAAAGTGTCCATATACATTGTATATTACATGTACAATACACCCTTACTCAAAGTCAAATTCGAAGCCAAAGCTTGGTTAAACCAATGATCGGTTAATCCAAACATATTTCTAAGGTACCTTCAAATTTGGTTTAACGGGTTTATACTGTATTGGGTTGAGTGTTATATATAGGCCTACTACCTCTGAAGTAATTTTTATTATAAACAAGTTTAATAGCCGCGCTCCATATGGACATTAAAGCTAAGTATTCTGTCTTCCTTCTAAGTTCTATATAATACAGTAAGACATCTCTAACTGACCACCTCCACAGATCGACCACTCCCCTTTATCGATCGCTTTATTTGGGTCCCAACAATACCATTATAACCATATTATAACTCCCACCACCTCCGTAAATGGACCACTTAAAGTCAGTCCC
The DNA here is from genome assembly GCA_030323885.1 of Branchipolynoe longqiensis. Lineage (NCBI taxonomy): Eukaryota > Metazoa > Annelida > Polychaeta > Phyllodocida > Polynoidae > Branchipolynoe > Branchipolynoe longqiensis. The sequence continues at coordinate 39,581,629 of CM059191.1, forward strand.
AAGGTCGGTCGAGTTAGAGAGGTTTTACTGTATACAGAGGAGGATGGCCAAGGCTAGCGCATCTTTCAGCCAACTACGCCAGAGACTTGAACAACCACCATGTGTCCATGCAGGTCAAAGGCAAGATCTACCATGCAATCGTGCTATCCACCCTACTATATGGAGCCAAGGCCTAGACAGTGTACAGACGATAGGTGAAAAAGCTGCATGCCTTCATGATGCGACATCTGCGTTCAATCATGAGGCTAACCTGGAAGGACAAAGTGACAAATAAGGAAATACTCGAATGGACGGGGCTTCCCTCTATGGAAGATCTTTTGACCAAAAAGAATCTCCGGTGGACTGGACACCTCATGAGGATGTCATCAGACAGGCTACCAAAGCAGATCCTCTATTCTCAACTGTCTTCCGGTTACAGAAAGAGAGGGCGCCCTCGTCTCCAGTTCAAGGATACCATCAAGAGAAATCTGAAACTGAGAGACATTAAGACTGACTCATGGACATCACTCTCACAGCAGAGAGCTAAATGGAGAGCGGCAGTCAAGTAATGAAAGCAGTCTTTGTCGCATTGCGACCGACAGCATGATGATGATGATGACTGTATAGCATCGCCCGGACTCAGCCAGACTTAGAGAACTATATACGCCTATCGGGTTATAAGAACATACAATCCTACAACAATAGGACTGGCAGATAATAACTAACAAACTTTGTGTTTGCCTCCCCCCCCCCCCCCCATTTCTTTTTGTAAATAGATAAAGCTGCATAGTCCAATGAAACATCAAATTCGCACTTACCTAGATTCGATCCTACCCATCCAGTTTAGTCACTGGCATATTTGTTAAGCATTTGTGTCTGCACAAAAGGGAATACTAAGTTTGTTTGTTGTTGTTTTACATCCTCGCAACATCTAAGGTCATATCAGGACGGATACCAACTTGTGACAGTGCGCACTCATGGCGACTTTTATAGTGTTGCCCCACTGGGAAATTAGGCCGCCAGCACCATGACTCAATATCCCACTCAATCACATTATCCTGACACTGGGCTCACAAATCCTTGCAGTATCCTAGTAGTGCCGAGCTAGGAAGCGACAAGTATCAATTTTAAAGTCATTGGTTTGACTCGACCGGGAAGGGAGACCCTCCCCCCCCGATCTCCCACACGTGAGGCCCGCGCTCTCACTGTTAGGCTACCGCTCCCGGTGAATACTAAGTCAAGGTAATAGAACTTGTTACTGCTGAAGTCTATGTATGGTATCAGCATATTTACCTCGTTGCTAAAATTAATTTGGCAGCTGTTCAGATATCTCCAAAGTTAGCCATGTAATAGACCCCTTTCAATGTTTATAAACATTGTGTATGCATGCGCACCTTGGCTGCAGAACGAATGCACACTGCCATTGAGTTTGCCGGTACTCGCAGTGCAAAACATCTATTTTATTCCAAATTAAATGTAGAACCCTACCCTTATAAATTTAATATAATCTGTTCAAAGAATATGTTTTCTATATGTGTTCCAAGCGGTTTGTTTCTAGGTGGTGTGGTTTGAGAGATATTTCACTTTTTCTGTATGAAGATTGCTCATGGCCATTGACAATGCATTGGGTTTGCTGGTACGCGCTGTGCAAAACATCAATTTTATTCAAAATTAATAGAAATGCACAACCCTTACCTCAGAAATTTAATATAATCTGTTCATTGAATATGTTTTTTATATGTGTTCCAATCGGTTTGTTTCTAGGTGGTGTGGTTTTAAAGATATTTCACTTTTTCTGTATGAAGATTGCTCACGGCCATTGACAATGCATTGAGTTTGCCGATACACGTAGTTCAAAATATCAATTATATTCAAAATTAATTGAAATGCAGAACCCTAACCATATAAATTTAATATAATCTCATTAGTGAATATATTTTCTATATCTGTTCCAAGCGGTTTGTTTCTAGGTGGTGTGGTTTGAGAGATATTTTACTTTTTCTGTATGAAGATTGCGCATAGCCATTGAGTGTGCAGTGTGAGACTAGGTGACAGTGTGTCATCCTGCAGCCAAGCAGTGCGTGCACTGACCTAAATACCTATGCTGACGTCATATGAAATAGGTCTATAGTTAATTCTAATCAAACTAAAGTTGATTGATTGATTGGTGGTTGCTTTACGCCGTGTCGGCAGCATAGGCCATATTCACGGTGAATATCGCGATCAATTCAATGTACTTATCACAGAAAATGCTATAAATTTAAAACCATCGGACTATGACATTTTATTTTAATAGAGAAAATGAACTTTGTCTTTTCTTTCCAGTGGCAAAGGACTGAAATATCAGCTATGGATATATTATGGAATACATAATACCTGGTTTCAATGGAGAACTCTGTATCAACACCTAAAATTGTTCTGATTTCACAGCTTTACTGTTATGCATATTACGCGTGTTCGCCGATCACATATGTCGCCAAAGATATGTTCTACTAAGTTTCAGTGCACACAGAGATCCATTTAAAGCTGCATAGTCCGATGAAATTATCAAATTTTCTTAACTATAAAAATCATGTAGATTTGATTCCACATATCTAACTTAGAAACTGATGCACTTATTAAGTATTTGATGCCACATAGAAGGGAATGCTGATTCAATTTAATAGAACCTCTTACTGCTGAAGTCTATGGGGTCAGAGTTTTGGCATGCTTGCCAAAACTAATTTGACATGTTTGCGCTTCGAATATCCCAAAGGTTAGCCTTTAAAAATAAAAGTTACTTCAAATTGAAGTCACATAAATTAAAACAATCAATTTAATGTATTTATCTCAGAAAATGGCAGAAACTTGAAACCATCGGACTATGCAACTTTAATATTAAAGTTGCATAGTCCGATGGTTTTGAATTTCAGTATTTTTTCTGAGATAAATATATTAAATTGATCACTAGTATCTACTTTACATTAGTTCAAAGTTACTTTTATTTTAAATGGTAAACTTTTGAGATATTTTGAGTGCAAACATGGAAAATTAGCTTTGGTAAGCTTGCCAAAACTCTGACACCATAGACTTCTGCAGAAACAGGTTCTGTTAAATTGACTCAGTATTGCCGTCTACACAGAAACAAAGGCTTACTAAGTGCATCAGTATCTAAGTTAGATATCGAAAATCAAATCCAGATAATTGGTTTGGTTTTGAAAATTTAATATTTCATCGGACTATGCAGCTTTAAGCACTAGACTAGGTAGCGATAGTTGTATGTATTAATTATTTTAAGTCAGTGAGATGACTCAGCCGGGGTTTGACCCAATGACCTGTTCCATGGGATACCGGGTGCCCAACTCGTCCGACTATCTCCTCCGATGATAACTCTTATAGTTATACCAGGCAATAACTGTCTGATATATGATACATAATATATAATATATATAATATGTGTAACTTCTTTTTTTACCTGAGTATTATTAAGGGTATGCAGGTATTGCAATTCCTCAGGAAGTTTGACGCCCCTGCCCTGCAGAGTTGTAAACCACTGCCTTGTGGTACAGGTTCTTGACAGAACCGAAGGCTAAGGGAGCAAACCCTAAACAGAAAACCATGTCACTGTGGCAGCATTACGGGCGGTTGATGTATGGAACTCCCAACATCTCCCGACCAGCCACTGCAGGGACAAATAGTTTTGCGCCTGTCTGGACATGTTCTTGCCGGTGTGAAATCTCTATTTGCTCCTCAAGAGAGTACCGCTGGCAGCTTTCATGAAATGTACAACCACACAAAGGAGAGCGGCAGTCAAGTAATGAAAGCATTCTTTGTCGCATCGCGACCGACAGCATGATGATGATGATGATGTGTAACGTATATAACATGTACAATATATATAATATCACCAGGCGCGGTAGCCGGATCAGTAGAACACAGGCCTCTGTTGCAGGAGATCGGGAGTTCGCTTCCCGGTTGAGTCAAATCAATGACGTACAAAATTGATACCTGTCACTTCCTAGCTTGGCGATTGATATAAATAGAATGATGCAAGGACTGGGTAGCTCAGTGTCAGGACAATGTGACTGAGCGGGATATTGGGTCATGGGCCTGGCAGAATAATTCCCCATTGGGGCAGCACTATAAAGTCCCCATGAGTGTGGACTGTCACAAGTCGGTACCCATCCTGATATGACATTAGATGTTGCCAGGACATGAAACTGCAACAACCAACTAACTATATAATATCAATAACATAATAACAAATACCATAAACAACACAAACAACACAATTAACACAAACAAAACAAACAATGCAAACCACACAAGCAACACAAATACAGTCTACTCTGTCAATAACAGCCTCTGTCAATAATGAATCTCTGTCAATAACAGCAAAAAGTGCTGGTCCCGTCATGGCACCCTTTAATTTAATAGCATTGCCTCTGTGTCTAACGGACAACTGTCTTATTCGGACAATGAGCCATTTTTTCACCTATTTAATCAATATTCTCTGTCAATAACGACATGCCATATAGTTATAATATAGTAGAAATGACTAATTGAACAAATGACTAATTGTAAAAATGACAAATTGTAGAAATGACTTTGCAAGGATCATCCTAGTCAGTCAAGTATAAAAGAAAATTCTGCCAGTAAGCCTCTGCCTATAACGGATCTCTCTCTATAACGGCATCTTGCTCCAGTCCCATGGGTGTCCGTTATAGACAGAGTAGACTGTACCACAAACAACACATCCCCTTACCAATCAAATCCACATGCCCACACAAGTACACGTACCCATGCGCACACGCACACACAGTGTTGCGTGCCGCCCCCGGGCCCTGCCTCTGCCAGCCTGACTAATGTTGGCGGATTCCGCTAGGCGGCGCCACTCGCGCCATGACGACCCGTCTTATTACGTCGGCGGTGCGAGCCGGGCCTTTCGGTTCCTAGCGCCATTTGTCCCGCTTTATAAATGTGCTCATTTGTCGCCCGGTGGACGGCTGACGGCGTGGGGCGGCGCGGTGGCGGCAGGAGGGGGGGTGGGAGGGAGGCGGGAGGGGGAGGAGGTTGCGGGAGAGCAGACGGAGCGGTAGCGGGCGGGCAGGCGGGGGAAAGGAAGGGGAGGGCGGGAGGAGATGTGGAGCTGGGAGGCTGGTGGGGCAGGCACGCAGGGTAGGGATGCAGGGAGGGGAGATGGGGAGGTGGTGGTGAGTGTGAAGTGGACAGTTGTTGGGGGTCGGGAATGAGGAGGTGGTGGGTGGGATGGAACGAGGGTTGTGGGGAGAGAAGGGGAGAGTGGGGGGGGTTCGAGAATAGGAGGTGGTGGTGGGTGCGATGGGAGGGTTGTAGGGAGAGGGGAATGGGAGGTGGTGAGTTGGAAGGGGAAGGTTGTGGGGTGATGAGAATGGGGAGGTGGTGGGTGGGTGAGAAGGGGAAGGTTGTAGGGAGAGGGGAATGGGAGGTGGTGAGTGGGAAGAGGATGGCTGTGAGGAGAGGGGAATGGGGAGTAGTGGGAGGGAAGGGAAAGGTTGTGGGGAGAGGGGAATGGGAGGTGGTGGGTGGGACGGGGAAGGCTGTGGTGAGTGGAGATGGGGAGGTGGTTGTAGGCGGGTGGGACGGGGAAAGCTGTGGGGAGTGGAGATGGGGAGGTCGTTGTGGGTGGGTGGGAAGTGGAAAGTTGTGGGGAGAGGAGATGAGGAGATGGTGGGTTGGGCGGGAAGAGGAGAGCTGGACGGAAGTTTTATATGAAGCACTGTTGAGGGGAATGGTGTAGGATATGGGAATGTGGGTGGAAGTCGGAGTGTCGACTTAGGTAACAGGAGGGGGAGTAGGGTTGTGGGGAGAGCAGACGGAGCGGTGGCGGCGGGGGAAGAAAGGGTAGGGGCGGGGAGAGTTGGAGCTGTTTGAGTGTGAAGTGGTCATTGTGGGGTGTGGGAATGAGGAGGTGTGGGTGGGATGGAAGCCGAGGTTGTGGGGACAGAAAGGAAGGGGGGGTCGAGAATAGTGAGGTGGTGTGTATTGGAGGGGTGTAGGGAGAGGAGAATGTGGTGGTGTTGGAAGAGAAGGTATGTGAGGTGATAAGAATGAGGAGGTGATGGATGGGTAGTAGGAGCTGTGGGAGAGGGAATGTGGAGTATGTGGAGGGACGGGGAAGGCTGTGGGGAGAGGAGAATGGGAGGTGGTGGGTGGGATGGGGAAGGCTGTGGTGAGTGGAGATGGGAGGTGGTGGGTGGGACGGGGAAGGCTGTGAGGAGAGGGGAATGGGAGGTGGGTACAGGTGGGTGGGAAGGGGAAAGCTGTGGGGAGTGGAGATGGGGATGTGGTTGTGGGAGGGTGGGAAGGGGGAAGGTGTGGGGAGAGGAGATGAGGAGGTGGTGGTGGGTGTGTGGGATAGTGGAAAGTTGTGGGGAGAGGAGATGAGGAGATGGTGGGTTGGGCGGGAAGAGGAGAGCTGGACGGAAGTTTTATATGAAGCGCTGTTGAGGGGAATGGTGTAGGATATGGGAATGTGGGTGGAATTGGTTGGGGAAGAGGGAAGGACAGAAAGGGCAGCAGTGACGGGGATAGAAGTCGGAGTGTCGACTTAGGTAACAGGAGGGGGAGTAGGGTTGTGGGGAGAGCAGACGGGGCAGTGGCGGCGGGGGGAAGAAAGGGTAGGGGCGGGGAGAGATGTGGAGCTGGTGGTGAGTGTGAAGTGGTGAGTTGTGGGGGTCGGGAATGAGGAGGTGGGTTTGTGGGATGGAAGCCGTGGAGTGGGGACAGAAAGGAGAGGGGGGGGTCGAGAATAGTGAGGTGGTGTGTGTGTGCGATGGGGAGGGTTGTAGGGAGAGGAGAATGGGCGGTGGTGAGTGGGAAGAAGAAGGTTGTGAGGTGATAAGAATGGGGAGGTGATGGATGGGTGAGAAGGGGAGCTGTGGGGAGAGGGGAATGGGAGGTAGTGGGAGGGACGGGGAAGGTTGTGGGGAGAGGAGAATGGGAGGTGGTGGGTGGCATGGGGAAGGCTGTGGTGAGTGGAGATGGGGAGGTGGTTGTAGGTGGGTGGGAAGGGGAAAGCTGTGGGGAGTGGAGATGGGGAGGTGGTTGTGGGTGGGTGGGAAGGGGGAAGGTGTGGGGAGCGGAGATGAGGAGGTGGTGGTGGGTGTGTGGGAAGTGGAAAGTTGTGGGGAGAGGAGATGAGGAGATGGTGGGTTGGGCGGGAAGAGGAGAGCGGGACGGAAGTTTTATATGAAGCGGTGTTGAGGTGAATGGTGTAGGATACGGGAATGTGGGTGGAATTGGTTGGGGAAGAGGGAAGGACAGAAAGGGCAGCAGTGACGGGGATAGAAGTCGGAGTGTCGACTTAGGTAACAGGAGCAGAGGGCAAGAGGGCAAAGCAGGGGAAGCAGCAAAGAAGAGATGGACTGTTACTCAGATGAAGACAATGTGTGAGATGTGTGTAGACCATAGGAAATGCAGGGTCCCGATGAAAATGATCGAGAACGACGCACAGATAGATACTATTGTTCTTCTGCATATATCTGTTTCATGATACAAGTAAAATGAAACAAATCTGGAATCCATGCAGTTAAAGCTGCATACTCCGATGAAGCATCACATTTCCAAAACCAAAACACTCATGTAGATTTGATTTGACATATCTAACTTCGATACTGGTGTACTTATTAAGTATTTGTTGCCACGTAGAAGGGCATACTGAGTCAATTTAATAGAAACTGTTATTGCAAAAACCTATGTTGTCAGAGTTTTGGTGTGCTTGCCAAAATTAATTCTCCATGTTTGCTCTTCAAATATCTGCAAAGTTAGCCATTTAAGCTCAAAGTTATTTCAACCTAAGCACTGCTAAAGTAGAATTGCAGAAATATAAAACCATCAGACTATGCAACTTTAATGTGTCATGACATATAAGATACTATTATTAGGATTAAGATAATATGTGATAACGGTTGTGCCTAAGGAAGCTCACTGAACACTAACTCCATCTGGCCGTAGTACAAACTAACAATATTGGATTACGTGGATATCGCAGCTTTAAATAAAACTCAACTTAACTCCAAAAAAAATTAATTAACAAAAATTAAATTAAAATTAAAATGTTCTCTTCCTGCTCCCACATGTCACCACGGCGCAGGCGCCAACCTGGACTTCAGCGACGAGAACAAACGGACGCGGACGGCGTACACTCGGGCACAACTGCTGGAGCTGGAGAAGGAGTTCCACTTCAACAAGTACATCTCCCGGCCTCGGCGCATCGAGCTGGCTGCCATGTTGACGCTCACCGAGCGACACATCAAGATCTGGTTCCAGAACCGCCGCATGAAGTGGAAGAAGGACGATGCCAAGCGCCGGCCGCGCCCCCGCGTGGAAAGCGACGGAACTAACAACAACAACAACAACGGCAGCGCTGGCGGTGAGGTCAAGGACGCCGGCAGCGATGCAGACGAGACACGTGGCGACATCTCGCGGAGTAAAGAGGAAATAGCGGTGGGCGCGGCCAAGTCGGAGGCGGACAGCGACGGGGATTCCGGGCGGGGAACGCCGACGGTGGAAGGGGGCGCGGGGCACTTGGCTAAGGATAAGGCGATTGGGGAGGATTCACCCAAAGCCTCACACGCCGCTGATAAAGTTATGGACAGAATGCTGGACAAGGGCTCGCTCCTGGAGAAGACGCAACCCACATAAGGCCAAACATCGATAGGCCTACAGTGTGGCGTGGAAGTTGGTGGTGTTGATGTTAGTTGTTGATGCCCCAGCAATGCAAATCACACATGATTGTGTGTTGCAATCTAGGGGGGGAAAAGACCATTGGAACTAGAAGATGGGTTCATTAATGAAGCTAATGCCAGGGTCCATTCTGGGCCTGGAAAGTCTTGAAAAGTTTTGAACTTCATTTGCCCCATTTCAAGGCATTGAAAAGCCTTGATTTTACCCTATTTTGGGGAATTAGTCTTGAAAAGCATTGAATTCCAGTAAAACTGTCCCCACTGACCTAAATTAGTCTGAAATTCCCATTTGCTATTGTTGTTTTTTCCCTGAAATCCAAACGAAAATAGTCTTGAATTCCTATCAAAACAGCCTTGAAAAGCCTTGCAGCATCGTTGAATTCCATATCTTCCATGTGTACAGACCTTGTAATGCACTGTGAAGTTATGGTTTTTCATTGACATGGCAAGCCGAGCCATCTTTAACTTTAAACATTCCTTAAACATTCGCAGCTTTGGTTCTAGAAAAATATATTTGAATAAAATAATTCTAACAGATCTGTGCTCTGCTAAATCTGTAGATTCAGAAACCCAACATAAAAAAATGTCCATGTCAAATTTTGATCATGTGATGAGTTTTTTCTAGACTGCCACACATTTATTAAAGCTCTGGATAATCCGACTAAAACATCGGAATTTCTCAGACTGAAACAACACTCACCTGGATTTGATGCCACACATTCTAATTAGATACTGGTGTGCTAATTGAACATTTATTTATTGCAGTTGTGTGCTCTTATGCAATGTTGATATGTATTGAAATGGGCGAACAAAGCCTAGATCCAGCATTTCGATGTGCACACTAAGATTAAGGTGGCATGTTTTCACTTTAATATGTCTATAGTTAACCCCTTTAAATAAAAGTGACGTCAGGCTAAAAAATATAGTACCTAATAAAGATGAGCCAAATATATTCATCTAAAAGGGAAACTAAAAATCATTTTTTCTTGAAGATCTATATTGCCTGTTATGGATAAGTCTGAATAGACTTGTTTTAACCATTAGACAGTTTGTTGATAGAAAGCCCGAGCCTACACTTTTACCGACCCAAGGGATTTTCAACCTCCCAAACCACACAGACATGGTATGAGAGCAACTAGCCTTTGATGACGCTGTAAGTTATATACAGTGGTGTAAATCCAAATTGGCAGAGGTGGGGGCACAGGGAATCGAACCATCAACCTTCAGATTAGGAGTCCGACCTAGAAAAAAGTCAGGCACTCTAACCACTCCGCCACAGAGAACACCATCGGATTATGCTAATTTAATTAGGGCTTGTTTCACATATGATTATAGCAGGGCGGATGGGAGACATTTTATTTTTCACTTCCCCACCCACTAATTATTCCACAGATACAACACCCACATATTAATTAAACAAATATATCACATACCCATTATTTATTATTACACCGTCTGCCAATATTTACGTCACCCGAGCCCAATATTAAAATATGTATTCAATAATATTTACCGTATATGTCCCAATAGACGTCCACTGCGTGAGTACAGACACATGGATGTGCGTCTATTCAAAGTTAAAGAATTTCATGGATTTGTTTTTGTCATGCCTCTCAAATAAAGTGGGATTGTCTTATTTTATGTGCATTCAGTCTGAATATGATTGTAAATTTGTGTTTGTTTTTTGTTGTGCCTCTGAAATAAAGTGAGATTGTCTTATTTTATGTGCATTCAGTCTGAATATGATCGTACATTTGTGCGTGCTTTCAATCTTGAAATGGGGGTGTGATTCTATTGGGTAGCGTGCCTCTATTGGAACATATACGGTATTAGTAAAGGACAAACAAGTTTGAACAAAATTAAGCAAATAGGAAGCTGCAATGTCAATGGCACTTATGTAAATCGTTGATAGAATTATGTTGTGTTGATATAAAAACAATAAATTGAATATTTTGTAAATACATTCTTAGCTATCCTATAAATCCATGAGTATCCCCCTGTTGTGTTCAGCCCCATCCGCGCCCCACACCTTTCCTCACACTACTGGGGAATATTTTTGTTAAAACAGAAGAATTATGCGATGATTCCGACCCACCCAAGGGGGGGGGGGCTAATGACTGACATGTGAATATACATAAACAATACCCATACATAGAGAGGGAAAATAAATTTACCAGAATCCAGAAACTGGAACCAGCTGTTTCTGCGGAATGGATCTAAACTGGTCCCAGTGCCTTCTCCTATAAGCACAGATTTGACCGGAAACTGGAACCAGCTACCAGCCGGGTATAAGTTTCAGTAATACTAATAGTGATCCGGGTTTTCGACCTAGCGCCTCTCATTGGTTCATAATTGAAAAACGTGACCTATTTGCACAAAGGCGATTCTCATACAACACCGTCTATTAATCACCCATGTGTGGGGTGGGGGGGGGGGAGGGGTCCTCAGCATTGCTTATTCCTATCACTTGTAATAAATAGCCTTGAAGATATTGATAGCTACACCATGACACATACTTAGGCATAGTAACAATACTAATATGTATTTCGATACTCGAAGCACTTGTTCTAATACGATTCTGACTGGATTTTGTTTGTTTGTTTATTGTTGTTTTATGTCCTAGCAACATCTAAGGTCATAACAGGACGGGTTCTGACTGGAAGCATGTTGGTGTTTGCATGCGATCAAAGCGACACTACAAATTATATATAATTCAAGTGGTGGCACACTGCACACGTCCTACATACTTAGTAGGCCTATATTTATTGCAATGTATTAAAAATACGACATGGTGAAGCAGTGTGGTCATTTTCTCTTGACCATCCTAAATCACAACCTACACTGTCATGAACAACTAACTAATTGCATTTTTTTCCATCCTAGTCATAGTAGATTTGTTAATGTCCATATCTTGCCAATGTTTTTACATTATTATGTAAATAGAATATGTCATTAGCTAAATTAAAAAATAATGTAAATACATTTAAAGGAATAAATATGCAAGAACACTTGCCATCGTTTTCAATATTTATAATAATGATGATCATAATCATAATAATAAAACTATAATCTAGACCAGGAAGTCTGAAACAGAAAATAGTATTGTATGATATAGTGTGCCATAATTGAAATAACTTAATGCTGTGTACATATATTTGACTAAAAACTGGTCTGCCTAGGATTATATTATATTATATGTCAATTGGTTTTTCTTGTTATGACTCCCATAATTATAATAATGTAATCAAATGTATTCATTAACATGCATATAGTTCGTAATAAACTTTATTAAAGGTGCTTGTGAAATCAAATAAAAGCTGGACGAAATAAATGTTTTCTCTGATTTACTATGTACTATGCAGATTCTGTAAGTGAATGTCATTCTATGTTATGCTGATCTTAATGGGGCTGTCACACTACGACGTAACGACGTCAACATAGAGAGAACGTGAAGAACGTTGAACTTCTCGGCGTAGTATGCAAATTTGGGCACAAGTTGAACGTGGATGCAACGTAGTGGACGAGAGAGTAACGTCGGTAAAGCGTAGTGATACCGTCGTTCGATGAGAGAGGTCAACGTAATGACGCTGACGGAACGTTATGAACGTTATTCCATCGTCAGAAGAACGTTACGTGACGTTAGCTAAGTCATGAGACGTTGAACGTACGTTGAATGCACGTTCTCCTGACGTTCTCCTGACGTTGTCCTGACGTTCCCATTACGCCCCGTGGGCATTTGCACTTGGTTTAATGGGGTCAACGTAGTGGAACGTAGTTGAACGTAGTGAGGAGCGTTGGAATAACGTCCGTTTAACGTCATTGACGTTCGCTGAACGTGAACAGAACGTACGGCGAACGTAAACCCTTACGTTCGACCTACGTCGAAACTTTTGAACATGTCCAAAACCTCGACGTAACTTGACGTAACACGACGTAATATGACGTAGCTCGACGTCACTCTAATGTCATTATGACGTCATCATAACGTAATCCAACGTACATCAACGTAATGACGAAATATCACCACGTTAGGCTCACGTTGGCTCATTACGTCGTAGTGTGACAGGGGTATTACGCTGCAGAGTCCGATGCCTTTGAGTTTTTTTGTTATTGTTATAGACCCCTTTCAATGTTTATAAACATTGTGTATGCGTGCGCAGCTTAGCTGCAGAACTAATGCACACTGCCATTGAGTTTGCCGGTATGCACAGTGTAAAACGTCAATTTTATTCAGAATTACTAGAAATGCATACCCTACCCTTATACATTTGATATGATCTGATTGGTAAATATGTTTTCTATATGTGTTCCAAGCGGTTTCTTTCTATGTGGTGTAGTTTTAGAGATATTTAACTTTTTCTGTATAAAGATTGCTCACATCCATTCACAATGCATTTACCTTGCCGATACGTGCAGTGCAAAATGTCAATTTTATTCAAAATTAATAGAAATGCAGAACCCTAACGATATAAATATAATATAATCTGGTTGCTAAACATGTTTTCTATATGTGTTCCAAGAAGTTTGTTTCTAGGTGGTGTAGTTTTACAGATATTTCACTTTTCTGTATGAAGATTACTCACACCCATTGACAATGCATTGAGTTTGCCGGTATGTGCAGTGCAAAATGTCAGTTTTATTCAAAATTAATAGAAATGGAGAACCCTAACCATATAAATTTAATATAATCTGTTTCTTAAATATTATTTTTATATGTGTTCCAATCGGTTTGTTTCTAGGTGGTGTGGCTTTAGAGATATTTCACTTTTTATCTATGAAGATTGCTCATAGCCATTGAGTTTGCAGTGTGACAGTGTTTCATCCTGCTGCCAAGCAGCACGCGCACTGACCTAAATACCTATGCTGACGTCATATAATATAGGTCTATAAGATAAGTCTAGTAGATTGAGCTACCTTACTTTAGTTTGAACCAACTTTTATGATAAATTGCTAACTTTGGATATATTTGAAGTGAAAACATTCTAGATTAAAGTTGCATGGTCCGATGAAATATATATTTTTCAAAAGGAAAATACTTATCTACATTTGATTCTTTATACCCAAATTAGATATTGGTGCATTAACTAGTAGTTTGGGACAGCATATACAGAATAATCAGTGAATCTACTACCTCATCCCATTGGACACTTACTTTGAGGAAGCCATTAGGCAGGGAGCCCACAAACGAATTACATCAATCATGTGACCTGATTTGTCTTGCCCTCATTCTCAATACCATATATGGCATTAGTCAGGTTCTAAGACAAACACATTACTAGGTCAACTCACATCACGTGACCATCGCAAGATAGTAAGTAATCTGTGTCATAGGTACAGGACTTTTGGCAAGTTTGTCGAAATGATTTTGGGTTCTTTCAGCTCAAATTGCTCTGAAATTAGCATGTGTTCATCAAAATTACTCTGGACTAATGATTAGTAAGTTATAATGATCAGTTTGATATATTTATCTAAAAAATAAGACAAGAATTCAACCGCCATCAGACTAGGCAACTTTAATTTTAGTGTGCACATACTAATTCTGGCACAGGAGTGACAGATTCAACTAAATTGATTTAGAATTCCCTTTCTAAGGAGCAACAAATGCTTATAAAGCTGTTCAGTACATCAGTGTCTAACTTGGATATGTAGGATTTAATCAATGGACAATTTGATGCTTTCATCGGACTGCAGCTTTAACACACACCTATATATATATATATATATATATATATATATATATATATATACCATGTAATTTATTATGTGGATATAGATAATGGCAGCCCCTTAATGTTTCTCTCTCACCACCTTAACTTCCACGTTATTCACTGCGGGGCGGGCATTCTCTCCTCCCCGCCTCCTCTACACTGTGAGGCAACTGTCACTCTGCTCACTTTCAAAACTATATATATGCACATATATATATGTATATATATCTGTTAAGATCAGGACTATATATATTTATATGTAATATATATTTATATATATATATATATAATATATTGATGACATAGAATTGATCATTCTACATTACATATGCTTGTGAGAAAAAATACATATATTTCATGGAATTAATTCATTCATAATTAATATCAGACGGTGCTTTGGGATAGGTAGTCACTCAATACGAAATTAAATTATCGAAATCATTATTATATGATATTTATATTCTATACAAAAATTACAGTTAATCGTTAAGATGCATCCGTCACAGCCATTAACCATACTAATTAATACTACTGTGAGGCTTAAACACTAATAAAATCAACTGAACAAATCAGTAATTGGATGAGTCCAACAAAGAAAGCACCTTCCGGTAAATTTCCTTTCTTGAAGTTGCATAGTCCGATAAAAACATCAATTTTTCGAAAGCACGGCACTTATCCAGATTTGAAACCACATATCCAACTTTTTTCTTCTTTTTTTTTGTGACAAGTTTTTTATTCTGCCCATAACGTATAAGCTCCCGTGAGGGTGCTTGTTTTCAACGCTGGACAGCTCTGATACTGGATTGGGCTGGTGCCGCACTCAGGAGTGTTTACCTGATCTTCCTCGGGCCAGCCTTTGCGTTTTTGGGTGTTAGTAGTTTCTATATTAGTTTTTTTTAATTTTCAAAGTTTTTTCCTAACCTGTATATGATAACTTAGCCTACTATGTACATCTATGCAGATGACATACAGGCCTGTGGGAGAGGATCCCATCCCATTGTGGTTTGTTACAGCATCTTACATACTGGTGCACTCATTAAGCATGTATTGCTACAGTTTTGTTTGTTTGTTTGTTGTTGGTTTACATCCTAGCAACATCTATGGTCATATCAGGATGGGTACCGACGTGTGACAGTGCGCACTCATGGCGACTTTATGGTGCTGGCGGCCTGGAAGACCAGGCCGCCAGCACCATGACCTGATATCCCACTCATTCACATTATCCTGACGCTGAGCCATCCAGTCCTTGCCCTATCCTCATAAAGCTGAGCACCAGGCTAGGAAGCGACAAGTATAAATTTCTAAATCATTGGTTTGACTCGACCAGGGTTCGAACCCATGACCCCACGATCTACCAACACGGGAGACGGACGCTCTAACTCATTGTATTGCTTCATGTAGAAGGGTGCACTATGACACTTTGAAAGAACATGTTAGTGTTACTGAGTGGGATATCAGGTTATAGTGCTGGCAGCATGATTTCCCAGTGGGGCTACACTATAAGGTCACAATGAGTGCATACTGTCACAAGTCAGTACCCATCCTGATATTACCTTAGATGTTGCCAGGACGTAAAACCCCCAACAACCAACAAACTGTAATTGAAGCATTGCATGGCACATTTAATTTCCAATAGATGGCGCCAATAGAAACAGAATGAACTAGTGGCTCGCCATCAGTTCTGGTGGCGCCATCTAGTGTGTGATATCGCAGCATTGATCTACTTTCTGCGCACATTCCCAAACGGACGTTCTCTTCAACAGGCTTTACAATCTTTATGAAAAATAACTCTTTAACCATATACCTTTTGGTTTCGGGCTTTTTATTTTTCTCTCTCGACTTGTTTGTTCACATTCTCTCCTTCTACTTTTGTGACTACCTTGGTTGAACTATAAAACTACCCCGGCTTGTTGTCTTACTGGCTGCTGGCTCTCAGCCCTGCTCCCATATACTTGGGATCAGGTCAATTACTTTTGTAGTGTCATTTACTGACCGGTTGTAGAACCTTTGGAATGTCCCTTCCCCTGACCACCCTGATGACTGCCACCCATGATGACGATTGGTAATGGTCTAACGTCGTATTAGGGCCATATTCACGGTGAAAAGCTAGCAGTGTCTCCTTTGTTTGTCTTGTCAATCACATCCACATTCCGAGACTCAAATTTACATGAACCTGTGAAATGGCCAGATCCATGTAAAATGAAAGTAAAACTCACCTTTGATGCAATTTTGAAGAAATTGAAGTGGTTAAACTTGTGTCAACTGATAGTGGAATCTAACTCACAAAATATAGCCAACATTAGCGGAGGCAACCCAGGCCCTTTAAAAAAAAGGAACTGTAACAGTGTAAGATATAGCTGTGTTTTACACTGGGAAAGACGTCATGCATGCTATTTACATAAAACAAAAAATGTTAACGCTTTACAACTGATTAAATTATCTTTTAATATAAAAAAAAAAAACATTTGCAGATTAATTTGACAATACAGGATTGTTTGTTTGTTGTTGTTTTACGTCCTAGCAACATCTAAGGTCATATCAGGATGGGTACCGACTTATGACACTGCACACTCATGGCGACTTTATAGTGCTGCCCCACTGGGAAATCAGGCCGCCGGCAGCATGATTCGACATTCCTCTCATTATCCTGACACTGTGCTAAGCAGTCCTTGCCCTATCCTATTAATGCTGAACGCAGGCTAGGAAGTGATAAGTATCCATTTTATAAGTCGTTGGTTTGACTCGACGGGGAACTGAACTCCCGATCTTCCGGTCTTTCCACCATTAAAGTTGCAGAGTCCGACGAAATATCACATTTTCAAAACCAAAACTTTCATCAAGGTTGGATCCGATATATCAAACTCAGATACCGGTGCCCTTATTATTCAAATTAACCACTTTAAAATTTAATCAGAGAGTTTTAGTTGTCATTTAACACTGATTTTGGAATTTCTTGTAAATTTCAATGAATGCATGTGAATGTGAATGTGATTTGCAAGATGACTATAACATATACAAGTAGATTGTGTTCTGCAAATATTGCCTTTCCTGCCATCACGGCACTAAACCATCTTCAATCAATCAATATTCTATCGCGGAGGGACCGAGGCGATTGAGAACGGCGGTGGCGCCACCTACAAATCCATATGTGAGACAAATGTCCGCGGCGTTGGACGTGACAACGTTGTTCTACTAGGTGGCGCCATCGCAACATATGCTGCACATCAAATCTTGGAGAAGGGTCCACTGCGACGAAAGGAGCAAAAACGGCTGACCACTGGGTCATATTGAGCATACCCTTGCAGGATGAGTTTCCCATTCTTTAAGTCCTGATATTGTGTGATTTAAACAGAAGTCGATGTTGATAAATTTAAAATATACTTCATGCACTTTAATCTGTGCAAAAGATACATATATATGTGTAAATATGTCTGAACAAGAAACTACTAAAATAATAATGTGATCTTTCCATAATTTTAGCCATTCAGAGCTGTTCTTTTTTATTGCAAATGGCCACCCCTTATGGGGGCCGCCATTTGCAATATGTTATAAGACCATCGTTTCGGTAGAATAAAGTAATAATAAAGTAATAATATTGCATTTGTGCACCATGTTTATGCCAAATTGTTCTTTATTTCTTTAAATTTTGAGTAAAAATTCTATGGCAGCGAGCATTTGTTTAGATATATTATTAACCAATCGCTGACCCCGAATACCTTTGTAGCGGAAACAAGTTCAAACGAGTTCAACCGTGGCTGGTTGGGTCACAGCCGTGGCTGGTAGGGTCGCAGACATGGCTGGTTGGGTCGCTCCATAGAGCACTGAATATGCTTATGAAATCTTGAGACAGCACGATGGATGACTGTGTAGTAAGAAATTAGATAAAAAGATTCACCCCGTACTGCTGCCATGCAATACTGCTGCGGTAGCCACAGGAGGAGGGTGTGGGGAGGGGGGGGGGGGAGAGAACAATCTTATATAAAAGCTGGTGAAAAATACCTACATGCTAGATAAATGAAATCAGGAAATACATTTTTAATTTAAGAAGCAAAATATATTCTTCACATATATCTTAATATTTACCCGCTACTTTTGATTTGAAAAATATAATAAAACATGTAGTTCAATGAACTTTTGAAGTGAAAGGGACAGCATTCTGTGGTCGCCATCTTGTCCTTTTGCATTCTCCCCCATTTCATCAACTCTGTGCCGATATAAGTAGCTATTTGCTAACAGAACCCGGGATTTTACTTCCTGTTCCATACTAAAGCTATTTTTGCCCGCAGTTAGACTATGCTGGCATTCACCCCGACTACAAGTATGGGATGAACCTTTTATCTAAACAGAATTATGCTATAGAGAAGTGTCATCAACCACATGCTATTGTCACTAAGAATAAGATAATGATTTTACATTCAACCAAAACCTAAAAGATGGAATTTGTCTCTGAAGCAATGAACCTCATCAGCCAGACGGGATTTCCGAATGAGTTGGGCGTCTGCCTCTCATTTGGTAGGTAGTGGGATTCGAACCCCCGGATATGAAGCCAGTGGTTGAATCAAACCAATTGTAAAATATTCCGATTTACTGCATAGGTGGGGGAATGCAAATGTTCTATTACTGATCAGGTATACGTGACCAGGTGCATGTATGTGTATATCTAGGTGCTGGTGGTGCCTGAGTGAGATGTAAATAGACATAGTGGTGCTGGCAGGGCTGTGTGTAATGGCCCTGTCACACTACGACGTGACTACGTCAGCGTAGGCAGAACGTGAAAATAATTATATTACGTCGACGTTATGGGCGTAATATGCAAATTGTGGACGTGAATGCCGCGTAGTTGACGTGAGCGTAACGTGAAAGTAACGTCGGTGTAGCGTCGTGACGTTAGCTGTAAAGTGACAACGTTAGGGGGGAGGGGTAATTGGCGACGTGACCGGGTGTTAGTGTAAGGTGAGCATAACGTCACCGTAATGCGCGCGACGTGGACGTAACGTGACCGTAACGTGACCGTAACGTGACCGTAACGTGACCGTAACGTGCAAAACACCCGTCGCAGGGTAGATGTCTGGGTATATAAGGCTGGTGTGTTGGTGGATAGTCACGTTCGCATCACGTTACTCATGTTAACAATGCGCTACGGGATCATCAATGATGTGAACTATGTGACGACACGTTCGCAACGCGTTATAACGACGTTATCGACCCGTCATCGTGTCGCTCGGGCGACGCTCCGTTACGTCCGTCCCCCGTTAACTTAGTGCTGCCCACACGTTGCTCCCACCTGGGCCGTCGGTCTGATGTGACATAACGTGACTCTAACGTCATTTACGCTGCTATAACGATCACGGAACGTCTACCTAACGTCATTGTCACGTCATCCCGACGTAACGGATTCACGTCGAGATACATCGAAACTTTTGAACATGTTCAAAACCTTGACGCGCAAAGACGTAACACGACGTAACATGACGTAGCTCGACGTCACTCTAACGTCATTATGACGTCATCATAATGTAACCCAACGTACGTCAACGTAATGACGAAAAATGACCACGTTAGGCTCACGTTGGCTCGTTACGTCGTAGTATGACAGGGGTATTAGGGGCACTCAGAGCCTACCCCCTCCCCCCTCTGCTAGATATGGCCCTGTCACACTACGATGTAACGACGTCAACGTAGAGAGAACGTGAAGAACGTTGAACTTCTTGGCGTAGTATGCAAATTTGGGCACAAGTTGAACGTGGATGCAGCGTAGTGGATGAGAGCGTAACATCGGTAAAGCGTAGTGATACCATCATTCAACGAGAGGGGTCAACGTAATGACGCTCACGGAACGTTATGAACGTTATTCCATCACCAGAACTATGTTGCTTTACATTACCTTACGTTACGTATGTCAATAAGCGTTGGCGAAACGCTGAACGTACGTTCTCCTGACATTCTCCTGACGTTCTCCTGACGTTCTCCTGCCGTTCTCCTGACTTTCCCATTATGCCGCATGGACATTTCCACCGGCTTTAATGTGGGTCAACGAGTGGAACGTAGTGGAATGTAGTGGAACGTAGTGAGGAACGTTTACCTAACATCCGTTTAACGTCATTGACGTTCGCTGAACGTGAACAGAACGTACGGCGAACGTAAACCCTTACGTTCGAGCTACGTCAACATTTTTGAACATGTCCAAAACCTCGACATAACTCGACGTAACATGACGTAATGTGACCTAGCTCGACGTCAGTCTAATGTCATTATGACATCATCATAACATAATCCAACGTACATCAACTAATGACGAAAAATCGCCACGTTAGGCTCACGTTCGCTCATTACGTCGTAGTGTGACAGGGGTATTAGGATCACCACACTCAGGCTCAAGGCAGGTGGTGGCTAGGGGAGCCACACAGCTGGGTGGTGGTGGGCAGATCACTGGTAACTGTAACGTATGTGTGGACACCGTGAGTTCTAGTAATGTAACTAACTTTATTAAGAAGCTTCCTCATGACGTCATACATTGGTACGGTCGGGGGTGTTCGGGTAACTACAATACATCACATCTTCCCCTGTCACTTAACTTTAACAAATACTTGATTATTTATTACTACCGCATCATGACGTCGGAATTGCTACAAGTCTTGACTTACCTCTATGCATTGACATTCCTTTTATTTCTGACTTATCCAAACGTAACACGCATCACATAATTCCTTAACTTATCCTTCCCTCTACACTTAAATGTAAGATACATATCAACAACGTTGTACGTCAATTTATACATATATTATAGAAAGTCAAGGTGTGTGCATACGGTAACATAATCAGAATGATAATGCCGTATTCCTTAACGTGAAGGCACTATCTGTCGCCATATGCTGCTGCTTCATAGTCCGGCCATATTGTGAACCTTCTTTGTTTGACCTACAGAAGTTCGACGCGTTAATGTATTGTTTAACGTCGCGTATGTAGTTATGCACGGCCCTGTTTTCCGGCGTAAAAGACCGTATTTAAATACAAACATACATGAAGGAACGTATGTAAATACAAACATATATGCAGGTTACCAACCTAGGTAAGTGAGTTTAATGCATCAGCAGGCATACGTAATACAAATATGCTTTAACTTAATCAATACATGTACGTCAGAGGCCGTAACGAATCGGTGGCTTACTGATTCGACCATAACGTGTTTTATACTTTATTGGCGATTTTGTTATCTGTACATTGTCATTATTAGTGGATGGCTCGTATCTTATTGTCCTGTTTGTACGTATAGCAGGACATTTGTAAATGAACCTTCTGTTACGTCTTATAACATTGTTATTTTTATTTATTACATTGTAACTTCTCTTATTGCCTATATTAGTACCCACAACTGTACCTCCTTGCCAGTCCCCATTGTGGTTCTTGTAACGGACGTTATCACCAGTATTCAAAAAACGTTGACTGCTACTTGTATGTTTGTCAAAATGTTCTTTCTGTATTCTTTGATTCTGGTGCATTTGGTTAAGTTTAGAAGGCTGTACCTTCGCTTTGAGCTCGGTATCTAGGACAGGGATCCTGCTTCTCAATTTCCGTGACATCATTAATTGTGCCGGAGACACACCAACCCCGTCTAATGTCGTGTTTCGGTAATTTAGCATGGCTATTTGTACATCTCTACCGTCTCGTATGCATTTTTTTATCATCCTTTTAACGGTTTGAACATAGCGTTCCACCTGTCCGTTACTCTGTGCATGCATTGGGCTTGAGTAAATTGATGTGAAGCCATATAGTGATGCAAATTTTTGAAATTCGAGGCTTGTAAATTGCGGACCATTATCCGACACTATATATTTCGGTATACCAAAACGGGCAAATGTTTGTTTTAAAGCCTCAATCACTGTCGTAGTAGATGTTGTATCTAATTGTATGAAATCTGGAAATTTAGAATAATAATCTACAATTAAGACATAATTCTTACCATCGACATGAAACAAATCTATTCCAATTTTAGTGAATGGGATATCTATTATGTCGTGATTTATCAAAGGCTCTTTTGGTGGCATGTTTCTGAAGTCTTGACATATAATACATCTGGAAATTTTGTCTTCTAATTGGGTACTGAATCCTGGCCAAAAAATATTATCTCTGGCCAGTTGTTTACACTTAACCACCCCTAAGTGCGACTCGTGTAATTTGTCTAGCATATCGTTTTGCAGACTCTTGGGGATTATCATTTGACTACCTTTCAGTAGTACGCCATTTACCCAGGTTATTTCATGTCTAAATGTGTAATACGGTTTGACATCATTAGGGATATTATCGCTAGTCTTTGGCCATCCTTCCAATGCCATAGTTTTTATTTTGGTGAGCGTATGATCTACCTTGGTGGCCTCTATTACTTGTTGCACCACATCCATGCCAATGTCTATAGCCCCAACCGAAATGTCCCGGTCATATAAGTCCTCAGGGGCTATACTTGATGTATGCGCTCTTGATAAAGTATCTGCAAAATATAAATGTGAGCCCTTGAGATACGGTACTTCTAAATTATAGTTTTGCAATCGCATGCGCATACGCTGCATTCTTGCCGAAAGTTCATGTATTGGTTTTAGCATAATTGCAACCAAGGGTTTATGGTCTGTGTTCACGCTGATTTCATTGCCATAAATGAACGTATGAAACTTTTTACAGCCAAAACAGATGGCTAATAATTCTTTCTCAATCACAGCATAATTTATCTGTGATTGATCTAATGCTTTAGATGCCATTGCCACAGGCAAATTATTTTGAAACAAAGTAGCGCCTAGACCATACTTTGACGCATCAACTTGGAAGACAACCTTTTGCCTACTATCAAAATATTGTAGTATGGGGGCCTTAGTTAACAACGTTTTTAAATTTTGAAAAGCTGTTTCTTGGTCTATATCCCAATGCCACGAAATATTCTTCTGAATGATAGTCCTTAATGGCTTGGTCATGTTCGCCATGTTTGGTATAAATTTACTTACATATCCTATCATACCCAAAAATCGGTGTACACCTGCTTTATCGGTAGGACTGGGCATGTCAATAATTGCTTGTATTCTATCGTTGTTGGGTTTTAGGCCATCTGAGCTAATGACGTGTCCTACATAATTAACACTGTTTCGGCAAATCCTAGATTTCTTAGGGTTTAGTTTTAGATTAACTTTTCGGGCACGTTCTAAAACTGCTTCTAATCTGATATTATGTTGTTGCTCTGTAGCCCCATGTACCAAAATGTCATCTGATATGACACTAACACCTGGCATCCCTTTTAGTATTTCATTCATCTCTTCAATAAATATATCTCCTGCAGTCTTGATCCCAAATGGTAATCTAGTATATCTGTATCTACCCCAAGGGGTATTAAATGTACACAGCTCAGAACTCTCTTTGTCTAATTCAATTTGCCAATATCCGCTTTGGGCATCCAACACTGAGAAATATTGAGCCCCATGCAAATTAGCCACGACTTCCTCGACTGTTCTGACCGGATATGGTCCTCTTAAAATTGCTTTATTGAGCTTAGTTGGGTCTAGGCAAATTCGTAACTTTCCAGGTTTGCGGACTATTGTTATTGAATTAACCCAAGGGGTTGGACTAGCTTGTTTGACAATAACTCCTAATTGTACCATACGCTCTAACTCTTTCTTGACATCATCGTTTATGGACAAAGGTATTCTACGAGGAGGGTCTATAACAGGGGTTATATTTTTGTCAACATATATTTTAGCATTAACCTTAATTAATCCTAAACCTTCAAACACGTCATAATATTTCATTACCAGTTTATCCGCTTCTTGGGAAGGTGTTACATTTAACGTGTCCAGTCGTGCTAACAGTCCTAATTTAACACAGGCTTGTTTGCCCATGATGGCACTGCCGGCATCTGTCACTTGAAACTTTAAGTCACGACCATTGATATTTAACATTGTTTCTCCGGTAGGCGTAATTCTATGTCCTCCGTATGTGATCAGTTGACAGGTAGACGCTTTTAACTCAACACCAGTCAGTTGTTTGTATACCGCCAAGGGTAAAATGTTGGCCTCAGATCCTGTATCTAATTTAAATGAAACTTCTACAGTACCAATTACAAATCTCACAAACCACAAGTCTTTGTCGTCAATATCCATATCATGGATTGATCCGACAAATAAACCATAGCTGTCAGTGTCTTGTTGAGGTTCGTGATCCTGGTCCCCGTACTGATCTGTCATGCCTTGGCCATCCTTCATTTCTTGATTAACATTAAGTTCATACACTGGTGCTGCTTGTTGCCTTTTCTGTTGTAAATGGCACATTTTTACGAAATGCCCAATGCGTCGACACCCGATGCATTCTTTTCCTCGGGCGGGACATTTTCCATCTGTGTGTCGATAACCGCATCGTCCACAATCGGTGACGTCCATCTTGCGGCCCTGTTGATAACGACTTGTTGATGCTTGTCTCCATGGATATGTCCTGGTCCCTGGTCCCTCTCGTCGTCTGTAGCCACGATCGATCACATCCACCTCACTTGTCGAAGACGCTTGTACTTGTGAAGATTTGTTTTCACTCAACCTACACAATTGAATACACTGTTCCAATGATAATTGAGGTGTCTGTAGTAATCGATTTCGTAGTTCATTGTCTCTCATGCCACATACGATCCGATCGCACAACAGGGACGCTTCCAATTGCTCATAACAACAAAATTGTATCCGATGTTTTAACTCTCGAATATACGTGTCTATCGTCTCACTCGTCTGGTTTAAAGAGTTGAAGGCATACCTTATCACGGTTATATTGGTTTTTCCTTCGCAATATGTCGAGAACGCCTTTATCAATGGTCCGATCTTGTCCTTGTCACTAGTTTCAAACTCGAATGTACGGTGTACTTTTTGCGCCTCACCACCAGCAACATGGAGCAGTACACAGCACTGTACTTTTTCTGCCTTCGTTACTATTCCGGCTGCTATTGCGTAGATCTCATATGAATGCAACCATGATTTCCAGTTTATGGCCATTCGCTCATCCAGATTCAATGGTCCAGGGGGTTTTAATCCATGAAGAGCCATTGTAGTCGTATCACCCGTAACATCTGACACCATGTAACGTATGTGTGGACACCGTGAGTTCTAGTAATGTAACTAACTTTATTAAGAAGCTTCCTCATGACGTCATACATTGGTACGGTCGGGGGTGTTCGGGTAACTACAATACATCACAGTAACCAAAGGGGACCAGGAATGCTGGATCCCTATTGGTAGAGCTAAGAATGCTTGTTTCTCAATGGGAGAATGGGTGGGGTGATACTCTATACTGAATCCATGTACCATATAAATAATAAACCAGAGGGCTTGACTCTCTCTTTTCTTTCACACTTTATACTCTTCCTTTCTCTTTGTCTGTATTGATTTCACTATAGCCTGCCTACACAACCACATATTCGAACAGTAGACTTTACTTACTGGTGACCACAACGAGTGGTAAATCTATTAGTTGGAGGAAGGATTCAACTTTACTTTAGGGAGACCTAGTCTTTACATAATTGACTTGAAAATTGATAGTTGTTACTCCCTAGTTTGGCGCTTAATATCACTAGGACAGGGAAAGAAGCAGTGGAAGTAGAATGAGAAATATCAATTGTCCGCAATGGAAATTACCCCTGCTTAATCAGCCATTATGCAAACCAACAAAAAAGCAAAACAATTCAAGTTACTTTATAATGTCGACATCATCTTGTATGTTTTAAAAAATCACATTGATTTTCCGGAAGCAACAATTACTTAGCAAGAATAGCGAATTCTCGTCCACAGTTCCACCATAACTGGTTGCTAGACATAAATTATTTCTTCCAAGTGGTCTTTTTCCCCACACATACCTGAGCAATTAACACTCGACCTCATTCACTAGCAAATATCAGGAAGTGAATACACAAAGAACCAAGCTATGATTTATTCAGATAATAGACCCCGCCCGTTAAGCTAGTGACATCTGTCGGGGAAATCTGGAACTACTCTAGTCGGGTCGTTTCCCTGACTGCCTATGATTTCACATGCTATATCTCCGTAAAGAATGCTTGGGAAAATAATAAAATGCTTGATTATATTCAGATATTCATATCACAACAGGCATCAAGGTCTCTCTTATCGTTGTAATATATCTTTTAAAAAGGACAACTATATTGTATTTTTCTTCTGGAATTTCACCGCCGCTCTCTTCATGTATTACACCCCTCCAGTTAAGCTAGTAATAAGGAAATACTCAAACGGACGGGGCTGCCCTCTACGGAAGATCTTCTGATCAAAAAGAATCTCTGGTGGACTGGACACCTCATGAGGATGTCACCAGACAGGCTACCAAAGCAGATCCTCTATTCTCAACTGTCTTCTGATTACAGAAAGAGAGGGCACCCTCGTCTCTGGTTCAAGGATACCATCAACAGAAACCTGAAGCTGAGAGACATTAAGACCTACTCCTGGACGCAATTCTCACAGCAGAGAGCTAAATGGAGAGAAGTAGTCAAGTAATGAAAACAGTCTTTGTCGCATCGTGATGTCCATGAGTCGGTCTTAATGTCTCTCAGCTTTAGGTTTCTCTTGATGGTATCCTTGAACCGGAGCCGAGGGTGCCCTCTCTTTCTGTAACCAGAAGACAGTTGAGAGTAGAGGATCTGCTTTGCTAGCCTGTCTGATGACATCCTCATGAGGTGTCCAGTCCACTGGAGATTCTTTTTGATCAGAAGATCTTCTTCCATAGAGGGCAGCCCTGTCCGTTCGAGTATTTCGTTATTTGTCACTTTGTCCTTCCAGGTTAGCCTGATCGAACGCAGATGTCACATCATGAAGGCATGCAGCTTTTTCACCTGTTGTCTGTACACTGTCCAGGCCTCGGCTCCGTATAGTAGGGTGGATAGAACAATTGCACAGTAGATCTTGCCTTTGACCTTGATATATGTGATAATATGTGTAATACTTTAAAACTGCAAAACATAAAATTTTCAAAACCAAGCAATTATCTAGATTTGATCCTACATATCTAAATTAGATACGGATGCACTTATTAAGCATTTTGTTGCCACATAAAATGGTGAAATGAATCAATTTGATAGAACCTGTTTCTGCAGAAACCTATGCTGTCAGAGTTTTGGGCGGTGCTTGCCAAAATTAATTTGACATATTTGCACTTCAAATATCTTGAAAGTTAGCCATTTAAAATCAAAATTACTTCAAATTAAAGTAAGGTAGATTATTACAATTAATTTAATATATTTATCTCAGAAAAAGTACAGACACTCAAATAAATCGGATTACGCAGCTTTAACAAAACATCACATCTCACATTTTTACACACATATATGTGGTAATAGCTCCTAATATTCTATCATATTCTATCTTTATATTTATGCATAGCAACAGATTATCCCATGTATGTCACTTTGTAATTGTAACAAACATAACAAAAATAAATGTAATTTAAATATATTCAAATAAACCTTACATCCTGATATACTGGCTTCATAATTACATTCTTGCCTACTCGAAATTGAAAAAAAGACATAACCAGTGCCTTCTAATTATATCCCTGCGTAACCCACCACCCAACGGCTCAAATAAATCGTTAGACATATTTGCATTGGATTGATATTGACTCTGAATTAACCCGTTAAAACCGGGTGTATGGCCACATAGAGCTGCTGATGTAAGTACCATTACACATAATGTCCCTGGGTCGAAGCCCATTTAGCCGCCCTGTGTGTGGGCTGGGAGTGGAGGTGGGGGTGGGGGTGGGGTGGGGATGGGGTGGGGATGGGGTGGGGGGGTGCGGTGTGAACATTACCAAACGCCTCGGCCATCATTTACATATCAAGTACTCACTTTGGGTGAATCCATATTTGAAATTCATTGTCCAGAACGAGGGTGGACCCGGAAAGAAGAGGCTACAGCGGTGTATTCTACTCACTTCGGTTATTTATTTCTCACTCCATCCTTTGACATATTTGTATTTATATGGATCTGGATCTGGATCTGAATATGTATATGTATATGTATAATGTATAATGTATATGTATATATGTATATGTATATATGTATATATGTATATATGTATATATGTATATATCTATGTCTATATGTATATATGTATATGTATATGTATATATGTATATGCATATATGTATATGTATATATGTATATGTATATATGGATATGTATATGTATATATGTATATGTATATATGTATATGTGTATGTGTATATGTATATATGTATATATGTATATATGTATTTATGTATATATGTATATGTATATGTATATATGTATATATGTATATGTATATATGTATATGCATATGCATATATGTATATGTATATATGTATATGTATATATGGATATGTATATGTGTATATGTATATGTATATATGTATATGTGTATGTGTATATGTATATATGTATATATGTATATGTATATATGTATATGTGTATATGTGTATATGTATATATGCATAATGTATATGTATATATGTATATATGTATATGTATAATGTATATGTAAATATACATATGTAATAATGTATATTTATATATGTATATGTATATATATGTATATGAGCATGAATATGTATATGTATTCGTCCATGAATATGTATATGGATGTGTATGTATATGTACATGTTATATGTACATTGTATATGTATATTGTGCATGTACATTGTATATTTACATTGTATATTTATATGTATATTATATGTGTATATGCTTTTGAATGTGAAAATGAATATTAATATGCATGGGCCCTATGTATATGTGTATGTAGATGCAGATGTAGATGTGTAAGCACATGAATATGTACATGTGTATCTATATGTATATGCACACTGTATATGTACATTATGTATGTATATATGTCTACGTATGTTTATGTGAATGTGTGTATTTATAATGCATAAGCCTATATATCTGCAAATCATGCATATGTATATGTGAACATTCATAAAATATTAATGCCTGGTACACACCTACCGTATATGATTTGCGCACTAAAACTCACGACTCGACCCGACCTGCTTAAAACTGAAAATGGGCCGATTCATTTTTCGAATCGCGAATCGCAATCATAATCGGCCCGTTTTAGCCCTAAAACTGAGATTTTAGTCACGAATCGCAATCGCTAGGTGTGCGCGGGGAGTGCACACCTAGCGATTTTTGTGCGCGAAACGGGCAGTTTTAGATCATATACGTAGGTGGGTGCGCACAAACGGTAGGTGTGTACTAGGCATAAAGAAGAATATATAATCGGGAAAATCAGAACATAGAAATAAATATAAAGAGAGATGAGTTAAGGATACCATTGTAATAATAAATATAATATGCATAAAAAAGAGAGGTAAACTAAAATAGCATAATATTACAATAAGTATATACTATCCTAGCAATATAAAAACAGAAACATATAATAATTCCACACAAATCAATCAGTCGCTTTTAGGCTGATATCCACATCACCATTATTAAATCTTGTTCTAAATATTAAAAAGCCAAATATGTCAACAGACACTCATTTCAGAGAAATATTTAACCAATATCTGATTAACTCTACTCATTTTCAAGTTCTCCATATGTCAGTAACCATAGGATATAAATATAAACATGAATAAAATAAGTAAAACTGACTCTGGCTATGGCTCTAACACTAGTCTGAGTGCCCATATTTGTCTAGATCTAAATGCAGATTACATCAAATGCGCTGATTATATTGATGTCAGTGCAATGCTAGATAAAAGATTAACATTTTAATATATTATATATATATATATCTTTTAGTTGGTATTCTAATTTCTATGTTTCAAACAAGAGCTGAGATGAGCTGAAACTAGCACATTTCATAGCTGCACCCAGTGTATATTAGCATGTGCCATTTACTTCGCGTGGGTTTGTTTTTCTTCCATGCATCCCACAATCCACCGCACCGCTGGAATGACGAATCCGTCTATAAAACAACAATGTAACTTAGTAACCGTCCTGATATGACCTTAGATGTTGCTAGTACGTAAAACAACAACAAACAAAGAAGCTAGTAACCGTCCCGGGTCTTGGTGCTAGGGGTCCCGGTCGGCCAGGCCGAGGCTCCGGGGGCTTCCGGTGCCCTGAGACGACGAGACCGAACCCGCCATTTTGATCTATCGTTTTCTGTGTGTGTGGAAAAGTTACTCGACCACGAATACATTCTAATGTCAGAACTGTACCACAACCATATATATATATATATATATATATATATATATTTCATTCCTTGAGTAATGCCCGGTACACACCCACCGTTTACGATCGTTTTTGCGCACCCACCCACCATATACGATCTAAAACTGCCCTAAAGATTGCGATTCGCGATTTTTAGGGCTAAAATGGTATGTGTGCGCTAGCATTACGATTGCGATTCGCGATTCGAAAAATGAATCGGCCCGTTTTCAGTTTTAAGCGGATCGGGAGTTTTAGTGCGCGAATCCTATAAGGTATGTGTGTACCTGGCATAAGCAGGGAAATTTCAATCGCAGACAATTGATCTTTCTTATTCGAGTGCTCTTTGTTATATCTCAGTAATGCCTCCATGTCAGGCTAAGAAGGGACACTTTTTCAGTCACTGATTTGACTCGGTCGAGGATCGAACATGCGACCTGCCGAATAGGAACCGGATGTACATCTCATTCGGTTACTCATATGACGTTTTGAATAATAAATAACACACAACTACAACTACGACTATGACTACAACTACAACTACAACTACGACTAGGAATACAACTACAACTACGACTACGACTACGACTATGACTACGACTATAAATACGACTACAACTACAGTACAGCTACGACTAAGACTACGACTACGGCTACGACTACGACTACGACTACGACTACGACTACGACTACGACTACGGCTATGACTACGACTACGGCTAGACTACGACTACGACTACGACTACGACTACTATTACTACTACAACTACAACTGCAACTACAATTACAATAGTCTGGCAGTAGCACAAGTGAAGATAGATACATGGACAGCCATCATCATCATCGCCATCATCATCAATACTCATAGCCACGAAGTTCGTTGGGACACCACAGCAGACTTTGCAACCAATTTTCTAAATTGTCCTCATCTGTGGCAGCTCCTCGGGAACCAGAGAGGAAGATTCACCTTCCAAATAAAACGAAATATTTACAAAGCATTATACAGACTCACCGCCTCCCACCGGACGCGGTGGCTGAATCGCTAGAGTGCAGGCTTCCCATGCGGAGGTTGGGAGTTCAATACCCGGACAAGTCAAACCAATGACTTATAAAATTTATACTTGTCACTACCTAGACCGGCGCTTTGCATTATTAGGACAGGCCAATGACTGGTTAGCTCTGTGTCAGGATAATGCAACTTAGTGGGATATCAGGTCATGGTGCCAGTGGCCTGGTCTCCCAGTAGGACAGCACTATAAAGTTGCCATGAGTGGGCACTGTCAAAAGTCTGTACCCGTCCTGATATGACCTTAGATGTTGCCAGGATGTAAAACTCCAACAACCAACGAACAAATTCACCACCTTCCTGTTAGTACTTGACACCATTAGAATAAGCCAAGAACTGCTTGGTTCGGTTTCAAGATGAAACATAACATGTCAGAGTGGAAGATAGTACCAGAGTGCTGGTAATGTGATACCACATTGAGGCAGCACTATATCGCCATCAGGTATGTGCGCGGTCACAAGTCTGTGGTCTTCCTACTTACTTCGGAAAGTTATTGCAGTAAAACCTCTCTAACCGACCACCTCCACAGATCGACCACTCCCCTATATCGATCGCTTTAATTAGGTCCCAAACAATCTCTCATTGTAATGATACAAAAAACTCCCTCAACTGACCACATCCCTAAATGGACCATTTAAAGTCGGTCCCATGGTCGGTCGATTTAAAGAGGTTTTGCTGTAGTACACACGCCCAGCTTTCAATCAAGTTCTCTGGGTGTCTTAGATTAACTCACTTGTCGTGCAGAAATAACTGAATAGACCCAACTTGAACCTCAAAGGCATCAATCTCAGATTAGAGTACATATCTCCTACAGTTAGCTCCGCAATATTCACTCGTAGCGTTTACGTATTCATAGAGCAGTATTGATCGTGTTCGCCCACCTTGGCTTTAAAGGGCCTATGGGTGGTCCAGCCTACACACACTCACACACTCACACACTCACACACTCACACACTCACACACTCACACACTCACACACTCACACACTCACACACTCACACACTCGCACACTCGCACACTCGCACACTCGCACACTCGCACACTCGCACACTCGCACACTCGCACACTCGCACACTCGCACACTCGCACACCACACTCGCACACTCGCACACTCGCACACCACTCGCACACTCGCACACTCGCACACTCGCACACTCGCACACTCGACACTCGCACACTCGCACACTCGCACACTCGCACACTCGCACACTCGCACACTCGCACACTCGCACACTCGCACACTCGCACACTCGCACACTCGCACACTCGCACACTCGCACACTCGCACACTCGCACACTCGCACACTCGCACACTCGCACACTCGCACACTCGCACACTCGCACACTCGCACACACGCTCACACGCTCACACGCTCACACGCTCACACGCTCAGACGCGCACATGCTCACACGCTGACACGCTCACTCGCTCACACACTCACACGCTCACACGCCCACATGCTCACACGCTCACACGCTCACACGCTCACCCGCTCACATGCTCACCCGATCACACGGTCACACGGTCACACGGTCACACGCTCACTCACACACTCACACACTCACACACTCACACACACTCACACACTCACACACTCACACACTCACACACTCACACACTCACACACTCACACACTCACACTCACACACTCACACACTCACACACTCACACACTCACACACTCACACACTCACACACTCACACACTCACACACTCACACACTCACACACTCACACACTCACACACTCACACACTCACACACTCACACACTCACACACTCACACACTCACACACTCATACACTCACACACTCACACACTCACACCACTCACACACTCACCACACTCACACACTCACACACTCACACACTCACACACTCACACACTCACACACTCACACACTCACACACTCACACACTCACACACTCACACACTCACACACTCACACACTCACACACTCACACACTCACACTCACACACTCACACACTCACACACTCACACACATCCGCCACTAACCACAACTCGTCATGCACCACTGACCCCTATCTACGCCAGCGACCCATTCAACCATCGCCCCCCCCCTCCTCACCTCACACACTCTCTCACACACACACACACACACACACACACACACACACACACACACGCGCGCACTACGCCCACCCCCGAATTAGCATAGGGGGCCGGCCTGGCCCATTATCCAATTAAAGGATGGTGTATGGGTGGGGTCGCTGTGAGATGGCCATCAGCGGCCTGCCGTCTGTGAGGCGGCCCCATACTGGCGGGCGGTCGGGGCGGTGAGGGGCGCCGTGCGGTGGGGCGGTAAGGGCGGTGAGGGCGGTGAGGGGCGCCGGGCGGTGAGGGCGGTAAAGGCGGTGAGGGGCGCCGGGCGGTGAGGGCGGTAAGATCGGTGAGGGGAGCCGGGCGGTGAGGGCGGTAAGGGCAGTGAGGGACGCGGGGCGGTGAGGGCGGTAAGGGCGGTGAGGGACGCCGGGCGGTGAGGGCGGTAAGGGCGGTGAGGGGCGCCGGGCGGTGAGGGCGGTAAGGGCGGTGAAGGGCCCCGGGCGGTGAGGCCGATCGGGGCGGTGAGGGGCGCCGGGCGTAAGGCAACAAGGGCGGTGACGAGCACGCCGGGCGGACAGGCAGCAAGGCACTGAGGGGGGCACCCGGGTGGTTAGGGTCATAGGGGCGGTGAGGGGCGCCGTTGTAACAGGCTACAAGGGAGGTGAGGGGCGCCGGGCTTACAGCAAGCCAGGGCGGGGAGGGGCACCCCGGTGTCGCGGTTTAGATTCTCAGTGGGTTTAGAGTCTACGCTCGGGGTTCTGCACATGCGCGTGTTCGATTAACACGACCTGGGCGACTCGGGTCACCCGAGTTGCTAGAAATTCAAATAGAACAGCATGAGTGGAGTTGATAAAAACAGGTGCCGTGTGCTAAAAGTATTTTAGCTAAATAATATATATTTAGTGAATTGAAGAGTTAAGCCTTGACCACATTTGTGCATAAAAAAGTCGCTTGGGTCAACCAAGTTGATTAATCGAATACGCTGAAATGCCGTTCGATGTTGACGCATGTGCAGAACCCAGTGAGAATTTAAACTGTGATACCGGGGGTACTGCCAACAAAGGCAGTGAGGGGCGCGCCGGGTGGTAAGGGCGGTAGATGCGGTGAGGGGCGGTGCCGGGCAGTAGGGACGGAGGGGGCGGGCCGGGCGTGGCGGGTGGTATGGACGGTGAGGGGGCGGGTGGGGACATGCCGGGCGGTAGGGACGGAAGGCGCCGGGCGGTCAGGCCGTGAGGGGCGGGTGGGGACGAGCCGGGGGTAGGGACGGAGGGGGCGCCGGGCTTGGCAGGTGGTACGGGCGGTGAGGGGCAGGTGGGGATGTGCCGGGCGGTAGGGACGGAGGGGGCGGCCGGGCTTGGCAGGTGATACGGGCGTGAGGGGGCGGGTGGGGATGTGCCAGGCGGTTGGGACGGAGAGGGCGGCCAGGCATGGCAGGCTGTACGGGTGGTGAGGGGCGGGTGGGGATGTGCCGGGCGGTAGGGACGGAGGGGGCGGGCCGGGCGTGGCAGGCGGTACAGGTGGTGAGGGGCGGGTGGGGACGAGCCGGGCAGTAGGGACGGAGGGGGCAGCCAGGTGTGGCTGGCGGTAAAGGCGGTGATTGACGGGTAGGGACGTGCCGGGCGGTAGGGACGGAGGGGGCGGGCCGGGCGTGGCGGACGGTATGGGCGGTGAGGGGCGGGCAGGGACGTGCTGGGCGTGAGGCACGGATGGGGCGGGCCGGGCGTGGCGGGCGGTAGGGGCGGTGAGGGGCCGATGGGAACGCGCCGGGAGGTAGGGGCGGTGGGGGCGCGACCGGTGCACCGGGCGAGGCCGGGCGGTGCCGAGGTGTTAGCCCGGAACCGCCACCAAACCAGCACCGCCAGGCGCCGCGACCTGCACGATGGCCCAAACCACATCCACTCACACCCACGCGGGTCAGATCATCTAGACTAGATGCGCACCGGCACTGCCTCCACTTCCCGGCCCCTCTACCTCTCTGTGCATACCTACCTTATCTCTCCATCCCTCCCATCTCTCCCTCCATACCCCCCTCCGCCCTCCCCCCCCTCCCCCCCACGTTCTCTCCCACCCCTCTCTTTCCCTCCCCTTCTCTCCCTCCCTCTCCCGCTCTTCCTCACCCTTTCCCTGTCCTTCCCCTCAGTCTCTTCCCCCCCTTCCCTCCCTCCCTTCCCCCTCTCTCT
This sequence comes from Branchipolynoe longqiensis, assembly GCA_030323885.1. Classification (NCBI taxonomy): domain Eukaryota; kingdom Metazoa; phylum Annelida; class Polychaeta; order Phyllodocida; family Polynoidae; genus Branchipolynoe; species Branchipolynoe longqiensis. The sequence continues at coordinate 39,617,550 of CM059191.1, forward strand.
CCCTGCTCCTCTCCCCCCCGCTACCACTCCCCCCCCCCTCTATCTCCTTCCCTCCCTCCTTACTGCCTACCCCCCCCCCCCTCCCCCTCTCTCTCTTCCTCCACAGATGCCCGCTGTGTGAGACAGTAGACAAACTGACGTGTGAAGTGGTCTGCAGTCATGCAGACTTGTACTATGTAGCAACAAACAAACTGTTGATGTGGTGATTGTGTTGGCTGGACGAGGCAGGATTATCACTCTTCTTGAATACATTTGCGTTTGATATGCTGTCTTAAGGGGCTCTCACATTAGGGTTTTTTGTGGGAGCGTACGGTGGCGTAGGCACGTTACGTCATATACGTTGGCATATGCCGCCATACGCCACCATACGCTATGCATACGCTACGCATATGCTACACATACGCTACGCATAGGCCATCAGGTGCCGGCCTATGCCGGCCTATGCCGTTGTACGCCGCCATACACTTTCTCCCGTCGTTCCGTCCAAATTTGTTTGTGCATGCTAAAAAAATCTCGACCTATGGGAGCGTATGGTTCATACGCTACTCATACGCTACTCATATGCCGGTGTACGCTCCTCATATGCCGTGTACGCTCCTCATACGCTAGGGGTGTGCCGGCATAGGTTACGCATACGCTCAACTTGCGTCACCGGCGTATCTCTAACGTATGTAGCGTACGCATAACCTACGAGTTACGTATGGGAGCCTACTCCTAGCGTATGGACAGCGTATGCACAGCGTATGCACAGTGTATGCACAGCGTATTTCAAGCATATGCCATAGGTCTCGACATCGATCTTGACTCATATGCTACTCATACGATCATATGCTATGCATACGCTATGCATATCCTATGCATACGCTACGCATATGCTACGCATACGCTACGCATACGTTCCATATGCCAATCAAAACCGTCAAAAAATGTCACAGTGCGCTCCTCGTACGCTCCTCGTACGCTCCTCATAGGTTCCACATACGCTCAAAACCACCTGAGAGGTCACCAAAGGTCATGATAGGCCGGCACGCACAGCTTTTACGTAGGTTTTCAATTCACTCCCGTCATACGCCGTAATATGACAGGGCCTTTAGTTTCAAGCACATTACTGAAAGGTATATATATATATATATATATATATATATAATTAGATATATATACATGTATGTACATACATTCCTCCTGTGTGAGTGAAGATTGGAGTTTCCGTTAGGGACAGTGACGGCCGGTGACGGTGCCACCAGTTAAAGTTGCAAGTCCGGTGGTCTTTGGGTCTTTGAGAGTTTCTGAGATAAATACATTAGGTTGAGCGTTATAATGTACCTTACTTTAGCTTGAAGTAATTTTTATTTTAAGTGGGTAACTTTTGAGATATTTGAAGTGCAACCATACTAAATTAATTTTGGCAAGCTTGCCAAAACTCTGACACCATAGGCTTCTGCAGTAACAGGTTCTATTCAATTTCCTCACTATTCCCATCTGTGTGGCAACAAATGTTTAATAAGTGCACCAGTATCGAAGGTAGATATGTAGAATCCAATTTAGATAATTATTTTGGTTTTGAAAATTTGATGTTGTCATCGGACTATGCAGCTTTAAGTACGAGCTCAGGAGGCAGAACATTGACTAATCGGTACAATATAAATTATAATATAATCAAATAATTCATTTCCGTGCTTTTATACTGGTATAATAGTATTAATACGTTATACCTCACACACACTCATATATATATATAATATAATTAGTAAAAATATAATACAATTTGTCAAATGTGACCGTCCCGATGGGTCTATAGGCAATAATGGCCAGACGCAGCTGGCGTACAGTGCTTAGAGCCCCTCACAGGTGGCGCCAGTGTGGCCCATGCTGTACTACACAGAGTCAGTTAGATACGACACAGTGAATATACTATTACATAGGGAACTGAAGATAGATAGTCTCCTTGTTTATATTCTCATAATAGATTATAGAGGACATATATATATATATATGTATATATATATATATATATGAGTCAGTCTCACGAAAATAGGCCAATTGGGGAAAGTTGTTGACGTTGAGCATTGGATGTCGGCGTAGAATAGCATAGTTATAGTTTAGCATTGACAGAGGTGTTGGAAAGTCCTAACATTTACCCTGAATGTAAAGGTAGAGAAAATACAACAACCCTGTTTGTTTCTAGAATAATTTAATATGAAACAAAGAAATGCACTACACTGTAACAATTGCGATGCCAACATCTGTTAAAGATGTTGGCGTCGACTATTGGATGTTGGCATCAAATGGCATAATTATAGTTTAGCATTGACAGAGGTGTTGGAAAGTTCTTAAATTTATCCTGAATGTAAAGGTAGAGAAAATACAACAACCATATTTGTTTCTAGGATAATCTAATATGAAACAAAGAAATGCACTAAACTTTAACAATTGCGATGTCGACATCTTAAATTGACCACCAATTGGCCCTTTTTCGTGAGACTGACTCATATATATATATATATATATAGAGAGAGAGAGAGAGAGAGGACAGACAGAGAATGAGGGGGAGAGAAGGAAAGAGAGATGATTTGCTTTAAAACGTTAGGGTACCGGCTGGATGCAAGTGGCGCCGCCGTGGTGGAATTAAGAACTATAGCATAGTAGTAGTTATATATCAAATAGATTATTTGTTTTTATACACATGATGGCATCAATATAATATAATCAAATAACTTTCAGTGTGCAAGTGACAGTATTTCGCGCCATTGTAAGGGTTGGGTGGTACACAACATAGAAGTAATAATATTAAGGAATATTCCCTTACACGCCGCTATACTGGCATAATTCATATGTATCACATATATATATTTGTGTGGTTTGTTTGTTGTTGTTTTACATCCTAGCAAGATCTAAGCTCATATCAGGACGGGTACCGACTTGTGACAGTATGCACTCATCGCAATGTTATAGTGCTGCCCCACTGGGAAATCAGGCCAACGGCACCATGACCCGATATCCCACTCAGTCACATTATCCTGACACCGAGCTAACCAACCCTTGCCCTATCCTAATAATGCCGAGCACCAGTCTAGGAAGTGACAAGTATCAATTATTTAAGTTATTGGTTTGACTCAACCGGGAACCGAACTTGCGAACTCGTGATCTTCCACATATGAGGCCAGGGGCCGTATGCATGACGCGGGGGTAGCGCTCTACATCTCGGGGTAGTGGGGATTTCCGGGGTAGCAGTGAAAAGTTGTTATGCATGTGACCGGGGTAAGGATACCCTGGGGGGTAAAAGTAGGGTAAACTACCCCCACTCAGTAGCAGGTATAAGGGCTGGGGTAGGGACCAACTCAGGCCAAATCTATCGAATGCGCTCATATTTAACAGAATTACATACTCAAATCGTGAAATTTCATTAAATTCACCCTAAATTTGAACCGTTATTAAGGCTACTGCCGCATTGGTGGTGATATTAATATTGTCAAATCTACGAATGTACACAAAACAAATCGGCGATGCCGCCGGCGCATCGGCGACAGTATATTAGGCCCAAATCTATTCAATGCAATCATATTTAACAGAATTACATATGAAATAAGTGAATTTTTATCAATTTAACCCTAAATTCGAAGCGCTATTAAGGCTAAAGCCACATTGGCGGTGATATTAATAGTTATATTTTTGAATCGACGAACGTAAAGTAAACAAATCGCCGCCGCCGCATCAACGTCGCTTACCATACTGGCACGGTGGCGGTTTGTTTACTGTACGTTCGTCGATTCGAAAATAAAAATATTAATATCGCCGCCAATGCGGCGGTAGCCTTAATAACGCTTCGAATTTAGGGTTAAATTGATAAAATTTCACTTATTGGGTAGCTAATTCTGTTAAATATGATCGCATTTAATATATTTGAGCCTAATATATGGCTACAAACGCAGAGGGATTTCCCAAATCTATAAATAACTGCTAGGGTACCTACCTCCTCGCCGATTTGGCTCCATGCATACCCCGTGACCCATTTCCTACCCCCCAGTGATAGTTACCCCGAACTCGGTCCTTACCACCAGGGGTGATAAAAAGTTGTTCATGCATACGGGCCCTGTGCTCTACCGATTCGGCCACCGCGCCCGGTATATTTGACCACGGATCAGTCACTGGGTGCGTCCAGTGCTTCTGCAAGTAGGGCATGCCTGGTCATAACCTGATAACAACTAACATGTGTCTTGTGGTCCCACTGGTTACTTAGGAGGACCTGAAGCTGGGACATGGTTTGCTTAAAGAAGTAGAAGTAGGTTATCTCCCTCACAGTTCCATGCTTTAATATAGGTCATACATTTTGAATTCACTTGGAACCAACAAACATATGTCTCCTGATGACCAAACTTTGTAGGGTTCCTGCCTGACCTGTGTAGTTTTACTTGTTCTTGTTGTTTTACGTCCTAGCAACATCTAAGGTCCTATCAGGATGGGTACCGACTTGTGATAGTGCGCACTCATAGCAACTTTTATAGTGCTTCCCCACTAGGACACCGGTCGGCCAGCACCATGACCTGATATCCCACTCAGTCACATTATCCTGCCACTGAGCCAACCAGTCCTTGCCATATCCTAATAATGCTGAGTGCCAGGCTAGGAAGTGACAAGTATCAATTTTTAAGTCATTGGTTTGACTCGACCAGGATTCGAACCCACAAACTCATGGGATCGGATCTCCCGATTTCCCAAAACAGGAGATGGACGCTCTACTGATTCGGCCATCCTGTTTGGTACCCGTGTAGTTGAATTGCACACAACTTCATATACATGTATATGTATGTATGCATGTATCTATGTAACTTGTAAGGGGAATGTATATCATAAACATTGTGCTTCTTTCATTCTCCGTTTCTTCATCCACTGTAATTGAGGTTCATGGAAATTGTAACCGTATATAATGACCCCTTTCTTACCATAATAATCCATATTCTGCTGCATGTTAATAGCAGAATTTTATATTATGATGGTAATCAGGCCACGATGGCCAGCCGCTACTTTGTATTGCGACTGCGCCCTTATATTGGTTTTGTTGTATATCTCTGTGTATATAATGAGGATGTTGAAATGAACTTGATTGAATTGAATTGGAATTTATGTATGGATGTGTGTATGTGTGTATGTGTGCATGTATGCAGGCATGCATGTCCCTTCTACACACAAATGATTATTTATATGTTCACTTCAAATATCTTCATGCTTAGTCATTTCTAACAAAATTTGCCAAAACAAAGTAGATCTATTATGATAAACATAATATTAATAAATAATAATATAATGTAAATATTATAAGGCGGAAACTCAAAACCATCAGACGACGCAACTTTAAACCACACAATCCAACAACGCAAACCACAATCGATTATAAATAGTATTATTGTCCAAGGCTGGTGCACTGCATGCACATACACATAGTCGTGTCCATGCATATATACTGAACACATACACCTATGTGTACAGGTATATATGTGTATGCATCCATGAACATGTACACATGTACCCGTGCACATGCACATGCACCTACACATACACATATACTTACATGTGCACACATACACATCATCATCATCATCATGCTGTCGGTCACGATGCGACAAAGACTGCTTTCATTACTTGACTGCCGCTCTCCATTTAGCTCTCTGCTGTGAGAGTGATGTCCATGAGTCGGTCTTAATGTCTCTCAGCTTCAGGTTTCTCTTGATGGTACACATACACATACACATACACATAGACATACACATACACACACATACACATACAGATAAACATGCACATACACATATACTTACACATACACATACAAACGATGCATACACATACACATATACATAATACACAGACACCTTGATACATGCACATGTGCATGCACATGAACATACACATACACACAAGCATACACATACATATATACATATGTATATGCATACAATACACTTATGCATACATATGCATACACATGCATATATACACATACACATACACATACACATGCATATATACATACACATACACATATACATATGCATGCACAAGTACATTCACATACATGTGCATACAAATCCGGATGCACATGCACATATACATACTCATATGCATACACATAGGCATACGCATATACATACACACAGACACACACATACATACACACCACCACACACCACCACACACATACACACACCACCACCCCTCCCACTCCCCAGGACGCCGACCTCCGCTCGCATCTCACACTCACACTCACACTCACACTCACACTCACAGCTCCCATCTCACCTCACAGCTCGCAGCGCCGTCCAGCGGAGCGAAACGGCGTTCCACCCCCTACGTTTAATTTGACACCAGGGGGCGTGGCGCGCCTGTGAAGTGACGCATGAAAGGTGTCGCGCATGGCCGGCCTGAAACAAATTCAATTGTCGCGGCAATTGGGTCCGTCTGATCCAGCGATTGTCTATTAGCGCCGGGCGACCGCTTAAACTATTCAATGATCTGATCCGATAGAATCCAAGTCTGGAAGCCGCATCGGGAATGCATTGCCAATCAGAGGCATCTCTTTGACGGCAACGTGTGATGCTCCTATTTGTGTGTGTGTTGGGGGGGGGGGGGGGGTATGCATATGTGGGTGTGGGTGGTGATGGTGCTTGTGGGTGGGTGTGGGTGGTTGGGGTGGGGGGTGGGGAGGGGGTCTGTAATGCATATGTGTGTGGGTGGGTGGTGGCGATGGGTTGAGTGGTTGGTGGGTGAGACTTGAGAGGGGAGGTGGGGGTATGTAATGCATATGTGGGTGGGTGGTGGTGATGGTGTTTGGGTAGGTGGGGTGGTGGGGGGAGGTGGGGGTATGTAATGCATATATGTGTGGGGGGTTTGGTGGGGATTGTGGGGGGAGGTGGGGCTCTTTAATGTAGATGGGGGGGGGTGTGGGGGGGTCTGTCATGCATATGTAGATGGGGGGGTGCTTGTGGGTGGGTGGGGGTGGATGAGGGGGGTCTGTAATGCATATGTGGGTGGGTGGGTGGTGGTGATGGTGTTTGTGGGTGGGTGGGGTGGATGAGATGGGAGGTGGGAGGTCTGTAATGCATATGTGGGTGGGTGGGTGGGTGGTGGTGCTTGGTTGGTTGGTTGTTGGGAGTTTTAAGTCCTGGCAACACCTAAGACTCATATCAGGAGGGGTACCGACTTGTGACAGTGCGTACTCAGGGCGACTTTATAGTGCTGCCACACTGAGAGACGACGCCACCAGCACCATGACCTGATATCCCATACAGTCACATTATCCCGACCCTGAGCCAACCAGTCTTTGCCCTGTCCTAATAATGCCGAGTGCTTGGCTAGGAGGCGACAAGTTAAATTTTGTAACACATGCATATGCATATACACATACACATGCACATGCACATACACATACACATGCACATTGGTTTGGCTCGACCAGGGTTCCAACCCTGTGGGTTCGAATCTCACGATCTCCCAAAACGGGAGACCAACGCTCAACTCATCCGGCCATCCTCTCCGGTTGATGGTGGTGCTTGTGGGTGGGGGGGATGCAGTGTAACGGGGGTGGGGGTGGGTTGGGTTGGGGGGGTGATTGTGAGCGGAAGACAGGGCACACACCTTGAACTTGAAGACAGTCCGGAGGTATGCGGTGTGTTGATCAATGGAGGAAAGGTGGGGGCTGAGGAATGGGAGGAGGAGAGGAGAGGAGGGGAGGGAGAGGGGGGGGGGGGGGGGGAGGTTTGGCTATTCTGAAGCATTGCATACATACATATGTATCCGCGCGCATGCAAATCAGCAGCGTCGGCTTCCTCCTGAAGTCAACCCAGCTCCAGGCGAGAGCTGGTGCTCGGCGGTGGCGGTGTGTGGGGTGGGGGAGGGGGGGGGGGGTAAATGACGCCTGGAATTGGTGATCACAGGTCGCGGCGAATCTCTCTAATGGAAGGGGAAGGGGGAGGGGGGAGGGGGAGGGGGTGGGGGGAGGGGGGAGGGGGGCAGGCCCCTGGAAATAGCAGAACAATTGGAATAGCCGACAATGAGGTGAGGGTGAGGCGATTGTCGGGGGTAGAGTGGGGGCTATTCACTGTGGCTGTGGTTCTGATGAAACTACAGGAGAACCTCTCTAACTGACCACCTCCACAGATCGACCACTCCCCTATATCGATCGTTTTATTTGGGTCCCAGATAACGCCCCTACAATACCATTGTAGCGATACAAAAAATCTTGCGAAATCGACCACCTCCCTAAATAGACCGTTTAATGTAGGTGCCATGGTTAGTCGATTTAGAGAGGTTTCATGGATTCTTGATTATATATGCTTAATTAAATATATCTATTTAATATATATTTAATTAAATATAGTTTCCACAGAAGAAGGATCGAATAGCCGTTACATATATGGGTTGTTTGATGGTAAATGGGGCCAAAGTGTGACATAAAGGTCAAAAATGGAATATTATATATAACATATTATATATTGATTAACACTAACAGGTAATATTTTATGCAAAATAAAAGTCTAGTAGGCTGTAGAAGAATCCACATTCTCCATGCAACAAATTCATGCCTTTAAGTTTAAAACACCATATTTGTTCAATGAAAATGTTGGCTCTTTTTTACTATGTCGCATTAGGCCTTAATTTGTTCACATCTATCCCTCAAAAGTATAAGAATGCCAGTTCTATCAAGAAAATACCTCCTCTACTCTTTCCATAATTGTTTTTGACCATTACATACAGGAAAATACATTGGCCCCATTTACCATGAAACTACCCATATGTATATAATTAAATTTTTACCAACAATGATTGGATAGCCAATGTTTAATTATATATATATATAAATGTATATGTATGCCTATGTATATTGGGGTGTATCTATTATGAAAATGTAAATATTACTTCAATATTTTCATGCATTATTACTATAATGCCGACCCACCCACGGGGAGGCTTAAGACTAACGCATGTAGATATATAGCAAATATGCTTAAACAATACCTGTACTTCACCAAAATCCAGCAAACGGAAACGGAAATAGCCCTCTATGGGCGCCGCCATTTGTAAACTCGTGTCCATGTTGAAATAATCCAAATCCAGCAAACGGAAACGGAAATCCCTCGTCAAACTTCGGTACGGAGCAAGCAGGATGGACGACAGCAATTGGCCTAACGCCTTAATGATGCGCCGCCGCAGAGTAGCACAAGCCAAGTCGCAGAACAACTACACTGGTCCCTCGCTACAGACCTTCCTTATATGGTGCGATGACATCACTGGGACCAGTGTACCCGTTCCTCTGTGCTACTCTGCAGTACAGCTATATCAAACAAATGCCCCCTGCCATAGAATTTGGCGATATGCGCAGTTCAAATCTTTGATTTTATTCAAAATTAAAGAAATAAAGAAGAATTTGGCATAAACATGGAGTTTATTCCGCGGAAACAACGGCCGTATTCGATTATCACGAACGAGACTCGGGTCACCCGAGTTGCTAGAACTTCAAATCGAACACTGCGAGTGGAGTAAAAAAATAAAGATACTTTGCTGTAGTTATATCGGGGGTCGGTCCTAAGCATTGCTTATACATATTATTATAATTAGATCGCACACCACTTCTCAGCATCAGACCTGACATGGTTCTTTACAAGTCAGTGCCTGAAAACTACAGCAGATTATGAAATCCTGACTCTCCTAGTTGCGGGCCCCAGTATTTACATGGGGGTTTGAATGCTATTGATGGCCGATCCCTTTAGGCGGTACATGTAGGTTATGGTTACGCTCATTATGTTCTCTCATGTCAGTAGCTGTACTACTCAACAAGGCTATACTGCGCTGATATCCGGTGTTCTGTGTATGGTTCATAGCTCCCCTTTTCTCTCTTTTAGTTTATAGGAATTATATATTAGAGCTTACCCCATAGTACATACAACACACGACAGAACACACGATCCGAGTTCAGCATCAGCAGAAGTGTCGATAATAGATGATGAATGCTTAGTTTTATTCACTTATATAATGTTTTCAGATACATACAACAGTGGATGTTATAGACCTCCCTATTGGCTATTACACTCATGCACACCAGTCATTCCTCTCCTGCATGATCTCTCTCTAACATAGCTCACCATTGGCTGCCTACAGAACTCAACCCCCTCCCACCCAGACGTGGCCACCACCTAGCCATCGTCAGATTACCACATAACATGCGGTGACCGTGTGGATGGACAAGATAAGGGGGAGGGATTCTGCTTAAAGGGGAACTTCTTCCCTCCCCCGGTGTGAGCATTATAAAGGGATTACTGTTTCCCATTTAGCCATATCGATACTCAATACATACTTAATCGGCGAATTTTACAAGATGTCTGCAAGAAATTTATATAATATAATACTTTTATATAAATAAATATATAAATTGACTATATAGCATATATTAATGAGCCTCTCTCAAAAGGTGATAACTCTTCTTTTTTTGTCCATTGTAACGATTGACACAAAACAGCACAGAAACGGTTATACTGAAAACACAAGGACATTTGCTTCAAATCAATATGTATTCTATTGGGACTGTGAAACACCATGTATAAAACAAATCAGTTTATCCTGACCAAATGCATAAACAGATAGTATGTGATCAGTAGAAAGGACAAAACTTTGTCCCATATTACTTAGCACCTTTTGAGACAGTCTCATATACATTATATATATATGTATATATAATAAACATATATAGTAAATATGTGTAATAAATAACTATATATAAATATATATATATTAAAAGGACACATCAATATGTTAAAAGTATCTGTCTATATTGCATCATGCATTGTGTGAAAATAAACAGTAATTTACCATCCATGCACGTCATAATCATACAAATCCACTATTTCCTTCAAGTCCAGCTATTCATAGCCCAAAACATCGACACTGCATGCCCAGTTGTTTAATATTAAACAGCCACATTTCCAAGGGTGCTATATTGCCATGCTCTATTGTGGAGTATAGCACATCTCGCAGAATATTGCTTATTGTATCTGAAAACAATATAATATTATAATGATAGTGCTTACTGGATCTGATTATAACACAGTCTACTCTGTCAATAACAAATATATGTCAATAACGGCAAAAAGTGCTGGTCCTTTCACGGCACCCCTTTAATTTAATAGCATTGCCTCTGTGTCTAACGGACAACTGTCTTATCCGGAAAACAAGCCATTGTTTCACCTATTTGATCAATATTCTCTCTCAATAACGACATGCCATATAGTTATAACATAGTAGACATTAGTAATTGTACAAATGATCAATTGTAGAAATAACAAATTGTACAAATGACAAATTGTAGAAGTGATGACTAGTAGAAATGACTCATTGTACAAATGACAAATTGTACAAATGACTTTGTAAGGACCGTCCTATAGTCAGTCAAGTTTAAAAGAAAAACATTGGTTTCAATCCATTCCATCAGTCAGTCTCTGCCTATAACGGATCTATCTCTCTCTATAATGGCATCTTGCTCCAGTCCCATGGGTGTCCGTTATAGACAGAGTAGACTGTATATTACCGTGTATATAATTCAGCATGAGAACACATTCTAAAACTAGTTAGTACGTGGCACTTATAATTTATATCCACCTGTTCATTTGAAGAACTTTACCTATAGCTATAACTACATGTCCAATCCTTCCTCTCTTTTATTAAAATTGTACAGTCTGTTGGTTTTGAGTTTCACATTTTTTTATAAAATAGATATACAGTATAACCCAGTTAAACCAAACTTGTAGGGACCCTAGAAATCTATTTGGATTAACCGATCATTGGTTTAACCAAGCTTTGACTTTGAGTAAGAGTGTATTGTACATGCAATATACAATGTATGTTGACACTTTGATAATTGTTGTTTATGTATGTATAGTATGGCCTCGTTAAACCAAGCTCAGTTAACCAAACAATCGGTGAATCCTAACTTTTTTTTGGCAGGCCGGCAAAATACTACCATTTATCATATAAAAAATCAGTGGGTTCTCAGATGACTTTATAACCACATAAAAGTTTGGTTTAACCATACCGGAGTGGCCTGGGGTGAAACAATTTTGTTTGGATTAACCGATAATTTGGATTAACCGACTGTGGTTTAACCAACTTTTTTATATGATAAATGGTAGTATTTTGCCGGACCGCCGACAAAAAATTGGATTAACCGATCGTTTCGTTTAACCGAGCTTGGTTTAGCGGGGTTATACTGTATTGAGTTGATTGTCAGAATCAACCTATGCTAAAGGGTGCATTCCTTACACGTGGCATGCGGCATGCGGTATGCGAATGCGAATGCGGCAACAAATCGAAATGCCTTGAAGTCAATGGACTACATTCCTTACACGCGGTATGCGAATGCGTTAACTCGATCGGTCCCTGTAGCGATCGGTGGGGAATGTGGTATGCGGCACGCAGTGTGTGAATAGAAATGTGAGTCGCAGTTGTCCATTAGTTTTAGACGAGGAGAGGCGACTGAGCATTACGGTACGGTCACACACAAGGGTGCAGAGGGGAAACATATGGTAGTGGTGGTGGTGGGGTTCGGGTTGGTAAAAATGCTACCATAGCCACAAAAATATGAATACTTATCTATAATTTGGTAATTATAAAGGTAGGAACCCGCATGTGACGTACCAAGAGGTACATAGATATAAATGCCATATTAGGTCATATACAGTGCCATATTGAGCATACTTGTATATTTTTATTTTTTAAATATAGCCAGTCGTGTCCCGCATACCGCATGCCGAATGCCGCATACCGCATACCGCGTGTAAGGAATGCGCGCTTAACTCACTTTTGTTGCTTTAGGCTAGATATGTATTTCCTCCTGCCAGAGATTATGCTTGTACCCAATATCAAGTATCACATTCTTCTTGTTCTTATTCATGTCGGTAACTGTTATATAAATATGAAGGGTAACATGGAAGTTTGCTTATTTGCTGGGTTCCATCGATTACTGGCGTGGAAATAGCATCGTCGTCGGCCCGGCATGTGTCTGGCCGCGGCAAGTCGCACGTCTCCCGGTGATGTCGGCGAGGGTGGGCCGGTCGATACCATATCGGCCGGTCGTGACCATATCGGCCTCGCGTGCAGAAGGTCAGGAGTTCGGTTCCCGGTCGAGTCAAACCAATGACTTATAAAATTGGTACTTGTCGCTTCCTAGCCAGGCGCTCAGCATTAATAGGATAAGGGCAAGGGCTGGTTGGATCAGTGTCAGGGTAATGTGACTGAGTGGGATATGGTGCTGGTGGCTTGATTTCCCACTGGGGCAGCACTGTAAAATCACCCTGAGTGCACACTGTCACAAGTCGGTACCTATTCAGATATGACATTAGATGTTGCCAGGACGCAAAACTCCAACAACCAACCAACCATGTCGTGAGTCGGTCGTGGGATAAGCGTAGAATCGGTGAGTCCACGACCGACTGAATTGTGGGAGTCAGTGGGTGCAGGTGCGGGTGCGGGTGCGGGTGCGGGTACGGGTGCGGGTGCGGGTTGCGGGATGCGGGGTGCGGGTGCGGGTGCGGGTGCTGGGTGCGGGTGCGGGTGCGGGTGCGGGTGTGGCAGTGTGAGTGTGTGAGTGAATGTGAATATGTGTATGAATATATGTGTGCCAGTGTGTATGTGTGAGTAGAGTGTGAGTGTGTGAGTGTATGCAGGAGTGAGTACTATATATGTGTATGAGTAAGTGTCTGTGTGTATAACGATGACAGAGTGTGTGAGTTATGAGTATCGGTGTGTGTAGGAGTGAGCGCATGTGTGAGAGTGTATGAGTGTGAGTGTGTGTAGGAGTGAGTGTGTACTGGAGTGAATGTGTGTGAGTATGAGTGAGTGAGTGTGTGTGAGTGTATGAGTGTGAGTGTATGTGAGTGTGTGCATGAATGGGTGTGAGTGTGTGTAGGAGTGAGCGCATCTATGAGAGTGTATGAGTGTGAGTGTGTGTAGGAGTGAGTGAGTGTGTGTGTGAGTGTATGAGTGTGAGTGTATGTGAGTGTGTGCATGAATGCGTGTGGGTGTGTGTAGGAGTGAGTGTCCGTGAGTGTGTGTAGGAGTGAGTGCATGAGAGTGTGGGTGTGCGTGTTTGTAGGAGTGAGAGTGTGTGAGTGTGTGTAGGAGTGAGTGTCCACGTATATGTTTGTTTGTGTCTGTGTGTGTGTGGGGGGGGGGGGGGATTACATTACGCGATTGCGCTCAGATTGGCGGCTGTAATTTATAACCACAGCAGGGCCTCCAGGTAGGATCCACATCCACTCTACAAGTAGAACCCAAAGGCCCGCGACAATGCGCCCACTTTGCGCCGCCGACACCAGAGGGCGCGTGGTGCAGGGCGGGGCGGGGCGGGACGGGGAGAGTGCGTGGGTGTGCCGGGGAAGGGGGGGGGAGTAGGTGCTGGGGGGTGGGGTGGCGGCCCTGTGAAGTGGGAGCCCCCGGGGGGTTGCGTCTTCAGTCGCTTTGCAATTCAATTTGTCCCGGGTGTCCATCAAAACAAACCGGGGAGGCGATGGACAGGGCCGGGGCGGGCCCCGACAAAGGCCCCCGGGGTGCAGGCGCCCATCCACCGGGGGGAGGGGGTGTGGGGTGGGGTGGGCGCTGCTAGTGCTCTGTGTGGAGGTAAGGTAGCTGTGTTTGTTTGCTTGCGCCGCCGGCGCGCCCACGCCGCACACAAAGCTCCCCGGATGTTAGGTGCGCTGTTCGCGCTGTAACCAATACCTGACTTATAAGTCACACATAGCCCCCCCCCCTCCCACACACACACCCCTCACCTCAACCCGAGCATTGTTTTGCTGGACAGGTGTTACGGCCAATTGTCACACCTGTGAATCCCCCCCCCCCTTCCCACCCTTGAGGAGGGCTACATCAAAGCGGCCGGTAGAACTAGAAGCGTTGGCCGGGGTTAGGTTAGAGATTCACCGGGTGCTAAGTCGACAAGCAATCACCCACCAACATGGGAGCAGTGGCTGGCTAACGCTGATTATAGCGTTAGCAGGTTACAGACAGAAAGAAAGAAAAAAAAAAAGCTATTCACACGGATCTGAGGGGAATGGGTTCGAGTCCCACGCACGGACGGCATTGTCCAGATGTTGTCTCCGTGTGTCTTGTCGGCAATGTACGTGTGTAATACCACTTACAGTCCTGTCGGTTCGGTAATTTCGGTAAACCTTGTGTGTTTTTTTGTCCTGTAGTATATGTAAAACCTAAATTTAGCGTTCAAATAAATAAACAAATAAAATAAAAACATTATTTTAAATTACAACAAAAAATGTCCTGGATCACTAGGCTTAAACGTAAGCAGTGGTGAGGGAATATTGACTGAACACTATCACAATGGATATGGATTTTACCTAAATTCAAACTTACTATATATTCAATCCAACAACATCAAATAGAGCATATTTGGGCTCATTTATAACTGATTAGGGTTCCATAGAGAAACCTGGCTGCAAAGTCATCTATTATGCTCTAATGACCTTTGTGATTAAGGCCAACTCTGCTACCAATTTGGTCATCCTGCCTGGTTAGGCCATTAAAAAAAACTTTGCCTTTTTATGTATACTTTACCAGACAAGATATCAAATTCAGTTAAACTTCTAAGACACCTTTTACATTTTAGATAACAAGGTCAAAAACCCTCTTCCAACCCCCCAACCCCAATCCCAACCCCTACTCCAATTCCAACCGCAACTCCTTACCCAAACCCCCACCCCCTCTTCTAACCCCCAACCCCCAAACTCAATCCCCATCCCAACTCCTTACCCAAATCCCTACCCCCCTCTTTCAACCCCCCAACCCTCATCCCAAACCCCCACCCCAATCCCAACCCCAACTTCTCACCCAAACCCCCACCCCTAGTGGCAATAAAAGGAACCAAAAACCAAAACCGCCAGCAGTCTCTTGCTCTCCTTCCGGTCAGCCTCTGCACGCATGCGCACGGCCAATAGACGAGATCACCGTTCCGATTGCGCATGCGCTGAAAAACGGCGTTGGCAGCAAAGCAAATGCGTCTGGCGATATGCGTAGGGCAAAATTTCAGATTTATTCAAAATGAATAGAAATACATAACAATTTGGCATAAACATGTATGCACACATGATCTAATGATTATAACTAAGACAAAACTAGCCATAGTTAAACATTTTGACCTAAGAAACATACAAATCCACACAAACCAGTCACCTTAAGGCTGATTTCCACATTACCATTATTAATTCTTGTTCTAAATATTACAATGCCAAATGTGTCAACATACACTTGTTTCAGAGAAATATATAACCAATATCTGATTAATGCTACTCATTTTCTAGTTCTACATATGTCATTAACCATAGGATATACATAAAAACATGAATGAAATAAGTAAAACTGACTCTGGCTATGGCTCTAACACTCGTCTGAATGCCCAGATTTGTCTAAATCTAAATGCACATGGCATAAGATGTGCTGATTATATTTATGTAAATGCAATTCTGGATAAAAGATTAATATCTTAATTTATTATATATATTTTTTAGTTGGTATTCTGTTTCAAACATGAGCTGAGAATAGCTGAAACTAGCACATTTCATAGCTGCACCCAGTGTATTAGCATGTGCCATGTGCTTCTTGCGGGTTTGTTTTTCTTCTACACATCCCACAATGCACTGCGCGGCTGGAATGGTGATGTAGTCTATAAAGGGTGCCATGTCTCGCCGACCACTCTGTTGGGTGGGTGGGCATGCTCTCACGAGAATCGGACATTATCTTGTAATTTATTATTATTAATTGGTATTAATTGTCCATATTACATAAAGATATTCGTGAATAATGCACCTATTTCGGGCCACCAGGGTAGTTGGCAGCAAGGCACCTGTGAGGCACCTGGTAAGGTGCCCGTGGCACATGCTGACTGACTAGGACGTCGTAAACAGGAACGCGGTGACATGCACAACAATTTGCTCCTGTTTCTTTGAGGTTCCTTTCGGGGGTTTTGACCCAAGAGGCCCCAGCCGCCAGCCCCACCCTCCTCAACCTCTACTCAATTCCTACACTTCTACGCGCACACGCACGCGCACATGTACACGCACACGCGCACACATTGCACGCACTTCGCCCAGCACGTCAAACAGCCAACCACCACCAAAGGTAGTCATAATTCTGCGTAATTGAAGAACGCAGGAGGAGGGTTATGATTATAATGGCGGCCCGGAGTTGTGGGTGATGGGTGAGGGAGGGTGGTGGGTGGTGGGTGATGGGTGGTTGGTGATGGGTGGTTGGTGATGGGTGATGGGTGGTGTGTGGTGGGTGGGTGTGTGGTGGGTGATGGGTGGTGTGTGGGGGGTGGGTGGGGGGTTGTGGGATGTGGGTGATGGGAATGGCATGGTGGGTGATGGGTGGTGGGAGGTGGGCGGTAAGAAGGGAAGTGAGTGGTGGGAAGTGAGTGATGGGAGGTGGCTTGTGGGTGGTGGGAGGTGGGTGGTGGGAGTGCATGGTAGGTGGTGGGAGATGGGTGGTGGGTGGTGGGAGATGGGTGGTTGGGCGGTAAGATGGAAGTGGGTGGTGGGAGGTGAGTGGTGGGAGGTGGCTTGTGGGTGTGTGGTGTGTGGTGGTGGGAGGTGGGTGGTGGTTGATGGGAAGTGGGTGGTGCGTGGTGGGAGGTGGTTGGTGGGTGATGGGTGGTAGGTGGTGGGATGTGGGTGGTGGGATGTGGGATGTGGGTGGTGGGTGATGGGTGGTGGGTGGTGGGTGATGGGTGGTGGGTGGTGGGTGATGTGTGGTGGGTGATGGGTGGTGGGTGGTGGGTGGTGGGTGGTGGGTGATGGGTGATGGGTGGTGGGTGGGTGGGGCTGTGATGGGTGGTGGGTGATGGGTGGTGGGTGATGGGTTGTTAGAGGGACGTGGGTGGTGGGAAGTGAGTGGTGGAAGGTGGCTTGTCCGTGTTTGGTGGTGGGTGTGATGGGTGGTGGGGTGGTGGGTGGTACGACTGTGTGGTGGTGGGTGGTAGGTGGTGGGATGTGGGATGTGGGATGTGAGTGTTGGGTAGTGAGTGGTGGATGATGGATGGAGGGTGGTAGGTGGTGGGTGATGGGTGGTGGGTGGTGATGGGTGGGTGGTGGGTGATTTGTGGTGGCTGGTGGGATGTGGGTTGGGTGGTGGGTGGTGGAGTGATGGGTGATGGGTGATCGGTGTGTGTGTGGTAGGTGGTGGGTGATGGGTGGTGGGTGGTGGGATGTGGGTGGTGGGTGGTGGGTGATGGGTGGTGGGTGGCGGGAAGTGGGTGGTAAGGGGGACGTGGGTGGTGGGAAGTGGGTGGTGGAATGTGGCTTGTGGGTGTTTGGTGGTGGGTGGTGGGTGATGGGTGATGGGTGGTGGGTGGTGAGTGATGGCTGGTAGGTGGTGGGTGGTGATGGGTGGGTGGTGGGTGACTGGTGGTGGGATGTGGGTGGTGGGTGGTGGGCGATGGTTTGTGGGAGGTGGGTGGTGGGTGGTGGGATGTGGGTGGTGGGTGGTATATGTTGATGATGGATGATGACGGTATATGTACCCAGCGGCGAGCCGCTGGGATTTAAAAAGACGCAGCGCGGAGGAAGATGCGCCGGGCGCCTGCCGCCCCTGGGAGCGGTCAACCGGCGCGGAGCCGGGCCGGCCGGCGGCGGCGAGGCACGACGGTGCGCAACCGTCCGTGTCGCCATTAAGATAAGGCGGGGGGAGGCAACGGTCCCTCTCTCCCGCCAACGCTCCCAACGGCTCACCACTCACTCAGCAGTGGGCGCGCATCCAGCTCAC
Organism: Branchipolynoe longqiensis; assembly: GCA_030323885.1. Lineage (NCBI taxonomy): Eukaryota > Metazoa > Annelida > Polychaeta > Phyllodocida > Polynoidae > Branchipolynoe > Branchipolynoe longqiensis. Next base: position 39,636,357 of record CM059191.1, read on the forward strand.
ACGGTCAGAGCTGCTCTGCCCTTAGCGCGCATTTCGCATCTCACGCCATCATGGCGGAGAACGAGTTTGACCTCTCCCACCCATCCCTCAGGACATAGGGGGGGGGGGGACGCTGAGCGCGCGGGGGGAGGGCACGCCGCCCACCGGCGGGCCGGCGCGCCACCCTCTTCCCCCGGCAGGTAACGGGTTCAATGCCCACGATTACCTTTTACCTATTGAATTAACATGGCCGCGCAATTTGCGGTCTACACCATTGACTTTAACTGGCCGCGCAATTTGTTTACACCACCATTTCTCTGACTTTATCTCACCGCGCAATTTGCTTGCGTTGCATTGTTACTGCTTGTGATTTAATCCATTGTCTCGCTCTGCGCCCATTGGGCAGCGCGCGCCTGCTGCACAGGTTTGATATTTTGCTTTAATTTCATCCTGTAGTCAGACTTTAATAAAAAGTCTTTTAATCCCTCCGAGCATCCTGTGTTCTTTTTAAGTCTGTAAGTCTAACTAGTATGGTGGAAGATTAGTGATGAGAGAAGGATGGAGGAAGAGGGAAGAAATAGTGGTTGAGGAAGAGGACATGAAGGAAGATGGAGTGGATGGAAAGGCGATAGGAGAGAGAGAGGGAGGGAGAGGGTAGGGAGAGTGAGGGAGAGCGAGGTGGAGACGAGGGTGGGGAGAGTGCGGAAGAGGGAGAGCGAGGGGGAGATGGGGAGACGGAGAGGGAGGTGGAGGGGAGATGGAAAGAGAGGGAGATGGATAGGGAGAGGGAGAGGGAGAGGGAAAGGGAGAGGGAAGAGGGAGAGGGAGAGGAGAGGGAAAGGGAGAGGGAGGGGGGGGGGAGAGGGAGAGGGACAGGGAGAGGAGGGGGAAGAGGGAGAGGGGGAGGGGAGGGGAGAGGAAGAGGACAGGGAGAGGAAAGGAGAGGGAGGGGGGAGAGGGGAGAGTGAGGGGGAGGAGAGGGAGAGGGAGGGGGAGAGGGAGAGGGAGATGGGGGAGAGGGAGAGGGAGAAGGAGAGGGAGAGGGAGAGGGAGAGGGAGAGGGAGAGGGAGGGGAGAGGGAGGGGCGGAGATGGGAAGGAGAGAGGTTGGGGTGGGGCAGGGAGAGGGGTAGGGAAAGGGAAGAGGCAGGGATATGGGCATGGAGAGGGGCAGAGAGAGAGAGAGAGGGGCAGGATAAAGGGTGGAGAGTGGGGTAGGAGGGGTGGAGGGTGGGGGTGGCGGTGGCTCGCAGCATGCACTTCCCATCATGCTCATGCCTGGCCGACCTGGATTTTTTTATTCCGCATGTTTATGCCCGTTGATTAATAATGCTTGACACAGTTATCATTACCCCTGAATTGGCCAGTGATTTGCTATTGCTAGCCTGGGCTAATCAGGCTGCAGGCTAATGTGACATTAAGATTTGGTTGTTGGGTTTCACGTCCTGGCAACATCTAAGGTCATATAAGGACGGGTAGCGACTTGTGACAGTGCGCCCTCATGGCGACTTTATAGTGCTGCTAACACCATGACCCGATACCCAATTATATATGGATGTAGTGAGTTGGGTTAATTTATATATTTTTTATGTTATTGTATTGTTAATGTATATACGTTTTATATTTAACTTGGGAAAGCACCTCATAAGTATTGTACTTCTGTGATCTCCTTTTTCACGTGAAATATTACTGGCCTTACAACCCTCTTGTTAGAACTGAAAGACCAGTGCATCAGTGCTGACAATGTTGCTCAGGGGAATAATTTGAAGAATTAAGCAATATAAAATGGAAAGGTGCATTGTTCAATGAAAACATTTTTTTTTTAATTTAAAAAGCCCAAAAACATGCTGACCTAGAAGTGTTTTATTCTACATATCCAAGGCAAAAAGAGAAAGGAAGAGTATAAAGAGTGAAAGAAGAGAGAGAGCCAAGCCCTCAGTGCCCGTATGCATGGAGCAGTGTTAGTGTCTGGTGGTGTTATCCCTCTAACACCGGGTAGCTACCACCGGTTATCAGGGGTGTCGCAAAGTATGTCAAGTCGTATGCATGGTGGCCTAAATGGTGCGTGTTAGCTATATGTGAATTAATTTATTCACTATGGAAATTTATCTGAGCCTGTTGCCGGCGAGCACCTGGTTGGGCATATTGCCTTCTCTACCCACCGGGAACCAGCGCGCTTGTTAATGAGGCGGCGGCGGGGGTTGCTTGCATTCGTCGATTCGACAATATTACTATCACCGCCAATGTGGCGGCAATGTTAATATCACTTCGTTTTTAGGGTTAATCTGATGAAATTTCACTTATTGAGTCTTTAATTCTGTTAAATATGATAGCATTGAATAGATTTGGGCTTAATATATTGCCGCCGATGCAGCGATGACAGTATGGATAGTGACGTCGATGCGGTGGCAGCGATTTGTTTACTTTACATTCGTCGATTTGACAATATTAATCTCACCACCAATGCGGCGGCAGCGTTAATATCGCTTCATTTTTAGGGTTAATTTGATAAAATTTCACTTATTGCGTATTTAATTCTGTCAAATATGATAGCATTGAATAGATTTGAGGTTCATCCTGACACTAACCTAACACTAACACCGCTGTAAACCTGCTATGAGCAAGGGTTAGAATTTCCTACTTTAAACGCGCGGTGTTTGTGTAACACTGCTCCATGCATACCAACTTTTCGACGCTAAACCAGAAATCCTGCCCTAACCGCGGTTTGGCTTGCTAACACCACTCCATGCATACGGGCCCAGGTTTATTATTTATAAATTATATTGTACATGGATCCAGTATAGTATATAACCTGACCACATTCTCCCAATGAGAATCAAGCATCTACAGCTCTACCAATGAGAAACAAGCATTTCCGGTCCCCATGGTAACAGTGATCTGCCCACCACCACCAAGCAGAGTGGCTCCCTTGGTCACCAACTGCCCTGAGCTGAGTGTGTGGTGATTCATGACTAGCAGAGGGGGGAGGGGGCAGTGGGTAGAGCTCTGAGTGCCCCTTACACACTATCTTACTAGCACCACAATGTCTATTTACCAATGAGTCAAGTTCCACCAGCAACTACATAAACACATCTATGAACCTGGCCCTATATACCTGTTTCACAAATAGAACATTTGCATTCCCCCACCAATGCATCATTATCGGAATATTTTACACTGTGTTACTGCTGAAGCCTATACCAGCATGTTGCTGTGCACACTAAATGTAATTTGATATACTTTCACTTCCAAGTTAGCCTTTTCAATAAAAGCTATTTAAAACTAAGATACGATAGGTCTATGAATGCCCATCATTTTGACGTGAACACAAACATTAATTTGACATACTTTCACTTCAAATAACTCTAAAGTTAACCATTATATTTATAATACAAGTTACTTAAAACTAAAATAAAATAGGCCTGTGATGTGAAGCATTTTAGCATCAACACCAACATTAATTTGTCATATTTTCATTTAAAATATCTCCAAAGTTAGCCTTTGTAAATAAAAGTTACTTAAAACTAAAATAAGATATGAGTATAAGTATAATGACCAGCATTTTAACGTGAACACCAAAATTAATTTGTCATATTTTCATTTAAAATATCGCCAAAGTTAACCTTTATATTTATAATACAAGTTACTTAAGACTAAAATAAAATAGGCCTGTGATATCCAGCATTTTAACGTGAACACCAACATTAATTTGTCATATTTTCATTTAAAATATAGCCAAAGTTAAACTTTATAATAAAAGCCAAAGTTAACTTTATAAATAAATTACTTAAACTAAAATAAGATATGCTTGATATCCAGCTTTTGGTGTTTTTGTTTTTTTTTTTGGTTTTTTTTTTGTTTGTTGTTGGTTGGTTGGGTTTTGGTGTTTTTGTTTTTTTTTTTGGTTTTTTTTTACTTTAAACTAAAATAAGATATTCCTATGAGTATGAGTATGACGACCAGCATTTTGACGGGCACACCAAAATTAATTTCACATATTTTCATTTCAAATACATCCAACATTAGCTTTTTATGACACAAATTACTTAAAACCAAAACGAGATAGATTATAACGGCCAACCTTATATATTTATCTATATCCCCCCAAAAAATGAAAGGCAGAAACCCCAAAGCATTGTGGGCTATGCAACCGTAATGCCCGCAACCGTTAGACAAACCGTGGGAATTGTGACCAGAGCTGCAGGCACTAAGTGTTATCTAAGCCTGGGAGCGTTCGGCTTGAATCTTAATGGACGATCGATTAGGGGATACACTTACAAGTGGACACACACCCATCCGACGCTTATGCCTTGCATCCACACCTCATCTCCCCCTGGCGGGATCTGAGCAAACCAAGCAGCCAGTCAGGTAGCACTGCGCATGCGTTACGTCTGCGCTAGATCTACTGCCCGCCCATCTTTCCTTCCCATCCCTTTCCATATCCCTCCATCTCTACGTAGGCTCCCTCAGGCTCTTCATGGCCTGAGCCTGTCTATAGCTTGCAAATCACGTGGTCACGTGGTGCTTGCGCAATATTAACCGCCGTCGGTCGGTAATGTCCGGCAAGAACGCCGGTACAGCAGCAGCAGCACCAGCAGTAGTAGCAGCAGCACCAGCAGCAGCAGAAGCAGCAGCACCAGCAGCAGAAGCAACAGAATCATCAGTAGCAGAAGCAGCAGAAGCAGCAGAAATAGAAGCAGCACCAGCAGCAGCAGAAGCAACAGCAGCAGCACGAGCAGCAGCAGAAGCAGCAGCAATAGAAGCAGCAACAGCAGCAGAAGCAGCAGAAGTATCAGCAGAAGTAGCAGCAGAAGCAGCAGAAGCAGCAGAAGCAGCAGAAGCAGCAGAAGCAGCAGAAGCAGCAGCGACAGCAGCAGCAGTAGAATCAGAAGCAGGAGCACCAGCAGCGGCAGCAGAAACAGAAGCAGCAGCAGAAGCAGCAGAAGCAGAAGAAGCAGAAGAAGCAATAGAGGCAGCAGCAGCAACAGCAGCAGCAGCAGAAGCAGCGGCAACAGCAGCAGAAGCAGCAGCAGCAACAGCAGCAGCAGCAGCGGCAACTGCAGCAGAATAAGCAGCAGAAGCAGCAGAATAAGCAGCGGCAGCAGAAACAGAAGCAGCAGCAGAAGCAGAAGAAGCAGCAGAGGCAGCACCAGCTTAAAGTTGCATAGTCCGATGAAAACATCAAATTTTCAAAACCAAAACAATTACCTAAATCTGATTGTACATATCTATTATCTAACTTAAATACTGATGCATTTATTAAACATTAAATGATTAGCGCAAAACCTTAGTAAGCGCCAATCCAAAGAATAGGATAAACGTAGGAATCAAACCAGCAAAAACATAATTTTTTTACATTCCTACTTTTTTTGTTTGTTAATTGCTCCATAATGATGTCATCACAAGAAAAGTGGAAGTAGTGAGAATTAAAATTATATTCAGGTCGCAATAATTTATTTTAATTGATTTTCTTTTGGACTGGCGCTTACGGGATTTTGTGCCTGAACTCTTGATTTGTCACCACACTGAAGGGAATAATTAATATTAAGGCAATTGAATTATAATAGAACCTGTTACTGCAAAAGCCTATGGGGGTCAGAGTTTTGGCAGGCATGCCAAAATTAATTTTGCATGGTTGCATTTCAAATATCTCAAAAGTTAGCCATTTCAAATATAACTTTAAAGGTGCTTCAAGCTAAAGTAAGGTGCATTATACCGATCAACCTGATGTATTTATCTCAGAAAAAGTCCGAAACTCAAATCCCACCGGACTATGCAACTTTAATGGTTATGACATTCTAGTCAACACAAATGGGGCAGCGTCGACCGTCATAAGGCACGGGGGCCGACCGGTAGTGCGGTGCCGGGGGGAGGCCGGGAGGGGGCGGTACCGACACCGGCCTCGGCACACGGGGAGGGGGCGAATCGAGATAGTATCGCCCGGGAGGGGGGAACACAAAAACGGGGCGATTTGAATAATCGATCAGGCCGTCGTAAAATTCGCCGCGGTGACGAGAACGGACTATGGGCTCAGTGCGGGGCAGACTGTGACGAGACCGGACTATGGGCTCAGTGCGGGGCAGATAGTGACGAGAGCGTTGGGTATGGGTGTGGGTGTGGGACAGTGTGGGTGTGGTGTGTGGGTGAGGGTGTGCGTGTGGGTGTGGGTGTGGGTGTGGGTGTGGGTGTGGGTGTGGGTGTGGATGTGGATGTGGATCTGTCTGTGTGTGTGTGAGGGTGTGGATGTGTGTGGGCTCAGTGCGGGGCAGACCGTGATGAGACCGGACTACGGGCTCAGTGCGGGGCAGACCGTGTCTTAAGCCCCAGTCAGACCTGATTGAGGAACCGTACAGAAACCAGACACTGTCCGGTGAAATACGGCAATGTATGGTTTATATACGGTACCCATCTGGCGTGTCTGTTCTATCTCCGGTGGTGTACGGCGGTGTCCAGTACAAGTTTTGAACATGTTCAAAACTCGTACCGGACACCACCGGACTGACATGAACGGTTGGTGTCCGTTTTAAGTCCGCTCTGTCCATTTTGGC